>CM053580.1:23839408-23894848 GCA_028627135.1 Pseudochirops cupreus
AGATAGCAAGCATACTGAATACCCCTTCCCCCAATCTGTTCTCTCTTATATCCTCCCCCCCACAACTTTCAAGTAGGGTAAGATGGATTTCTATACCCCAGTGCCTGTATATCTTATTTCCCAGTTGCATGTAAAAAAAAAAAAGCAAGTTTTAAAAAAATTTTTTTAACATTTGTTTTTAAAACTTTGATTTCCAGTTTCTTTCCCTTCTTCCCTTTTCACCCATCCCCACTGGGAAGAAAAGCACGCAAAATGTTTCCATAGTAGTTATATTGTTAAAGACTAACTAACTATATTTCCCTCCATCCTATCCTGCCCCCCACTTATTCTATTTTCTACTTTGACCCTGTCCCTTTTCAAAAGTGTTTGCTTCTAACTACCCTCTCCCCCAATCTGCCCTTCTATCACCCCCCCTCCTTATCCCCTTACCCTACCTGTAGGGTAAGATACCTAATTGAGTGTATATGTTATTCCCTCCTTAAGCCAAATACAGTGTGAATAAGGTTGACTCATTCCCTTTCACCTTCCTGCTCTTCCCCTCCATTATAACAGTTTTCTCTTGCCTCTTTTATATGAGATAATTTACCCTATTCTAGTTCTCCCTATCTCCTTCTCCCAATATATTCCTCTCTCACCTCTTATTTTTTAGATATCATCCCTCCATATTCAACTCATCCTGTGCCCTCTGTCTATGCATACATGTACACACATATATACACACTCACATATATATTTATATTCAAATACACCCTCAAATACATACATATATCTGTATATATACATACATACATACATATATATGTTTCCTTCAACTATCCTCATACTAAGAAAGAGTCTCATGAGTTAAAATTATCATTTGTCCATGTAGGAATGTAAATAGTTCAACTTTAATAAGTTCCTTTGATCTCTTTTGTCTCCAAAAAAATATGGTCTTATTGAGCTTCCTCTGCTTGATCATCTTGCCAGCCAATTACTTGACTTTTGAGCTCTTTGCTATGGTAGAACTCTGCTTCCAGAGTGGAGAGAGCTGTGTCCCAAATTGCTGGGATTTTCACAGTTGCCAGAGCTATGAGGAAGGCACCCTCTCTACAGCCCCCACAAGCTTTGGCACACTAGCCACACACCCCAGGACCACCACCCAAAACTCAACCCAAATCCAAGCAGGTTAAAGCAAAAGTGATTACCATCTCAATGGTCACTTGGTCCCCCTATGATCTGCAGCCAGGAGCTCTGGAGGCAGCCACACCGCAGCAGCTGCAGCCACTGTGCCTCCACCACTTCTCACCATGGGGGCAGGGGCCAGACCACGCTCTTCTCCACCCAGTTCCAACAGAGTTCCCCACTGACCTTTTACTTTCTCTTTGCTGTTTATGGATTGAGCAGTCTGGAAACTGCCAAAGATGCTGGTGAATCACCCTTCAAAAGTCTGCTCCTGCCATTTGGGGGCAGTGGTAGGGACCGCTCCAGGCTCAGCAAGGTTCACGTGGAACTGTGCTTAGCTCCCAGCTTGGTGTGATAGACCCTTCCTGTCAGCTTGCCAAGCTGGGAGATTTGTGTCTCTGTCACTTTGGGGGTTCTGAAGCTCTAAAATTTAAGTCATTTTTTTCCACTGGTATTAGAGGTGGTTGGAGCAGGAGCTGAAGCAAGTTCCTGCTTTTATTCCACCATCTTGGTTCTGCCCCCAACCATGTTTGTATATATTATATTTTTATATATATTATAATTTTTACTTTGTAATATTTTATAAAACAAAATATAAAATAAATATAAAATATGAAGTAAAATTTCATAACAATTATTTTGTAGTATTTATAATATTCACTTCTGATTTCTTTGTATCTATACATAGTGATCCTTTTAGTTTGCATTGTTGTAGCCACTGGGTCTACTGTCTTCTTGGCTCTCTTTACTTCTATCTGCATCGGTTCTCGTAGATCTTTGCATGTTTCTCCATACTTATTACATTCACCATTTCTTACATCACAGCAATATTCCATTACATTTGTGAACCACCCTTTGTTTAGCCAAACCTCAGTAGATGGGCATCGACTCTGTTTCCAATTCTTTGCTATTCCAAAAATGGTAACGTAAATATTTTTGTGATTCTGGCCCTTTCTTCTTATCGATGACTTCCTTGGGATATAAGCCCAGTAATGGAGTCTCAGGCTCAAAGGACATGGATATTTTAGTCACTAAATTTGCATCACTACAAATTGTACAGATTCACAGCTCAGACAAGGTTCTAGAGTGTCCCCAGCTCTCTACACCACTCCACCACGGACTATCCCCATCATTTGTCATCTTTGCTAATTTCCTGGGGGTAAGGTGAAACCTCAAAATGTTTTGTTTTATATTTCTATTGTTAGTGTCAATATTTTTCAATTCTTCTCTTGAGAATTGTCTGTCTACCACTTATCTATTGGGGAATTGCAGAACCCACTTGGGTTGGCTAAGAGTAATCACTGTGTCAATGCAGTCCCACCTGGGACAGTTCCAAGCAAGCCATCTGGAGTCTTGATCTCATCACCTCAGTCAGCCCCACTACAACTTTGGTTTTGCTCAGGCTGGTTGCCTCCCCACCCTCACAGTGCCCTGGTCAATCACAAACCTTCAGTGCCCTCCCCTTAGCCCCAATCATTGACTCCCACCACATGCAATCCCTAGGTTTCTTTAAGGCTTAGCTTAGGCACCACCTTCTCCTGCATGAAGCCAAGCTGATACTCCTGAGGGGTTAGTGTTCTTCCCTCCCCCAGGTGTTCCCTCCCTGGTAATACATGAGGTCCCTGAACAAAGAGACCATTTTTGTCTTTCTAGCTCTAGCACCAAGGACAGTAGGCACTGAATGTTTACTAAATTGATCATTAGCATAGTAACACTTAGAAACAGCATTTTCCAGTGTTGGTCGTCACCATCCCAAATACTCAATCTCCCAGCAGAAGGGTTCAGAACATGTAGAGCTCTCCAAATATAAGGCCCTAGAAGAACTTAAGCAAAGTCACGTGGAAAGGAGAGATGCATTTCATTGCTGTCATCTAGCTGCCCTGGCTTCATTCCAGAGACGCTTTCAGGGAGACCACAGAAGATGAGCAAACATCCCCATACTTTTATTCAGCTACACAAAGCAGTCAGCGAACCCACCTACGCAAGAGATACACATCATTAAATAGAAAATAATAAAAGAATAGCATTTTGTCCAAGGACCATTTCTATCTGAGTCTGCTGATAAAGATGAGAAGGAATGGATGAAGGAATAAACATTTATTAAGTACTGATGATAAGATAGGCACCATGTTATGTGCCAGGGATACAAACACGGAAAGCAATCCAGTCAGCCTGCTCCAATTTATCTAGTATGTACTACGGATCAGGCTCTGTGTGCTAAGAGGCTCACATTCTCATTAGGAAAGACAATGCATATAACAGAGAGGCAGCCATGTAGAAGGAGGTCATCCAATCACAGAGTCACAGTCAGAAGGGTCCTCAGGGGTCATCAAATCCAGCCCCCATTTTAAACTCAGACCCACCATGCCCAAAGAGTTCTAAAACCCTTTGACCCAGCAATACCACTATAAGGTCCATTGGCCAAGGTGACCAGGGAAAAAGGAAAAGAACCCTTATGTTCGAAAATATTTGTAATTACTCTCTTTGTGCTGGCAAAGAACTAGAAATTGTGGGGATACCCGTCAATTGGGGAATGGCTGAACAAGGTGTGGTATGTGATGCTGATGGAATATGAACGTGCTGGAAGATACAATTTAGCAGGCTGATCCTAGAAAGATGTGGAAAGACTTACATGAAATAATGAAATGAGCAGAACCAAGAAAATGTTGCATATACTAACAGCAATACTGTTCTAAGAATAGCTATGAACGACCAAGTTATTCTGAGTATTATAAACACTGAAATGAACTACAAAAAAGCTATGAAGGAAGATGCTATACACTTCCAGAGAAAGAACTGATAAATAGGAGTATGCATATTGTGGTTTTTATATACATATCTATATCTGTTGGCCTCCATATCCGACTAGCTATGTCTCTATGTATGCATCTATCTCTGCGTCAAATGGTAGCCCTCTCTACTGAGGGAAGGAGGAAGGGAGGCAGTTTGGAACTTTAAATGTAATAAAAATAAACTTTAAAATAAATGAATGAATGAATGAATAAACTCAAGCCCAGAGAGGTTTAGTGATGCCCAAGATGACAGAGGGAGTAAAAATGGTAGAGTTCAAATTCAAACTCATTTGTTATTATTCCCAAATTAAGCATTCTCATGCAACTGTTCTCAGGCCTCCTGATTTAATCTGAGAAGTCAAAGGGATGATAAGTAGAGCCGTAAGGCAATGGATGTCCATATTCTTTTAAAAAAAATGCTAGTGTTGAGCCGTTATTATTACTGTTTACAGGGATAAATATGGACAAAGAAGAAAGGGAAGGGTCCAGTGGTGGCCCATAGCATAAAGCTAGGAGGAGAGAAGCATGGTGGGTCTGGTGCAGGCTGGCTAGGGGAGATCCTCAGCATCAGAAGCCCAGAGCAGAAGCCTGAGGGCCTTTTCATGGCAGGAACAATAGTAATAATAAGGTGATGGAGTTAGTAACCCTCTCCTAAAGTCTCTTCCTGTTGTCTCATCTCAGCAGGTTGGTAATCCCTGGTGCCTGAGGGCTACGAGCTCTGACCGTTATTCTCAAACTAGAAAACACTCAGGGAAGGCCCCACAGATACACAGTGTGCCAGAGAGAGACCTGGCTAAATTCACAGATAACTCAGCATCAGACTGACCAATGTGTCCACTAAGGAGGGTTGTAATCTGCAACCAGCACATGAACCACTTCCCCAGGCAGGAAGAACTTCCACTGATACCTGCTTCAGGAGCATTCACATTTATAGAGTCCTTTGACCTCCTCCCCCATGAGAGAACTCACAAGCACTCATTGATACAGGAGGCACAAAAGCTATTCTTCCTGGTTTTCAGATGACAAACCTAAAACAGAAGGAAGTAATGGTTGTTGTCCAACGTCATACAGCTAGTAAATCTCAGGGATAGAATTTGGGTCCAGATCTTTTTACTCTGACTCCAGCACTCTTTCTCATATCCTAGGCCAGGCAGCCTTCCAAGAGGGAAGGAGCCTGCAGTAAGTCACTAGATTGGGGCAGATCACTGTCAAGTTTTTCTAAAATGTCACTGTGGAATATTTATTGAATCAAAGGCATCCCCTTTTGGCAGCAAGGGTTCCATGTGATGATCCAAGATGGAGCTTCACGGATATTTCCTTCAATAATCTTTGGATGAACACGGTCAGGGGGATGTTTTCCTTCTACACAATCAATGAAGGGGTGATCACAAAAGATCACATGCTCAGAGATGATCCTGGGCCACTGGACATTATCCAGCTCTCTTACTGTCTACCTTTCCAAGAGAATGTTTACAAGGAACCCTTGATGGAATTTCACAGCTGCGCATTAACTGCCTCATGTAAAGCTTACAATAATGGAAGCATAAAAAGAGAAGGCAAGCAAGACCCATACCTTCCCTCAGGCTTGCTTTTGCAGACCCCCTTTGAACCAAACCATAGAATTTCAGCTGAAAGGGCCTTTTTTTTTAATAGATCATCAAACCCAACCTTCCATTTTCTATATGAGGAAACTCAGGCACATCTATCCTCCCAGAGCTCACAAGGATAGTCTGGTGGCTGAGCTCCCTAGACATCAGGCTGCCCAACTCCAATAAAGGTTTCAGTGAAATGATCTACAATGAAACTTTGCGATTGTTTATCCAACTCCAGTCTGATTTACAACATCTCCTGTAAAGTTTTCTTTCTAAATAATAAATGAACATGTCCCTGCATTTACATATGGTAGAATCATGTTGGAGCTTGCTCATCTCTCATTAACTGTTTGATAGATCTTGCACACATTCATGGCAAATCATTCTAGGGCTGTTTTCCTAAGAATTAGGACAGAACTCAAAGAACCTTTAGATTCTCTGATCCAATCTCATAGTAAGATTTTGGAACCAAGGCCCAAAGTGGTTAAATGATTTTTCCAAGGTCACACAGTTGTTATGAGAGCCGGGCAGGAACTTAACTCTCCTGCTTCCCGTGGGTTGCACAATGAGGGTCAGGAAGACCCCAAGTCTCAATTTTGCCCTTTGCTACTTAGATGGGCTCTTGGACAACATCCTCAATACCCACATTCTTCACCTACAACAGCAGCAAGAAGACCTGAAGTACTTACCATAGAGGCTGTTTGAGAAACAAGAACCAATGTTTGCCATCCTTAAAAATGCACATAAATACTGGATGTTATTTACTGAAGACTTACTTAAATTTCCAATCATTTGGTTAGCAGAAGTTAAATCACCAACTTACTGATTCATTAAATAAACAAAATCTTTTTAAAATGTCTATAAATAGAAGCTTCTCAATACTAGAATGAAGAGAATCTAGCTACAATAATCATTTATTTTATATGTTCGATGTTAGCACAGGAGTACAGCCCCCTCCCAATCTTGTTTTTGATTTATAAAATGAAAAACAAAACCAAAAAGACTCCCCTAAGATTCTGATTCCATGAGCCAATGAATGGATAGTTGCTCCCTTCCCATATGAGTAAGCCAATTTTCCTTTTGTACTAGTTTCCTCATCTGTAAAATGGAAGAGATAAAGTGTAGTATAATGAAGATAAAGCAGGCTCAGGAGTCAGTAAGACCTGGGTTCAAATGTTGCATCTGCCATTAACTGGCCGAGTCACTTACCATCTGCAGTCCCTAAGCAGGTTGTAGAGACTACCAACCACTGGAAAAGCCACCCATACAGGAAGGAACTTTCCAGAGATGAAATTGCTGGTCTCCCCCCAAAATGAGAGGTCTGGACAGGGTCACCAGAAGGGTTCTTCCCTACCCAAACACTGGAAAAGTCTCTTTTTTAATCTCAGTAAACATTTTGGTTGGCTCTCTGCCAATCTACTCAGGCATTCACCCACAACATTTGTAACTACAACAAAAACGCAAAGCCTTATAAATTATAAATGTGTAATAAAAGGGCGGATGTGGGGGAAACAAAACAAAACAGGATACACAATAAAGTCCCAACTCTCCCCAAAGTAGCTTATCCTCACTCCGACTGATCCCCAGCAAATCCAGCTATCGTGCAAGGCTGAATTATAGAAAAGCTCAGTAAACCCAATCACTATGTAGAAAAACATATGTGTGTGGGTACACACATACACACACACACACACACACACACGCTTTCAGTTATATTTGTTTTAACAAAATAAAGAATCCTTTTGTAGCATGAACAATCACACTCTTACATGTCTATTATCAGAGGTGGGACTTTGAACTAAGGTTTTTTTGGTTTGTTTTTAAGTAGAAGTGCAGTAAGGAAGCATCATGCTTGAATTCCACCTCAGACACTCATTAGCCATGTGACCCTGGGATAGTCACTTCTCACTTGAGTCTCTGTTTCTTTAGCTATAAAATGTGTGGCTTGAACTCAATGGCCTTTTGCCTACAAATCTATGATCTGATGCTCCTTCTTCCTTTTTTTGCTGCCCTCTGATGGAGCATTCATTGTTACTCAGTTAAGAAGGTCATCCTCTGAGTCCCAAATATTTAACCACTTTCTCTTTCAGGGAATGTTTCAGAAAAGTCCTTTGTCTTTGGCTTGCTGTAAAGAGATCTCTCAGAGCACTCTGCATTCCTAACAACAGAAAAGGAAGAAACTCCAGATTCCTATTCCTCCCCACGCTGGGACTTAGGACTGGGGCTGTTGTTTGTTGTTTTTTCTTTACGTGAACTTTCCAGAATAGAATAATAACAAAGACTAATAACTATTCTCTTTAGCATTTACAAGCCTTTGTCCGTGTTGTCTCATTGGATCCTCCCAACAAGCCTGGAAGGCAGGTGTGGTTATTCTCCCCATTTAACAGGTAAGAAAACAGCCACAAAGAGATTAGAGGGCCTACCCAGGCCTACAGACCTAGTAAGTGGCTGAGGTAGGATTTAAACAAGGGTCTTCCTGATTCTGAGTCAGGGATTTTATTCATATGCTGCTGAGATACCTATGAGACATATCCATATTAAATCAAAAACACAGAAAACATTATTTCCAAACTCAAAAATCAACAATTTAAATGATTTGGGGCTTCCCCAAGCCTCTGCTTGCTTCTCTGCATAAAATTAAAAGCCCCTCCCCCCTTTACTTTATAATAACCTGGAGAGACATAGAAACTGATGCTGAGTGAGGAGAGCAGAACCAAGAGAACTTTGTACACAATTACAGACACATCCTATGTGTGACGACTAACTTGGACAGAGTGAGCTCCTCTCAGCAATGCAAGGTTAGAAGACAACTCCAAAAGACTCATGATGGAAAGGGCTGTCCACATCCAGAGATAGAATTACAGAGTTTGAATGCAGATTGAAGCAAACTACTTGTTCTCTCTTTTACTTTGTTTTGTTCCTTCATTCTGATTTTTTATTCCATTGGTTATAATTCTTCTTTACAACTTGACTAATGTTTAATGTGAAGGTATTTACAGAACCTGTATCAGACTGCATGCCACCATGGGGTGGGGGGAGGAGAGGGAGGAGGAGAAAATTTGGAACTGAAAGGTCTGTGGAACTGAATGCTGTAAATTAAAAGTAAACAAATGAATAAAAAAGAAAAAAGTCTCCCCCTTTGTAAAACTGCAAGAGCCTCCCCTACCCCACCCCACTGCCTTTTCTCTCATTAGGCAATTGTGTGAACAGCCACCAGCACAGAGTGTCTAAAGTCTCTGTCAATCCATATCCTCCAGGAATTACCATGCAGAAAGACAAGGTTTGGGCCAACTGACTTTGGGATTTGAAATGGAAATGTTTACTAACTTGGCACCATCCAAACCCTCTCCCTATTCTTCACTCACTCCCTAAAGCATTTATTAAGCATTTACTACATGGATGGCCCTGTGAGCTGTAACACAAAGAGGAAAGGAAAAACAGTGGCCCCATACAAGGGAGTGGTTTAGTTCTACTGTACTTTGGACAAACTGAATGAATGTCATATGTCTACAGAGAAATCAGATGGTTGGTAAGGAATAGGGTCAGGGTCATCTGCCTGGGGATTATTGAACCCAGGGGGGTTGACATGATCCTGAAGAGAAGGAACAGAAAGAAACTTTGGGGATACTCAGAGTTAAGGAGAGAAATAATGAGGAAACCCAAGGGTGATAACTGAACAAATGACACTGAGAAGGGATAAAAAAGAGTAGTCAAGAAAACCAAGGAAGAGAGAGGGAGGAAAAGAGAGAGAGGGAGGGAGGGAGAGAGATAGGAAGGGAGGGAGAGAGAGGGAGAGAGAGAGAGACAGGGAGGGAGGGAGAGAGGGGGAGGGAAGGAGAGAGGGAGAGGGAGGGAAGGAGAGAGGGAGAGGGAGGGAGAGAGAGAGGGAGGGAGAGAGAGAGAGAGAGAGAAATAGAGAGAGGGAGAGAGAGAGAGATGGGGGGAGGGAAGGAGGGAGAGAGATAGATTGTAGCTGAGAGACTGTAGCTAGGATATGAAGGCAAGGTGACAAAGTCTAGAGTCATAAGTCCTTTGGGGAGAGGAATGAAGCATGGCTGGCTTGGGCCTGTCCTCCAAATAGAGGCTTACCAATGGGAGAAAGGGCTGGTATTGAGGAGGGATACTGACAGGTGAGAAGGTCCCAGGCAATGAGGGAAGTACCAGGGTGAGAGGCAGCTAAGACATGCTGGTAAACTCCTCAGACCTGAAGCTGTGTCAGGACAAAAAAAACACATGAAGACTTTTTTTGGTCATCTCGGAAAAAGGAGTTTTGGTTGAGTAGCAGAGTTGGAAGATAGACTGCAAAGGGTCAAAAATGAGGTGGAGGTAAGGAAGTCAAGGTAGAGATGGCTTTCTCCAGGAATGTGGCTGTGACAGGGAGGCTGGATGGGGGAGGATGACTTATGGGGGCAGAAGAGAGAAAGAAGAGCTGGGAGCAGGAGAGGGAGGGGGAGGGTCACAGCGTGTTTACAAGCAACAGTAAAGAAAGCAATTGCTGATGAAAAGTCACATATTACAATCCAGAGCATGTTTACAGGCGACAGTAAAGAAACCATTTGGTCATAAAAAGTGGTATATTATAGTGGAAATATGAAGGATTGTGGAGAAGAGGTGCTAGGTCATAACTTGTGAAGAACAAGAAAAATGAGGAATGAAAGAGTCAGCCCTGAAATGAAGGGGACCTGCACTGCTCTGAGACTCAGTTTCCTCATTTGGAAAATAGGAATAATATCACTTGTTCCCACTTGCAGGTTATTGTTACTGTTATTATTACTGATAAATATATTTAGCATGTTCAAGTTTTCCAGACACTGTACAAACATTATTTGATCCTCTGGGAGATAAGTTCTTTATTATCCCCATTTTACAGATGATGAAGCAGAGGCAGACAGAGGCTGACTTGCTCCGGGTCACAGAGTTAGTAAATGTCTGACTTTCATCAGAACACAGCTCTTTCTGACTCCAAGTCCACTGCTCTGGTCAATGCACCATCTAGCTTTGAAAGCCATTCAGTGATAGAGAGAGACAGAGAGTCACATTTCTCACCCCCATTATTTACAAACGGTCTGAGAAAGTCCTAACATGCCAGAAGGTCAATAAGTTTAGATTTAACAAGCAGCACAGAATGTTAATGGAGCTCATTTTGTATGAAGGGAATCACAGGGTTAGGTAGACAAGCCTAATATGTACAGGAGGGTAAACTGCGGCTGATTTTTCACAAGAATGTCTTTGTGGCCTCTATTTTGTTTTTGTAGTTAAGAAACAGCTTACAGTGAACACTGGTGAGGTCATCTATATAGGACTGCACATTACTGAGAAGCAGCCTCCAGGTACAGATTTATACCCCCAATCTCCAGGGTGGTTCCTTTTCTCTCTTCTTCTCTCTCTGATCTCATAAACCACCAGGACCTCAAAAATCATCTCTTAAATAAATGACTTCCAAAACTCCACACCCAGCCCTAATCTCTATCCTAAGTTCTTCCATCACCACCTACCTGAACATCTCCACCTGGAGGGCCTTATGGACATCTCAAATTCAGCATCTCTCAGCCAGAACTTACCATCTCTGTTTCTGTCAAAGGCATCACCATTTCTCCAGGCAACCTTTCACCCACTATATCCAATCTATCCAATCCAAACTATATCCACTATTTCTTCTTTTACCCATTCCATCCAATCAGTTGCCAAGTTTTGGATGCCCCCTCCAAACCATCGCTTGTATATATTACCCATCCATGCACACACTGTCTCCACCTTAATCTAGCCCTCATCATCTCACACACTAGAAGAGGATCACAGTCTGAGTTTGACTCCCTGTGGCTCCTCTGTCCCATCTTTTCCGTAGCCATTAATATAACATTCCTAAAGCCCTCACCACGTCACTCCCCACTTATACAAACTTCACTGTATCCCTGATGCCTTTAACAAAAAACAAACCCCAACACTGGCATTTAAAGCCCTCCCCAATCTTGCTGCACTCTAATTTGGTTTTATTCCCCATACGCCCAGTCTCCCAGTCAAACTGAATCCATGTTCCATCTCCCACGTAGGTGCCTTGGCACCTTCCTCACCACTGGGATGAATTCCCTCCTTACCTGCCTCCCTTGGGACCCTAGGGCCTTTCTAAGCTTATCTCCTGTAAAATTCCCTTTCCTGATCTTCTCAGGGCTCACAGTCCTGAGTGTCTGAGTATCCCTCTGTCTTTACCCTCTACCCTGCCTCCTCCCCCTCTCTTTTTTTTCTTTCACGTTCTTGATTTTGTTTTTTAAATATTTTCATAACTGTATCTCAATAAAAATCGTTTCCTCCATCATACATGTTTTATTTTATACATTCAACACCACCAGTATTCTGAGAAGGGCTCCACAGGCTTGAGAAGCCTGCCAAAGGCCCCCAGGACACCAGAAAGGTCAAGCTCCCCTTCCTCAAAGGTGCTCTCTAAGCCCTAAGCTGCACTCTGATGCCTCACAATAAACCTGAAGGTGCTTCATTACCATGAATTACTTTTCCAGGGACAATCTAGGACTTGAGATTCTGATAAGCTCTGGCTTCAGGTTTCCAGCCAAGTCTCTTGGGAACATACTTCAGAGAAGAATTCAATCTCTGATAATCTCCTAAATTATCCTGCTCACACACAGGGCAGGCGGGTCAGCCTAAGTGAAGTGATAGGGCCCCATGAGGGGGGAGACCGAAAGCAGCAGTGCCAGGCAAACAGACCCACCACTACCACCACCACCACCACCACCACCATCATCATTCCCATCCAGGACCCTAACCTCCCCAAACCAGAGAAACAAACCATCAGACCTTTGTCTAGCCCACCTTCCCCCAGCCATCACTGAGGAAAGAAATTACTTCAAAGAAGGGTTCCCCTCCCCTTTTTCATTATTACCAGCAGCAAAGGCGGACCAAGTGCTACCAACAGATCGATGGTGGTGGCAGCTCTACTTGCCTGGCATGGCTGCCTTCAGATCACTTCACTTAGGCTGGAGAGTTTATATCAACATACAACAGAAGAAAGGCAGCTGGTGGACACCACAGTGCACTAAGTGCTGGGCCTAAAGTCAGGAAGACCGGAGTTCAAATCTAACCTTAGACACTTTTCAGCTTTGTAATCCTGTGCAAGTCACCAAACCTGTCTGCCTCAGTTTCTTCAATTATAAAATGATGCTAATATTAGCCCCTTCCTTGCAGAGGTGTGGTGAGGATCAAACGAGGTATCTGTAAAAGTCTTAGTATAGTGCCTGGAACGTAGGGGGTATTTAATAAATGTTACTCTATCCCATTCCAAATTGGAAGTGTATTAGAGATAAAGAAAGGGAGGAGGAAAGCCAAATTAGAGACCTCTCATCTATTAAGGATTGGACAGCCAGCAAACACAGCTAGGAAGCTGCCAAGACAGTCACCACACTCATAACAGAATCACTGAGGCCTTCTCTCAGAGTCGGCCTATTCTTGCTTTGCACAAATTAGAAGAAAACCTTATTTGGTTTGTAAGATCACAGCAGATTTCAGATAAGGACTCAATGTACGATATGACTGATACAGAAAATTCCCACATGAAGAAACCTCTCTCTGCCAAAGCAGGTCAGAGGAGCCTCAAGCACTGAGGGATAAGTGGTATTTCCCCAGTGACAAAGCTGATATGTTTGAGATAATATCTGAACCCAGGCCTCCCCAGCTCTGAGGTCCCACACCATGCTGTTTCTGCCACAGTGGACTAGAAGCAGCTAATTCAAAGGGACTGTTCCCAGCAGGCCTCCTCACGGCACCAAGAAAGGGCAGATGACAGCATGAGGAAGAAAGGAAAACCCATTAAAAAAGCAGAGGAACAATGGTCTGGAGCCAGCATTCCACAACAGTCAGATGCCTGGTGTTCAGGATAGAACATAAGCTCCTTTAGGGCAGGGATGCTTTCTTTTTTGTCTCTGTGTGCCCGGGGCCTGAGGACAATGTCTGGCACCTAAATGACTAATAAATGCAGGCTTTTTGACTGATCTTGAGCCAAACCATGCAGGAGAAAGGAGTTAATTTTCATTTTGTACATGTAAGAGGCAAGGGGGAAATGTAACACATTTTAGAATGATTGAAATTCCAAGGCAGAAATATCAAAAAAGGCGTGGTGCTCAGCATATATAAACCCTTCTAAATTGGAAAACTTGGGCAATCCAGAACCACTTGTTCCCTGCAGATTCTTCAGAGTCGGAGTTTCAGTTTACTCAGCCCTTAGTCTCTGGTGACTTGGCTTAACATGGTGTTTCAATTCCTAAAACAAACCTGGCCACATAACAAAGGAGAAAGTAGATGTGGTCAAGCCTCCACTGAGAAATACCTCAGGGCCTGAAAACCTAGGAAATGATTAGGTGATAGTAGAGTCTTTGGTGGAAAATGCCTTTCCCAGAGAAAGAGAGAGAATAGAGAGGAAGAGAGAATAGGCAAGAAAACGAGGGAAGGAGAGGGAAAAGGGGAGAGAGAAAGAGAAAGAGAGACAGAGAAAGAGAGAGAGAGAGAATGGGCAAGAAAAAAAGGAAAGGAGGGAAAGGGGGGGAGGGAGAGAGAGAAGGAAGGAGGGAAAAGGGAAAGAGAGGACAGAGGGAGGGAAAGGAAAAAAGAGAGAGGGGAAAAAGAGAAACATAAAAAAGGCAAACAGAACTCAGAAGGGGATCCAGATAGCAATTTTTTCCTCATTAAATTTGATATACACTTTTTTAAGCAAATTATACATAACAGAAGTTTACTGCCTCATACATGATCCTCTTTTTTCTCCTCCTGTTTGTTGATGATTAAAATGAAAATTAAAACAAACTGACACCTTTACCTAATGGAACTGCTTAGGGCAGGAAGGAGAAAGCTCAGCCCAGCTCCTGTCTTGGCAATTAGCTCTATTTTTTCCAGGTTCAAATATGTGCAAATATTTTTTTTAAGTGTTCAGCTTTATTTAAGATATTTTTTTAAACTCAGTAATTAAAGTGAGAGACAAAAAAGGCTCCAAGTGATAACAATCAGCTTAGCTTTAAAGGAGATTTCTGAAATATGCCTTCTCTCTGTCTCTCTCTGTATACCTGTGTGTATGTGGGTGTGTGTGAGTGTGTGTGAGTGTGTGTGTCTCTTTCTGTTTCTCTCCCTCTCTAAAGGAAGGAGGAGCCTGAGCTTCCTTTGGATCAGGACCCCAAATGACTGACCATAGGAACAGCAGGATTATTCACCAATTTCCTCACCTGACCCTACCTTCCCCCCCACCAAGAACATTTCTACAAGCATCTACACACTTAAATATTGAAAACTATTCCTGACCACTTCATAATGCAGAAATAAAAGTACCAGAAGCTACAACCTGCCCCCAGTGCGCCTTTTATTAAATGCATAAACAAGCACCTCTAAACACCTCTTGTTGGGACTGTAGAATTTTAATTTAAGGAAATGGGTTTCCTTCATTTTTGCCAGAACCCAAAAAGGAGGCACCATTAATTCAATTTCATTCCAATTTCTGAGGATACCAGGCACCAAGCCTGCCAAAGAAGTTCTATTCCAACACCTTGTTATGGAGGTGACTCAGATATCTCAAAGCAAATAGGTCTTTCCTGCCATGTGACCTAGACAAAAGGGCTCTGGGTTGGGAGTTAGAAAACCCAGGTTCCAATCCTGCCTCTGACACTTTACTAGCTGTGTGATCACTGAGGGCAAGTCCCAGAGGTCAGCTTCCTCATCTTTAACAGGGAGATTCCATAATGCCCAGAGACCCCAGCTCACAGGGTGCTCTTCCAGGCTTCCTCTTAAGAAACTGAAGGCAAGTGCTCGGTAAATCTGAAAATGCTACAGAAATAGCAGCCACTAACAGTATGTCTATCAAGTTTTACAGCTTGACATTAAATACAGACCTGGTGAGATACAAGGACAGATCAGTGTCAGATCAGTATCCTCCGAGGACAAGACTGAGGCTGGTGAATGAGAAGAGGAAGTTTCTCACCGGATGACTGGCAACTAGACGATCATCCTGATTTGACCACAGCAGCTCACAAGGGCTAGCGACTTAAATATAGTAGTAATAAACATTTATTAAGGGCCTATTACATGCCAGCAAGCTTGCTAAGAGCTGGGGATATAAAAAAGAGCCCAAAGACCATGCTTGCCCTTATGGAGCTCACAGCTGAGGGGGCAGCCAACAATACAGACAGGAGATAAATAATTGGAAGAAATTAAGAGAGGAAAAGGTTAAGAGAAGTTGGGAAAGGCTTCCCATAGAAGGTGGGATTTTAGTTGAGATCTAAGAGAAGCCAAGAGGGGAGATGAGGAGAGAGAGCATTCTGCACATGGGAGACAGACAGAGAACACGCCTAAAGTGAGAGATGGGGTGTCTTATTCGTCGAACAGCCAGGAGCCCAGTGTCACTGAATGGAAGAGTGTGTGTAAGAGGACTGCAAAGGTAATACAGAGCTCTGAATGCCAAACAAAGCATTTTTTTAACTTAATCCCACAGTTCATGGAGTCCCTGAAGTTTGTTAAGTGGGATAGGGTGGCCATGGTCAGATCTGAGCTTTAGAAAAATCACTTTGGTGGCTGAATGGGGGATGGACTGGAGTAGGGTGAGACTTGAGACAGGGAGACCCACCAGGAGGCTAACCCAGTAATCTAAGAGTGAGGTGAGGGAGGATTCACCTGAGCAGTGGCTGAGTCAGAGGAAAGAAAGGGTTGCATTCAAGAGATAATGTAAAGGTGAAAGAAACAGGCCCCTGAGAAGAGCCATGGCAACAGATTGGCAAAGGGGTGGGGTTAAGAGAGAACGATGGACTTTTGTCCTGGCACCCCAAGACCCTAGCCCACGCCCAGGAACACAGCCGAAGTATTTAATACATGCTGGCGGACTTTGTTTCCCCAGTAGAATATGAGCTCCTTGAAGACAGGGAATTTTTGTTTTGTCTTTTTATTCTTAGTATACTGTGCCTAGCACACAGGAAGCCTTTAATAAATGCCTATTTGATTGAATTTCTAAGAAAGAATTCAGTAAAAGGGATGGGCCACGTTGTCCCAGACTAACCCAAAGCCAGTAATACACATTCATTACTACCTCCATAAGGACAGCCAGATTCAAGATAAACAGCCTGCATTGGGCAGGCTGGAATCACAGAAACAAAAAGCTGTTAGTTCTAAAAATATACCCTCAAACTCGAGTTCCTACATGAGAGGGACAACCTTACGGGCCCCAAGAACTGCCAACCAGCCTTCCTGATAGCATATTTTAGAATGCACGTCTTGGCAGTGAATGGTTATCATTGCCTTTACTTACCTTCCTGGTGGTATGAAGTTACTTTACTTTCCATGAAAGAATCTAATTACGCAATCAAAGGGAAGGAACCCAAGCCCTGCGTGTGACTGTTAATAAGCACTGGCATTTTATTTTCCCATCTCTCTCCCTTCCCACCTCCTTTACCAGACCTTATAATTAATGTCAGGCCTTAATTTATACCATTTCATCTCCTTCTTTAGGAGTTTAAGAGATGCATTAAGGCGTTTTTAAAGAAATGTCAAAACCTTTATAATTTTATACAAAAAAGCTGCAACACAAAAACATTCATTTTATAATCCTCGTTTCCAAGGCTCAAAGCAGTATCCCAAGGTTCCCTGAGCCCTTTAATAGAAAACTCCACCCACACAAATGTAATTTTAAAAATCTGAATCATAAAGATTCCATGGGATGGCATTTAGCTTTAAATGTTCACTTCAATTAAAATCAAAAGTACTTCCTGAAGACCCTGGGTCCAAGTCTTGCTTGGCACAATCACTTACCATGAGATAAAAAAATGTAAAACTGGAGAATTATTAGAGGTTCTAATCCAATCCCTTCATTTTACAGGGCAGGAAACTAAGTCCTAGAAAGTACAGGTGACTTGAACAAGGTCATACAGGGACCCAAGCAGCAGAATCCATATTAATGATTTGGTGAATCTGATCCCCAAACCCAAAGCAGATGGGAAATCACTCCACTTCACAAGTCCCCTCCTCAGGAGATTGTCATTGGATCCGATATAGTTTTAGAGGGGGTGGGTGAAAAGCACTTTGGAAGAAATGAGAACCATGGATCTCAGTCCCAGTTCTGGCATCAACTTGGTGTGAAACTTGGGAAACACTGCTGTATCCACCTGAAGCTCAGTTTCCCCATTTGGAAAAGAAGTGGGTGGGGCAGGATGGTCTTTAAGGTTTAATATCCTATGCATTTAGGAAACTTGAGCTAAAAGATATATATTGTCCATTTCTCAGTGATTTCAAAAACAAACAAGTTCTTGGTTTCCAGATAAAGGAAGCAATTGATCAGCAAGCACTTACTCATCACTTGTGTGCTGGGTACAGGGGATATACAAGGACAAGAATGCCTGATCCCTGCCCTCAAGGAGTCTACATTTGAATTCATATAGTATTAGTTAGGGAAATCACTTAAAATGAACTTGCCTGGGTTTCAGTAACTTGGAACTGCTCTTTATTTTATCAGTTTCCCTCTGAGAAAATAAATTTTAAAATACACAACACTTTATTTTGGTAAGGTACATTTCAGAAAGAAAGTGAGCAAGGCATTGTGGCTAGCAAGCCAGTCGGAATGCCAGGAAACAGGAGGAAGTCCCACCGGTACATCACACCCCCTCCGGTCTTCTCTGCCTCTTCCCACCAGAGAGAGATGCTTCTACCCTGAGGTCTGCCCCAGACAAGCCCTGGTCACCCCTTCGGGAAGACCTCCAGCCATGAGCACTTCAGGGAAACCCAACCCAGTCTCCAGACCCCTCTACCACCTCACCGGCTGCCTTGGCCATACATTTTTTTTAAAAGGAATTTCCCAAAATCTCTTTTATTAATTAGAAGCATCAATAAGTCCACCTAAAAGGAAAGTAGAAACCCAACCTGACACTTGAATTTCAAAGGAATGCAACTGTCAGGTCTCTAAAAAATGAATATGTTAGTATTAATAAGAGTACTAATAGTAGTAATAATTATAATTAATAGTATCCATAATTATTAATAGAATAAATAAGTATCTTTATTGGACCTAAATGACCATGTTATTGACTCAGAATCCTCCTGGAGCTTAGGAAGTCATACGTACCCCATCAGGCTAGGAGTAAGGCAGCTTCAAAAGTACCCCAACATCCCCAAGGGGCAGGGTGCTTAATCCTTCACTTTCTTTGTGTCATGAGTCCATCTGGCAGTCTGAGGAACTCTGCGGACCTTGGCTAAACAATGACTTTAATAACACTAAGGGATGCAAAGGAAAGTTATCAAAATATATATATATTTGTAAAGTTTACAGATTCCTCTGAAATCTATCCATGGAATCCAGATTAAGGAACTTCTTCCCACGGGGGAATTTATTCAGTCAATAAGATCTGGCCAACTTCTCAGAAAACCTCACTCATTAAAACTAAGTGAAGGTGAAGGAAAGTCTGAATTAAGGGAAACTTCACATTATAGAAGGCCTCAACAAAATATAGCAGGTTTTTAGATTTTATTACTTTGAGAAAAGAAAGGAAGTCAAACTCTTAAAAGATTGTATTCTGCAGAGGTCCTGCCAGGCATGCTTTAATGAGGAAGAAACATCTATAAGTAGCAAAAGCATCCTTTTAAACAGAAGCAATTGATACGGGACAATAAGTTTAAAAGTCTCTCATGTTTCCTCCCCCCCCCCCCAGAGTCCTACACCGGGCCACAAGGGCACACAAGTGGCCAGTTTATGCCATCGGAGGCCACGGCCTCCCAGTTCTAACCCAGAGAGAAAATCTTTAAGGCAGGCTAGGCAACTACAATCCTAGGATGAGGTCGGCTAAGCTTGGAGTGGGCTCAATACTGGATCCTGGCCATTGGTCATCAGAACATTCCAGCTACACCAGCTAAGGAGCTGCGATCTGCATCAATGAAGTCCCATCTTTGGCGTAAGGCTTCCCTTGCTAGTGAGCCTCTGGGTAAGATGACATAATTGGGGGGGGGTATCTAAGGTCCCCTCCCTTTTTATAATGCTAATGCTGCCATAAGAACCAAAGCTACAAAGTAAATGAAAAAGGTGACAGTACTGACAATACATCTGACTAAACTGTGCTGTGGGAAAGAACCTCAAACATCAGTCTTAGCTTATTATTGAATAATAATAATGATGATGATGGGGGTGGTTAGGTGGTGCAGTGAATAGAGCACTGGCCCTGGAGACAAGGAGGACCTGAGTTCAAATCCGGCCTCAGACACTTGAAATACTTACTAGCCCTGTGACCTTGGGCAAGTCACTTAACCCTAACTGTCCTGCCTTCCTCCAAAAAGCAAAAACAAACAAAAATAATGATGATGATGATGACAGTGGTGGTGATAACAATTAGCACTTATAAGGTATGCGAAGCACTTTTCACAGATATCATTTGATATTCACAACAATTCTGGGAGGTAGGCACTAATATCATCCCCATTTTACAGATGAGAACATTGAAACAAAGGGAGGCTTAACAACTTCCCCAGGGTCAGGAGTCTAGTAAGCATCTGAGAGAAGATTCATTCAGGTCTTCCTGACCCCAAGCCCAGGGTTCTGCCCACTCTGCCACCCAAACCTAAGGCACTGCGCTGCCACTGAAAACACAAAGAGGAAAAATAGGGCCGTCCCTGGCCTCAGAGAGCTCGTGCCCCAGCATTCATTCTCCAGCTCCAGGAGTCACCTGCCCAAACAGAGGCAGAACACACTGTGACTCTGGAGTGTTTACCCGATGTTAGGTCAATGTTCTCCCCACTGAGAGGTGGGTCAGAAATGAGTGAACAGCAATAGGAAATTACAGTAGAGGCCCTTCTGACTTTGTCCCCAGCTTTTCAGAGATGCCCATTTCAGAGATGCCCAAAAGGTTTCCATCAGCACTGCTCAAATGGCATCATTCACTATTACCCTTGAATTAGAAGAAGGACGAGCTAGTGGATGGAGCATTAGATTCGTAACCAAGAGGTCTTGTGCTCAAATCCCACTTTGGACACTGGCTAGCTATGTGAAACTAACCAAGCCACTTTAGGTCTCTAGGACTGAGCTTCTTCATCTCTTTAAAAATAAAAAAAGGGAGGGTGTTAGACTAGACATCCTTCAAAATTCCTTCCAACTTTAAATCTACAACCTTCTAATCCTCCACATTCTAATCTGTTTCTTCTCTTTGTAGCCCTCAATACTCTCCCAGGAGATGCATAGTGGAGGGTGCTTCCATTTCAAAAGTTCTATTCTGATTTTACAAGTTGACTGAATGATATAAATATTCCACATGGACATGGTCACAAATCATCAATCATACAGTTAACACTAAGGTCTCAACCTTTTAATAACAGTGGAGCACTGTCAAAATCAGAAAGAATCCTTATTGGACCTACGCAAATGGTGTAGCTGAGAATACCAGAGGTGTCCCAGCTGCTCTATTTAGTGTCAGAGGAGAGTTGGATAAGACCCAGGTGTCTGTCTTGGTCTCTCTATCTGTCTCTCTGTCTGTCTCTCTCTGTCTCTGTCTCTCCATCTCTCTCTCTTCTTTCCATTGGTATCACTGCTTCACCAAACTCCTAAATGAAAGACCATCCACTGATGAGTGTGGAAGTGAGGAATTTTGTCACCCATGATCAACTACTATTTAATGTCAAAATTAAAACTACAGCCTCAAATGTATACTTAGAACTTCAACTGTTTAAGCTAGTTTTATCACTGGGGGTGGGAACAGGGATTTCAACTTAAACCAAAAACCATGTTGATAACTGATCAAATCACTGTTTAATTCAGGGGTGGGGAACCTTCAGCCTTGAGGCCACCTCAAGGGTTCCCCACTCCTAGATACCAGCTTCCTCATGTATAAAGGTAAACAAAAGCCTCTGTTCTGTTCTGAAGTATAACTGGCCATTAATTTTGGCTAAGTGCTGTACGCTTTACGTATCTGCTTTTCCATGAATTATGCTATGTGTTGGCAATGTTACTCCAAAAAGGGGGAGCCAAAAGCAGTAATTCCACTTACTGACCTAGAGGGGGGTTGGGCACACGCCCAATGCTACTTTTACAAGACCAGAACAGCCTTGACATGGTCATTCCTAACAAAACCATTTCAACATGAAGTATTCAAAGGATGTTTCATATCTAAATCTGGGTTATAAACAGACCTGTAAGTGATTGCAGCTAGGAGACACAGTAGATAGAACTTTGGGGCCTGGAATCAGGAAGACATTTTCCTGAGTTCAAATCTGACCTCAGGCACTGTGTGACTCTGGGTAAGTCACTGAACTGTCTGCCTCAGTTTCCTCATCTGTAAAATGAACTGAAGAAGGAAATGGCCAATCACTCCAGTATCTTTGCCAAGAAAATCCCAAATGGGGTTCTGAAGAGTCAAACGCGACTGCCAACAAAAGAACAACAATGATCATAATGTCCGTCTTCATTAGCAGAACTCCGTCTCAGAAGGCCGGCCTTGCTCTGAGAGGCACAGGCAGGAATACTTGGACGAGAGCCTGGCCGTGCGTGTCTGCTTCCGGATAAGCCCTGCAAACGCCTGGTGCCTTCAGGCAGCTCTCTGAAACTCTGCGATGCCAAGCAGGTGCCCATCTCCACCGGAAGAGGGAAACTCCCTTATCTGAGTGAAATCACAAGCCTAGCTTAGAACAGCAGCAGCAGCAACAGCAAGACAATGTAACTGCTGAGTGGTCGTGTCACCTCTCGTCCCGCTACACGACACGGTCGAGAGAACGCATGCCTGGAAGTCAGGCAGACCTGTGTTTAAGTTTTCTCTTTCATCCATACTGGTTTTTTGGTCTTGGACAAGCCACTTCTCAGTGCCCGGGCAACCCCTAACTACAAATTATAGACAAGTGGTCGGTCTGCATCAGTGAAGAAAGTATCACACCAGAGGTTTCCTCACCTTAAAGGGGCCAAAAACGGGACCCAAAAAGACAAATACTTTTCTGCTTCTTTCAAGGCTCTGTGATTCACATGCGTTGTTAGGCCTCGGAGCCACAGGTCCAACCCTTCAGCACCTTCAAAGATGATCAGCAATATGTCAGCCTCTTGAAGCCAACCTTCTCGTGATAAGCTTTTCAAGGCTCAAAGGAGGCTGGGTATTTGGAAGACAGGATCTCAGGTCTGGGAGAAACCTTTCACAGTCTGGGGACCCTAAAAATGTTTCCATTTGTCAGGGGAGACTTTGAGAATCATGTGTGCCAGGAAGCTGAGGCAATTGATGAGAGGGCCCTAGATTTAGAGCAGGAAAGCATCTCAGAGGCTATGAAAGCCAAACCCTCAATTCCCAGATGGAAAACTGAGTCACAGACAGATTAACTGACTGGTTCAGTCACACAACTAGCAAGTGTCTGAAGGAGGATTTGAAACCTGGGTTTTTCTGCTTCCAAATCCAGGGTTTTATTCACTATACTATGATGTACATAACCAAAGTGTTTTCTAAAGTTCCTAAAAAGCAGACTACATCATTTTGGTGTCCTGGACTGACACGTATGGACTAAATTCACAGACCTCCTGCTTAAGAACCATTGCTACAACTAAAAAATTACCTTACTGAGTCAGAAAAAATAATAACAGGGTTCATTTGAAAGAGCAGAGTGTCAGGAGTTTCAAGGAAGCCAGCGGAAAAATGTGAAGGAACCAGATTCAGTAGTATCGGACCTTAAACCACATTATATAAGGTGAGAAAACTGCTGATGTGAAATGGATAATTTTGGTTATTTTAAATTAAATTTTCCTGTGTAAACAAAACCTATGTAGCCAAGAACAGAGGGAATGCAGAAAACTGGGGAAAATCTCTCATACTCTCACAAACAGAATGTGACTGGATTGGAATATTGTTGTGGTGGAGGAAATGTTGAGCTGGTAGATTTAGGAAAAATATGGAAAGACTTAGAGCTCTAAAGGAAGATACTAAAATAGTGTGTAGTATTTATTATATAGGTTTTCTTGAAATGGAAACTGATTGCTTTATACTGAATCCTCTCTTACTCTGCTGTATACATGGCAATGCTTTTTTTTTCTTTTCTTATTCTGTTATTAATTTTAAACTAAATTAACATAAAATGGAAAAAAGAACCCCTGCTACCAAGTAAAGCATAATATTGTTTGTTTGTCTAGTAGCTAAGGCTACACAGGGGAAGGAGAGTCCATCAGACCTTGGGCTGAAGTAAAGATTCGTGGATATTGAGCCATTATTATAACATCATTGACTCATATTTCCCAAGTACTGATGTGTTCATTATTGAAGAGAATACAAAAAACAGGCATTCCCTGCTCTCTGGAGACTCAGCAGTAGCTTTAAGAAAATGCAAAAGGCTTAAGATCAGGTACTTCTATTACTGAGATATCCAGTTACAATTTACCCACAATGACTGATGTGTAAAAGATATAGAGCATGCCCATTTCCATTCTGCAGAAATACACACTGATACAATGCCTCACCAACTCAGAGGCTTGGGGGCTTGGTCTGCTTTTGTTTTTTACTGCTGTTACTTTAAATATTGAAGGTCTAAGCTTCATCCCTTGGTTTAGAGCAGCGGTTCTCAACCTGTGGGTCGTGACCCCTTTGGGTTCAAACAGGGTCACCTAAGACCTTCAGAAAACACATATTTCCAATGGTCTTAGGAACTGAGACACCGCTCCTCTATCTGTCTCCAGGTGGGTCTGCCCACGTGCAGATATGCCCACATACGAGTATTAAAGGGCTGCGGCATTAGGAAGGTTGAGAACCACTGGTTTAGAGAATATCATTTTGAAAAAGTCATAGCTTCATACATAGCTATTAGAATGTAAGCCCCTGACAGGGGGGATTACGTCCTCCTTGGAGGCAGCTAAGTAATTTGGTAGCTATAGTATAGGATCTGGGGGTGGGAAGACCCCAGTTCAAATGTGACCTCAGATATTTACTAGCTGAGAGGCCCTTGGCCTCCTTCAGCCTCAACTTCCCCCGGTGTTAAAATGGGGACACCTACCTTTCAGGACTGTGTGAGGAAAACACGAGATAATATTTCTAAAGCACTTTGCAAACCTTAAAAATGATAGAGATGTTAGCTATTCTTATATTCCTATCACTAAAGCAGTGGTTGGCCCATAATAAGTCCTTGTCACCCATTATGCCACCCTGGCGGCACAAGATCCTTCTTGTTTATACTTCCTACATCACTTTGGAAGTAGTTCACTCTCAACAAGAATTCAGAGACGCTGGTGCAGAAAGTGATGCAGAAAAAAATGAGTAGAACCAGGAGAAAAATTCACACTGGTGACCACAAAAATGAAAAGGAAAGTTAGACAGACAGGCATCAGAACTGATCTGTCATGCAGTGATCAATCCTGACTTCAGAAGACTGATGGTGAGGTGATGAAGCATGTCTCCTAACTCTTCAAAACAAGGTGGGAGACTAAAGGTGTGGAATTGGATATTTATATGTACACAGACACAGACACATATATACATATACGTATATACACACGTGTATATAACACACACATATCTGTTTGTTTTATTTGCTAACACTTAAGTATTATGGAAGGAGTTACAGAGAAGTAAGAGTCATATAAAAGATAACAAGTTCATCTCAGCCCATGTGAGAAAAAAAAAAAGAACCACTATGTGGCTCTGAATCCTCTGAATCCTCAAAAGAAAAACAAGGGTCAATTCACCATTCTCTTCTTCAAGGGATGGATAATCCAATCTACTAGGTTCAAAGCAGTGATTAAGGATTACCAATAACAGTGCTCAAAGAAGCGACTAGAGACTATTCAGTTCAGAGCAATACAGAGACCGTTTTACAAATTATCAGCCAGAGCAAGAGAATCTCAGCACTAACCACCTCCTACATCTCTGCCCCCAAGGAGAAGAGCCTGGTGGAGTTGTGTTTATGGAGGGTGTGGGATTTTACTGGAGATAGTGCTGAGCCTAATGAGGCAGCAGAAAGGAGACAAGCTGGGGAGCAGAGTGATCTGTCTGGGAAGGAAAGCAGGGAGCATGGGAAGTCGTAGACTTAGTCTCAGGTCTGCTAAAATTGAAGTGAGTGTGTGTGTGTGTGTGTGTGTGTGTGTGTGTGTGTGTGTGTGTGTGTGTGTGTTGAAGATGCTCTAAGAAGCCTCTGAATAGAAGGGTTCAGGTCCCAACTTTAAAGAAATCAGAAAAAAAAAAGTCTGTCTCTGCTTTTGAGGGTTGAGCTGCCTGACCTAGTAAGCACTTTTTATGCTCAAATTTTGTTGATGATGTTGATGAAAAAGACCACAAAAAAATATAGACTAGTAAAGGATCAAAGGCAACAAACTGACGTGAACCTAAGTTAACACTAGGAGACCAAGCTGTGTCAAATGATGCGATGTGTTTGTTTTTATCTTTAAGGCAAAGAAAATAAAGAGAGTGGATGAAAATTTTTATTTCAAAGTAAAAAAAAATACATAAATATATATATACACACACACACACACACATACATACATGCACATACACATACATGCAGTTTTATATATATTTTTCAAATCAAATCAAATATCTATAATTTTATATATAGTATATATTTCTAAGTAAATTATATATAACTATGTGTATTATATAAATATAATACATATTATACACATGCATATAGAGCTATCCTTATGTCAACTGATACAGACAGTTCAGTGGTTCTCAATCTTCCTAATGCTGTGACCCTTTAATACTCGTATGTGGGCATATTTGCAAGTGGGCGGACCTGCCTGGAGACAGACAGAAGAGTAGTGTCTTGATTCCTGAGACCATCGGAAATATGTGTTTTCCGATGGTCTTAGGTGACCCCTGTGAAAGGGTTGCTCACCTCCCAAAGGGGTCACGACCCACAAGTTTAGAACCGCTGAGATAGACAGACAGACAGATAGATAGATAGATAGATTACATGGATGAATGGATGGATAGACAGACAGACAGATAGATATCTTCATCCGATGTATCTGGTCCTTCCAGTGTTGTTTTTAGAACCTGGTATAACAGATAAAGCACTGGAAAAATGGGCAGTTAAGACGTGAGTTTGAATCCTTCCTTGGACTCACACTGTCTACCTCACACTGGACAAATAACTTTATCCCGAGTCTCAGTTTCACCTGTGAAACAGAGATAATCATGGCACATTCCCTTCACAGGCTGAGGTGGGGATCAAGTGGTTGGTGAAATGTTTTGACTATTTTAAAGGTCTATAAAAATGTGAGCTATTATATTTTACAATTACATAATAGCCACACTATTTCTACAGCACGAAGAATATGATGTAACTCAGTACTTTTGGGGCCCTAATATACACTATCACACTGCAGCAAGCATATTATCCACAATGACTTGCACACAAGCAGGTAGGAAAGGGAAATTATCTAGTTACAGAAAAAAGAAAAAGAAAAAAAGCAAAATCATTGGCTTTGGAGTCAGATTTTCTGATTCAGATTCGATCTTTGACACTTATTCCCTGTGTGATCTCTGTATGTCATTTTCCTCATTTGTAAAATGAAGAGACTGGGCCAGCTGCTCCCTAAGGTCCCATTCAGCTCCATAGCTAGGATGCTAAGGAGAGAAGGAAGTGAAAGGAAGTGAGCCACCCCGGCATTTAGAGGGATGAAAGACACACAACACAGAAGGTGCACTGGTACCCATGGAATAGTAAAAGGCCAAGAGGAAGGTCACTAGCATGCTGGGTGGAGACCCTCCAGAGGACTGATGAGAGAACGAAGACAAGAATGGTACGGGAAGAAGGGATGGGTGAGCTTCAATGGGCATTGGTGAATGGAATATCAATGTGGTGATAATAACACAGATCCAACAGATAACTATCAAGGCACAGATGTAACACAATGTGTATTTACTGAATATTCCTCATGGACTCTGTGCTGTCCTAGACTGTCTGCCTTAGGATCCCTATCCTTAAGAAGCTCGCAGTGGGTGAACTAGCTAGCAGGAATACCTTAACCAAAGACAAGGAAACAAATTGCTGGGGTGGTTTCAATGAGGTTGGAATTAGACCAGAGAATCAAGAGAATAATGTTAGAAAGAAGATGGGACCAGATCAAAAGGACTTTGAATGACAAGATGAACAGCCTGGACCTGGGAAAAGGAACAGATAGTTATTATAGAGTTTTTGAATGGGAGACTGGCATGATAAAAGTGGTAGGTTTGAAGGATGAGCATCCAGGGTTTTTTATGCTATCCTTATACCTTATGGCTGGTAGCATGTTACCTTCTACACACTCTATTTTTCTTGTCCCCACCTATAATATACAGCATGGGATGGAAAAGGAAAGAGATGAGAGGCAGAAGCTTTTAAGAGGAACTGAAGACTGCCATTATTTGAGGATTATAAGCCAACCTTGTCTCCAAAAACCAGAGAAACAGAGGGCTAGTTCCAAATTGCTCCTCGCACCCAGCTTGGACTTTAGTCCCTAGGTACCTGTGACAGCAGAAGGCCTGCTTTGAAGGGACCTTTAGGCCAAGGCAAGGGAACTGCAGCCTCAAGGCCACAAGTGGCCCTCTAGGTCCTCAAGTGCAACCCTTTGACTGAATCCAAACTTCACAGAACAAATCCCTTTCATAAAAGGATTTGTTCTGTAAAACTTGGAGTCAGTTAAAATGTTGCACTTGAGGACCTAGAAGACCACATGTGGCCTGAAGCCTCAGGTTTTCCACCTCTACTCTAGGCCATCCCAGGTCCCAAGTCTTAGCACCCCAGTGTTGCTGGGGACTGGAGTAAACTCTGCCCTTCAAGATCAAGAGCCTGGAGCCTCATCCTCACACAGGGCATCCCCTGAGTCTGTCTCATGATCCTATCATCTTAGGATGTGGTTCCAAGAGGACAGCTCTGATGCAGAGAGCAAAATCACTGCCTTGGTTCTTCCTTCAGTGCTTACTAGACTGTGCTAGATGCTAGGGATACCAGCACAGGCTCTGCCCTCAAGCAGCTTACATTTTAATAGGAAAAGCAACAAATACAGAGAAGGGTGTATTGGAGAGAGAAGTCAAAACAGTGAACCAAGAGGGCTACTGCCTAGGAGGGACTTGCCAGGAAAGGCAATGTTGATTTGATTAGAGTTCTCAGTTACAGTTGGAAGGCAGACGGGAGAAGAAGGGTGAAATGCTTACAGAAGCCACATGTCTTTTATCTCACTGATTCAATAAAAAACTGCTAAAGCAGAATACTGACACCCCCTTTCCCTCATCTCTCCAGGTACAACTGGGTATCTCCATCCATCTCAGTTCTGTCCCTTCAAAGCCCCTCATCTCCTCAGCCCTTCTGTTCTTTGGATCTTCTAGACAATCTCCTATCATCCAATATCAAAAAACTCCCCTTTATCTGGAATCTCAGGTCTAGACTATTGCAATGGCCTCCTAGTTTGTAGGACACACTCTCATTGAAGACAAATGCTTTTTAGTTTTTGGGTTTGTAACATCTCCTACGCACATGTTAATATCACACCTAGGATATACCACCACATTCTGGATTCCAAGATGAGTAAAAAAACAAAACAAAACACAAAACTGCTTACTAGATAACTGAATAACAGAGGGATTGGTAACAGAGACACTTGAGGACTTCAAACTCTACTGTAAGTACGCAAAGACTTGGACAGAGGGGAAGAAAGAGATGGGCAATGAAAGGGGAATATTTTGCTACCAGATCCATCCTTTTCTCAGCACACAGAGAAATACGAAACTTGATGAAGCACAGCCTCTGCTTTCGAAGGGTTTAAAAGTTAGTGGGGGATGGACGGGAGCTGGGGGACGAAGTAAGATTACAAACCACAGACCAATAGCTAAGGCCAAGGACAAGAAGAGAATAAAGACTGCACCTGTGAGTTGGTTCACTGGCACTGGAAATTCCAAGACAAGAGATGTCCTTGCCCCATGAAGGTCACAACCTTCTCTATAACATACCTAGAACATTCAAATAACTTGATCTGGTCCACATAGTTAGCATGGGTCAAAGGCAGGATGTGAATTCAGCTCTTCCTACCTCAAAGGCAAGTTCTCTGTCTATTTTACCATTCTGTTTCTATAACAAACAGCTTATAATGCAAAAATAAAGCATATCAAAAGCTTCAAAGAGGTACAAAGGAACATTCCACATTAGAGGCATCAATACCTTAGTGGGAAGCCATTCTCCCAAGTCCCTTCCCCAATCTCAATACTTTGCTTTCCAGCTACCAAACTCTGACTTTTACCACTGCATACTAAATCAGTAATGGGATCCTCAATGGCCCTAAGACTCAGACACAAAACACAGATCTAGAGCTGGGAGTTAGGCATTACATAGCACAATTTCCTCATTTACAGATGAGGAAATTGATTCCCAGAGTGATAAAGCGACTTGGCCAAAATTAAACAGACAGTAAACAGAAGAGCCAAATTTCTAACCCAGGTCATTTGCCCCAATATCTAAGTGTCCCTTCCACTATAACAGGAGTCTTCTAAATAAATTTTGTTCCAAAAGTGTGGGTTGCATGTAAGTGATTAACTATTTTCCTCTTGACTGGAAGAAGAGAAAAAGAAAAGAGAAACACCAGGCACCAGTGTTACTGTTGAGTTTTTCTGCATTTTTTTTTAAAAGGAGGGTTTATGGGGTGGCTAGGTGGTACAGTGAATATTGCACCAGCCCTGGAGTCAGGAGGACCTGTGTTCAAATCCAGCCTCTGACACCTTGGGCAAGTCACTTAACCCCAATTGCTCTGCCTTTCCCCCTCCAAAAAAAAAGAAAAAAAAAAGAAAGAAAAAGGAGAGTTTATACAATTATCTCCTTTTACTTGTCTAGTCAAACCACGAAAGAAAGATTAAATCTAAACTACACATAACCCTAAGAGTGTATGTTTTGACAAACCAAGGGCCCTCCCTGATAGTTCCCTGTTGGCCCCTCTTAGTCAAATGGTATTTTTCCAGAGGCAGGGAAAAACAAAGTCACAATCTACCCAAACCCCATAAACCAGGTAGTCTACAAGTCAAAATAAATAAATGAATTAAAAATGAAACAAGAAACAGTGTCCCAGAGTTAGAGCTTACAGTGAGCTAGTTGCACGTGGGCTGCCCAAACACTTTGGCCTAATTTTGCAATGCTGCTTCTGTTGCTCTGTTGTAACTATTACAATATCCCAATTCAGAACAGATGCAATGAAAGGCCGGGCTTTAAGGCCAACTCACTCAAAACTTTTTTAAGATACATTTCTCTCTTTTCATATTCCTACCTTCTGTCCTACAAATCCAACCCCCCCCCCCCAGCCTGCAACATGATGAGTTTCCATCTCACTTCCCAAATGAAGCAACAAGGATGAGAAAGAAAATCAAATCTATTTTCAAAAATCCAACAGTGCAAACAGGAAGAAAGCACCAATTCATTAATTAAGGGCTCAGTCATCAAATTCTGGCAGCAGCTGTTAAGGAGATTTAGCTAGCTGGGCAGAGAGAAGAACTGGGGTCCCTCTTGGTTGGTTGGTTGTGCTTTCAAAGCCAAATCAGATCCAGAGGGTTGAGGAAGAAACCCACAGAAGAAGACTTATGAGTGTCCTCACTTGGGTTCAGAATTTTTTAGTGGGGTGAGAGGGGGTGGGGGGAGAGAAAGACAGCTCAGATTCTGCTTGCTCCAGGAGCTCAGCCAATGAATCCAAGAGCACCTACAGCCCTCCCTTTTCCTTCCTCTTTTATCCACTTTTATGAAAATCTATTTCTAAAGCACCAGTTGGACTTCTAAGATAAGTTTGGTGCAACCTGATATGCGGAAGCAAGCCGGAAGAAGCCGCTGACTAATAAATCTCCACCCCTCATACCAACAATAACTCATGGGTCAATTCACCCAGTTAAAAAAGAAAAAAGAAACAGTTAAAAGCCAGAATGCAAAAAGGAAGATCCTTTCTGAGCCCAGCCCAGCTCACAGATGGATGGTGCCTATAGCTATGAAGTTTCTATTTGCTAAAAATACCTTACTTTCTTCTAATTTGGTCACAGCAAACATGCAGGCAAATGGGTGGGTTTAATTTTCTTTCTGCCCTAATATTTTTTTTTTAATTAGAAAAAGCATCCAGAAGAACTACAGTGACCTGGAGGCATTGTTTTAATGTGTCTCCATAACAATCTTCAACAAGATTCAAGCCAACATTTATTAAGCAACTACTTGGCATGAAATCCCAGGCAGGGGAGATGAGGACATTAAAGAAAAAAGTCCCTACCCTGAGGAGCTGATATTCTACTAGACTCAAGGTATACTAGACAGCCAATAGTCAGTCAACAAACTCTTTACTAAGTGTGCCAGGCACTGTCTGAAGATAGAAAGAAAAGGTAAAACTAATCTCAGTCTCTGCTCTCAGGGAACACACATTTAAATGGGGAAACAACATGTAAATATCTTGATACACACAAGATACAGGGAGAGTATTTGAAGGCAATTGCAAGTTATCTTGCAGGAAAGGCTCTATCAAAAGGTTCACTACAAATCCTAGACCCCTTCAGGTTAAAAGTGACTCTAGGTATGAAACAGCTAAAAAGTAACTATACTTTAAGACTTTCAAAGTCTCCAAAGGTTAAACGACTCTTTCCCACTAGGACTATTTACCATACATAGTGTTTATTTTGAATACATGCATTATTTATGTGATTTTGACACTTCCATTAGATATATTGATACACAGAAGCTGAGTGAGTCTATGGTGTGGCTGGGATTGGTACTTACTGAGGCTGGGAAAGTGATCAATTGTACTCTGGGTCCAGAAACATTTTTGAAAATAAGCCATGTGGGATGCACCAAATGTAACCAGGGAAGGTAAACAAGCCATTAAGTCTCATATGGCATATACAATGTAAACATTCCAAACCTCTCCAATGCATCTACACTGACAAACTCAAGGGAAAGACAAACCCGGAGGCACAATGCACAAATTAATTCACCATTTGCTTAGACCAGGGGATCATTTTGAAAATTTCAATTCTAGCTAGACTTCTGGCAATGACCCTTATCTTCTCCCGCAATTTCCTCAACATAAAGAAACATCTTGAAAATGCTGGGCCTGTCTGAAAGATTCTAAGTGGACAGTCTGATGGGATGGGGGCTGCTATGAATCAGAAGTCAACCTCTTCCCCTCCCACGGAATCCAACCCTCTAGGCTCTTTCCAAGGCTCAGCCCAACACTGACCTCCAACAACGGGCCACTGTCTCTACCTCACCAGATGTTAGTACTCCCTTGGATTACTCTGTTTTCTAATTTGTGTTTAATTTTTGTATGTTGGATATGTACAGGTGACTTACCTATTTCTGTACCTCTTTATCTCTTCACTCCTCCAAAGTAGAATGTCAGCTCCTAGAGAGCAGGCAGGGACTTTTTGTTTTTGGTTTTTGTATACTCATCACATGGTTGAGTATTTCAATTCTTCCAGAATTGGAAGAGACGTAAGAGGCTGAGCCCAACCTCCTCCTTTTACAGATAGAGAAACTGACGCTCACATTATTCAGGTGACTTGCTCAAGGTCAGATGGCGCCTAAATGTCCAAAGTAAGATTTTAGCCAAGATCTTCCTAACAGACCAGAAACTCAACCTACTACTCCATGATGTCATAGTAATAAATGCTTATAAAATTTATAAGACTTTGAATTCAACTAAGAGAGGAAAAGATGGTGCCGTGGGAACCCCCACCCCCCAGGATTTCAAAGTCAACCAACCTGGGGCTCACTTCCTGGCTGGGTCACTTCTAAACTTCATGTAGGTCAAGTCACTTCATGTCTGTAGGCCTCAGTTTCCCTATTTGAAAATTGAGGATGCTGGGCCAGATAATCTCTAGGACTCCTTCCAACTTTAGAGCTCTCTGCTCATGATAGCATGTAAGGGGAAAAGGGACTGTCAGAATCTGCGTACTTACTTACAATCTGCTTACTCTCTCTGGGCCTGAGAAAGATAAGGGGCTTGAACTAACTTGATCTTTAAAGAAGGACCTTTCCAGTTACAGATCAAGAATCCCATTATATCTCTTGACTGACTTTGTGGTGACCTGCCAATGACGTTCTTAAAACCTACTTGAAATACCGAAATGCTGGGAGGGGTGGGTCCCATTGCTTAACAGGTAAAGAGGAGCAGGGAGATAGCCTAGCATCAATATTCATCACTCTCCTGCCTCAATTCATTCTGAAGGTCAAAGGCGCTGCCTCAGTCATCAATCAACACAGGCATTAGTATGTCCTAAAACCTAAACAGAGAGGCAACTTTCGGCTGGGGTCTGTGTGCGCTGGTGGTCAGACTGAGTGTGTGCGCCTGTGCCGGGCAGAATATTAGTATTCGTGTATGTGTGTGTGCACGAACGTGGGGGCATTTCTTGACTGCGCTGCCCCCGGGCCGGCCCCTCTCCGCCCCGGGGCCCCCCAGGTACCTTGTAGCTGGGCTGAGAGGGCCTCCTGGTGCTGCTGGTACTTGAGCGCCACTGCCTCGGCTTTGCGCAGCTGGCTCTGCAGCTCGTAGTACAGCATGGCCCCGTAGAGAACGCCGAACACCACGGTGAGCAGTAGCAGCGTTTGAAAGATCCGTTTCTGCTTTCGGGAGCACATCCCGTTTCCCATAGTCCCCGTTTTGGCCCCCCGAGCCTCCTCCTCCTCCTCCTTCTCCTTCTCTGCGCTCCAAGCGCCTCAACAGCTGCAGCCGCCACAGCAGGAGGGGGCTGCAGCACCCGGCAGCGGCAGCATCGGGCACGGGTCCGAGAGAAGGGAGGAGGCGCAGTCGACGCAGGACCCCCGGGGTACAGCGGTGCGCGCTCGCTTCAGCCCCCTGGCACTGCTGGGCGGGCTGCCATCGACGTCGCCACGGCTATCGCCACGGCCGCTCCAACTCCAACTCCTTGGGGCAGCAGCCGAGCTGCAAACTTTTCCTGAGTGCGCTCTCCTCGAGTGCTGGCGCCCGCGCGGGGGCCCTTCGCATGCTTCAGTGCGGGCTGCTCGGGCTCCCTCGATCCCCGGCCCGGAGGGGCCGAGCTGGCGGCCAGCAGCCGCTTCCCTGCACCCGCGGGATCTGGCCCGCTAGGTTCCCGATGGGCTGGGCTGGCCGGCTTCAGACCGGTCAGGGTCCGGACAGGCCGGCTCCGAGCTGGGCTGCTCCGGCTCCGGGCGCTACTTTGTTGCCACCTAAAGGAGGGTGAGAGTAGGACAAAGAGGAGAGGCTGGTCCCGGTCCGCTGGCCGGCTCCTTAGCCCGGGCGCATCGCGGCTGGGCTGGGGTGAGCTGGGCTGGACTGGTCTGGGTTGGGCTGGACTAGGGGAGCACGGCGCGCCTGGGCCAGGAGGGGTGACCGCCGCCGCTTTGATCGCTGCCTCTGGCCGGGCCGGGGCCGCCACAGCCTCCCACTCAACTTACGTGTCACCCACCAGCCCCGCTCCTCCGGCCAACGGGATTCCGGGAGGAAGTCCCGAGCGCGGCTCTGCGCTCATTGGGCTGGTCCGAGCGGCCACTCCCTCCCTTTGGGGAGGCAGGGCCCAGCTCCATTGGGTGCCCGCTTTGTCTGTCTGGCCGGAGGGCTCTGACGGCCCGCCCCCTGCGCGGGCTGGAGGGGCTACCTTGCGTGGGGAGGTGGCTGCAGGCTGGAACCGCGGGGTGCCCACGTGGAACCTGTCCCGGGTGTGAGGAGGAGGAGGAGCAGAGGGGACTTTTAGCTGTCGCTGGGTACGCGCATGGAACTACGCGCACGTGTGACTTTGGTTGTGTGATTGTGTGTTTGTTATGTATGCTGTCCAGATGAAGACACATGAACCGCTGGTACGCTGAATGAGTGTGCGCATCCCAGGTGCAGGCAGTGGGGAAGGGAAGGAGGAGCAGAGGGCGAGTGGCAGACACCCAAGTGCACAGAGGACTTTGGGTGTGGAATGCAGGGCCCTGGCTCAGCCTTGTTCACAGTGTGTAAATGCTGCAGTTACGCACGTGAATTGCAACATCTCCGAACCAGCATCCTCAGACGGGATCTAGCTCGAGATGCACACATGGGGTCCTGTGCAGTACACATGTCTAGGGGTGTGCCTCCCCAGATGGGCATATCTGCCCGGGTGAAGTGGAATTAGTGTCAGCGGTTTACAGACGCCCTTGGAAATTAGCCTATTAGTGGTAAAGAGAGATAAAAACATGAGCTCCTGTTACGCAGGGCCACCCCCAACAGAAAAGATTTTTAAACAATCTTCATAGGCTGAAATGAACTTGCATTCTTTTTGTCATATTTATTTTATCGGTGGCAAAAAAAGGCAAGTTATAAAACGCAACATTTCCAAATTACATTGTAAAGGCAAGAAGTGTCTATTTAGATAAAATAATCGAAATTTATTAGCAAAAATGGGAAACATTCACCACTTCAAAAAGAAAATCAAATCTGCAGTGCAGGCGTATTTTGACATGTATATTTGAGGGGGAGATTCAGGTTATGCCTACATATAAAGTGATAATTCTATTTCTGTCCTTGACCTAAATTCTAAGAAAAGTAAGCTATTTCCCAGATGCTTCCTTGTTATTAGTGAAATTCATTATATGCCCCATCATTTTTATTACATTCTGGCAGGGTTTTACTATTTATCATTAATTGTTCACTATAGTGAGCAGTTTGTTGTCATTGTGAGTTGTGTCTGACTCTTTGTGACCCCGTTGTAGTTCTTGGGAGAGATACTGGAACAGTTTACTATTCCCTTCTGCAGCTCATTTTACAGATGAGGAAACTTGGGCAAGCTGGATTAAGTGACTTACCCAGGGTCACACAGCTAGTAAGTGCTGGATTTGATCTCAGGAAGATGGGTCTTCCTGATTCCAATCCTAATGCTCTATCTACTGTGCCACCCAGCTGCCAGGCATTCATTGTGTGTGTAAGTGCATGGTTCATTCACACAGTGGTTCTCAACCTGTGGGTCGCGCCCGTTTGGGGGTCAAAGGACCCTTTCACAGGGGTTGCCTAAGACCATCGGAAAACACATATTTCTGATGGTCTTAGGAACCATGACACTGCTCCTCTATCTATCTCCAGGTGGGTCCACCCACATATGAGTATTAAAGGGCCGCCGCATTAAGAATGTTGAGAACCACTGATTATGGTTAGGTTTAGCATAAATTTGGAGGACCCACCCTAAATGTTCCCACAAATTATTTGTGCTCTACCTATTGTAGAGCATTTCAAACTCCTTTGGTGTGATCAGTCACCGTCAGACACACTGAAACTTGACTCTACCATAGTGATGTCATTCTTGTCCTCTTCCAGAATGAAGGACAACAGCCAACTATGTGCCTGGCGCTGGGCTAATCACTGGGGATACAACAAGACAAAGAAAGACAAATTTTGCCTTCAAGGAGCTTACAATCTAAAGGGGGAGACAACTCACAAAAGAAGGTAGGAGGAGGCCAGGGACTGAACTCGGCGGGGGAGGGGAGGTGGAGGGGGGGGGGAGATACCTGGTGCCAGAGCATTTTGTTCTATGGTGTTGAAACCAGTCAGAGCAGCAGATGTGAATTGGAGTGAGCTGTGAAGCTCAGTTCCTGCCCTTTATAAAGGAAGAAATTGGGAGAAGTTTGGAACTCCACCCTCCAGGCCTCCAGTCAGAGAGGAGAGAAGGCTGAAGTTAATGAAACTGAGTTAGCAACATGGGAATAAGATTAGAAGTGATGAGTTTATTCAGGGAGGGATGGAGTTGAAACCAGGCAGGGCAGCAGATGCAAAAAGAAGTAAATTGAGAATCTAGTTTCTGCCCTCTGTAAAGAAAGGAATTGGGAGGACTATGTACAAAGCATAAGGCTAGATATTAAAAGACCAAAAATAATCAAAAAATGAACCAGTTCCTGCCTTCAAAGAGCTTACATAGTCCTTTGCTGGAGATTATGTGTGAACAGGTAAGTATAAAGTCGCATAAAGTTATTTCAAGAGGGGTGAAGCAATAATTATGGGGAGGGTCAACCAATTAACAAAAATTTACTAAGTCCTATGTACTAGTAATAGGGCCCAGATTTGGATCAGAAAATTCTTGTGTATAAGATAGCAGCTGAGTTAAGCTTTGAAGGAAGGTAGACTGAAGAGGAAGAGTATTCTAGGTGTGGAGGTAGTCTGGTATGAGATAGAATGTGGGAGGCCTGTCACAGCACTACCTTTTTGTCTGAAATGTAGAGTGGATGAAGTGGAGAAATTTAAGATAATTTGGAAGCGTAAGCAGGAGCTGGACTGGGACACCAATGGTTACGTCTGCATGTCATTCTAGAGACAATGGGCAACTACTGCAACATCTTGGAACTTTGAAAAGTTTCTTTTGGCAGCTGTGTGGAGGAGGGGTTGGAGAGGGAAGAGACTGGAAGCAGGAAGACCAATCAGGATGCTATTGAAATAGGCTGGGTCGGAGGTGATACAGTCCAGAATGAGGTCAAAGATTTAATAGACGGAAAGAACGAGCAAATGTAAGAGATGTAAGACTTGTCAACCTGATTGGATGTGCGGAGGGAATGAGAGGCAGAGGGGAGGATCAAGGATGACTTTAAATTTGCAAACATGGGTGTCTGGCAACAGAGTAGTATCTTCAACAGAACATATAAGGAACCAGATCTAGAGGTTAAAGGACCTGCCAAGGTTACACATCAATTTCTGATGAAATCAGGACCCTAGTCAGCTATACTTTCTCTTATACTGTCTGTGGCATTTATGTCTATGGTATTTTTATGAAAAAATATAGCATTTTTACTAATCTAATAAACCAGTTAAGTTCACAGGACTTTATCTGATATTTTAAAATGACAATTTGATAGTAGAAATATCTTATACTAAATAATTCTTCTATTTAAAAATAAGGGATTTTAACTATTTTCTAAAACTTTTCCTGATCCCCCAGATGCCAATATACCACAAGATCCCTTGTATTTATTTTGTGCATACATGCATATACATATATATGTATGTATGTAGTGTGACATTTAAAAATTTCAAGAGACATAATTATTTTATGAATAATGCTAGCAATGGGGCAGCTAGGTGGTACAGTAGATACAGCGCCGGCCCTGGAATTAGCTGGACCTGAATTCAAATCCAGCCTGAAACACTTGACACTTACTAGCTGTGTGACCCTGGGCAAATAAGTTGACCCTGATTGCATGGTGGAAAAACAAACAACGACAAAAAATAATACTAGCATTTTATTAATAAAAGAGGTTAGTGGCATTTCAAATGCGAAAGATCCCTCATGGTGGTGGGCTCACAGTTGATATGCCCTTGGAAGAGTGAATGTTCCTGAGGATTGCAATCAACTCTGATTGGTTAATAATTAATAAGAGAATGAGTAGTACAATAAAGGTAGGTTCACTCCAATGAGGGACAGAGAGAGGGACATCCTGTCACTCATAGACATACTGACTGTCTCTACACTCAGATCACCCCCAGGCCTAGCCTAGACAAAGGATCTACCTCTATCCAAACTTGCTCGAGTGGAACACAACCTGCGGGAATTCACCTATGTGGGGTAAATTTTTGGCAGAGGCCAGTAGTGTCCTTCAAAGGTTGGACTTTGAACAAGGAAATAGGACAGGGCAAAAGCCTGAATCTCCTTCATAATTGGTTATTATAATCATTTCTCTCAATATGCATGTCTGTCTATATCTATCTGCATATTGTCTGCCTAAATATAGATTAAAAATACAGATAAACCAATATAGTTTTTGTCTCTGATAGAATATAAGCTCTTTCAGGACAGGAACTGTTTCAATTTCACCTTTGTATCACCAGTGACTAGCACAGTGCCTAGCACATAGTAAGCTCATCATAAATGCCTGTTAATTGATTGAATAATTGATTTATAGTTTATCACTTTGTTTAGATTCTCTTCTATTGAGGTTCTGTTTGAAATTTGCCAGATAATATCTAGATTCTTATTTGGTTCTCCCTTATAAAGAATCATCTTTTATTGCTGAATGAAAATAGTCATAAATAATCCCACTCTAGACACAAGCAACCCCAGAATCCTGGGGGAGACAAAATCTGACACCAGCAGAAGAAATTTATACCTAAAAAGAAAAAAAAAAGAATTATTTTATCTCAAAAACAGCAATAACAAGCTAAGGAAAGTTGTCTCTAATAGCATTACAGTATCTATTTAGTTTTAAGCACCAAGACCACTGAAAAATTCTGATATTTAATAAACATATGATTACTCATTGTAAACCTCTGGTTCCTCAGCCACCAATTCTAGGCTCAGAAATAATGCTTGCCTAGAGCTGACTATCTGAGTATGCAGAACAGAACTGGCACAGGTGGTAAAATGCCATTCAATATTTTAGTCATAAAATTTGAAAGAGAACAAAAATTATTACCTGAGGAATCCCATTATTTCAAATGTAAGAAATATTTAAACTTGCCTATGGCAATCTTAGAATATTAAAACTCAAAGGTGAAACAAGCTGCCAGATTCTTCAAATTTTTTTAAAAGAGCCTTTTGGAGATGGAAGGAAAGGAACCAGAATATTATTAAAGGAAGTAGGTGTTTTTACATACCTTTGCTTTTGAGTGGGGACCTGAGACAGTTTATGATTTCTTCTGAGCTTATTATTCATGATAAGAATAATTCTACTTTTGACATAACATTATTTCTCATTCCATTATCATATGGTAAGTAGTAGAATATTTGTATCTTTCAACAAATATTAAGCACCTATTATATACAAGGCATTCAGCTAGGCACTGGGATGCAAAGATAAACAAGGTATGGTTCCTTGCCTTTAAGACTTAATATCTATATCTATGTATACATATTTACAGATAATCTATTAAAATTGAATAAGTGAAATATGTAAAATGGGATAAAGGCTATATAAATACATATTTATAATGTAACCTATCATACTATATGGAAGACATTTATAGATGCATATGGATATACATATTCAACAAGCTATACTATATGCTGATAGATTTGCTCTCTGAGCTGTCTATCCAATTACATATCATAGTCTGGGACAGCAAGTAGACTTCATTCATTCATCTGTTTTGGGTTTTGGTTTTGTTTTGTTTTGTTTTCCTGGGTGAGTAGTTTGGTCAAACCCTTTTAAATGCTTATAGATCTCATTTTGAAAGTTCTTCAGTGTTATAGGACTTGATGCAATTATCACATTATTAGCCTCACACAGAAGCATCTGGAGAACTTTAACATCTCTGTCACGGGTTCTTATATTGAGGTCCATTAACCCCCAAGGAGTCCATGGACAGGTTTCAAAGGTTCAGTCAGACAACCAGCATTTATTTTTTTAAATTTTTTTTATTTCACATAAACAAGTCCTTTTTATTTGCCCCTTTCTCAAAATGTATACAGAAAGCAAAGTTACCATTTAATTAGATCTTCACTTCTGCCAAGTATCTTTTCCTAGAAATTTTTCAAGAAGTTTATGAGCCTTTAACATTAGATTTCAATATACATCATCTTCATCAGAATCCATTACTTTTCTTCTGTTGAAATTAACTGTTATTTTCTTTTCTGTTCGCTGGCTTACTTTTTCAAGAATTTCTATCAATCCTTGCTCTGATACCTTTCCACTCTGCTGTCCATATCTTGCCATCTGTATGAGGTAGTTTTCTACTGCTTTGGCCTTTTCTGGCTTGACAAGTGCTAAATTACTTAACCTGACCCATGCTGACTGATCCAGAACTTGAGCTAGAATATTGTTTCTCATCTCTGCTTCCCTGTGTTTTGCCTCTTGTTGTGCTGGGTCACCAGAAGAGTCTCCGTGTTTCGCCAGCAGCTCAGCCAGTCTTTGCTTCTGCAGGGCCTCCAGGTCTTTGTCTGCCATGGGGGGCCTAGCGGGGTGGAAGAAGAGCTGACCAGACAACCAGCATTTATTAAAGACTTACTCTATGCCAAGTACTATGCTAAATATTGAGTATACAATGAAAGGTGAAAACAGTTCCTGCTCTGAAGGAGTCTCTCAGAGTCTGATGAGAGAGACAAATGCAAACAACTATGTGCAAACAAGATTTATGCAGGATAAATTAGAGATGATTACACACGTGGGGGTGGGAGTAGGAGTGGGGGTGGTCTGTGAACTGGTAGAAAGAAAAAAAAATCTTCATTTTCTCACACCTCTAAATTTCTTTTCAATGAAAAGAGGGTCCATAGGCTTCACCAAATTACCAGAATGATTCAAGACAGAAGGTTATGAACCACTGACCTTTAGGAAATCACCCTTCCTTTTGGACTTTGCTTGACATCCTCCATGTAGGTAGCAAACATCTTCATTAAGCATACATCTTCCTTGTTTATTTCTCACTTGATATTGATGATTTAAGAAGTCACCAAACCGAGTGGTTTGTGTATTGTATTATTTGCTTGACTACATTTTGGAGTGAATTAAAGGTTTCTCTCTGCTGGTGTCCTGTGGATTCTATTAGCTCTTTCTTCTCTAGTTCCCATGTTTCTGGGCAATTTTCTTTTATGATTCCCTGAACCATAGCATTCAAAATCTTGGTTTCACTATGTTATAATGGGGGGCAAAAGATTCTTAGATTGTTCTACCAAGCTCTGCCTTGAACGTAATTTGCTGTGGATTATATACGCCAAATATATTGCTAATTTTTTTAATCATTTGATTTTTCTCTAAGATTTGTTATTTTACCTCTGCATTATTTTAATTCTACCTCTTCCATTACTTTTTTTGGGATGTATAATACCTTGTTACAATTTTCCACCTTCTATTTCAAGCTATCAATTCTCTTTTTCATTTTTAAAGAAAGCTAATTTTGTTTCTTTAATTACACTTTAATTTTTAATAAAATTATTGAAACTCACATGATTCTTGTCTTTCCTTCCATTTGCTTCTTTGTAGTCCTACTTGTAATGATTTGTTCATTGTATTCTTTTGTCCTATAATATTTTATCATTGTATTGGGAACTCTATGTTAAAAACAACAGTAAACTTCTCCACTCTTCAAGAACCAATATGAATTTCATCTCCTTCAAGAGGAAGTATAGTATGGGGATTACAGTGCTAGCCTAGAATAAAAAAGACTAGTGTTTCTATTCTACTTCAGATACTTACTACTGAGCAAGTCAGTCAACTTAACTTTATCTTCCTCATCTATCAGAGAAGGATAAAAAATAACACCTACTTCACTGGGGGCTATTATGATAATAAAATGAGATAATGTGTAAAGTTACCCCCAACCTTAAATATATGTATTTATGTATATATGTAAACTATTATTATACTCTCAGACATAAATTATGCAGGGTACCCCCAAAAAATCTTAGTGTAGTTTTATAATTTAACATCTTTAATAGTTCAAAATCTCACTGAGACTTTTGGAATACCCTGTATTTCCTACCTCAGAACCATGTACCACAAGGTATCTTTCTTACACAGTTATCCTATTCTGTCTTGATTATAAATTTGTATATATATATATACCTCATCCTTCGAGGTTCAAAAGTTCCATGAGTTTAGGGGCAATGTTTTATATATCTTTTTGTTTACCCAGCACCAAATGAGATAGTGAATGGAGTCCAAGATTGGAATCAAGAAAATTTGAGTTACAATCCCACCTCAAGATGTTTGCTATTTGCATGGCTCTGGAAAACTCCCTATCTATGCCTCAGTTCCTTCATCTGTGAAATGAATGACTGGAAACAATAGCTTCTAAAGTTCATTAGAGCTCTGAAGCTATGATTCTATGATCTTAGTACAGGACTCTGCACTTATTAGATATTTAAATATTTGTTGAATTTAATTACTAGAGGGAAATTTATTTGGGGAATAGGAAGCAAATAATCCAAACCTCCTTAATTAGTTGGGAGCATCTAAACCAAGCCTCCAAAAGCTCTACCATAGGTTAAAAATGCAAGTAAAGCCTTTGTTCATCACATATGAGACGTTTGCTGTAGCTGCTATATTAGTTTGAAATAAAATTTATGAGACATAAGTTGAAAGTGTGTGTGCTTTATGTACATTTCCTAGTCATCTGAACAGAGTTCATTTATCCACAGGGTTTCATACTTGGAGCATAGTTGTACCATTTAAAATGATTTAGAAACAGAGAGTGGTTTCATTATGCTTACAACACATTGCTGGTCATGGCTTTAATTTATTCAATTTTTGGTCCTTGGTTAGTAACATAACCCTTCTTCCCCTAATAATTTCATTATCCTTGTGGGAAAATCTGTTCTACTTTACAATGAACCTCCTTATAGGGAGCTTCTAGGATCATATTATGGCTGACCCTCGGGGGTGCCTGCATTTATGTTGAAAATTAAAGTGGGTAAAATTTAAGGCAAAAAAAAATCAATAAAATGATCTTTCACAAAATTGTCACTAAAACCCCTAAACTTTGCAGAACCCAATAGCATTAACATCATCCCTAGACAAAACTATGAATCTAGTCAAACATTTTAGTTATCTCCAACCCCCTCTTTCCCATTTTCAACTGTTTCTTCACATCCTTGCTTTCTATCTGTCTACCATTCCATTTCTCTGGGCAGTATGCCATGGTCAAAAAGGAATCTTCTCTCGTTCCCGATCCTCAACTAATTCTTCCCCCAAACTCCCATATTATCTTTTTTCCTTTTCTCAGCTATTTGTTTAATCAGAGGAAAGAAGTAATTTATACTCAAGTGTTAACGATACATAACTTGCTACGACTTCTAAAGAATGTCTGATTGGAGGTGACAGTATGATAAAGCAAAGAAATGATTCTCCAGTGTCATAATTTTTTTTTAACTGGTGTAGGCAAAAAATGGAGATATTTGGGGGAAGGGAGGCCTGTTGGTCACTATACATTCATCCTAAGTATAAGACTGGTTTTGCAGAAAGAAATGCGCAAAGGTCCTGTGATTTTGTCAGTGTGGAGAGCTTCGTATTGGGAACTCCTATCACAGTAGATTTCCAAGAAGCAGGAAACCATATACAATGTATTAGATAAGGTCCAGGAGTTCTCTGAGGCACAAAGAAGTTTTACTGACTTGCCCAAAGTCACACAGCTAGTGAGTAAGCCTCAGAGACAGGATTTGAACTGAACTCTTCTTGACTTGAAGACTAACATTGCACCCATTTTGAAGACTAACATTGCACCCATTTTGCCTGTCTGCAGCAGCCAAAATTTAATGAGACTAAATTTGTATAGAATTAAAATATTCTTTCAATTAGCATTGTTTTCTGCCTTTTAACATTTCAAAAATGAGTCGATTGTGAAAAAAAATCATCATAAAAATTAGGTTTATCTTCCATTTCAGGTTGAAACCTGTTTTCTAGTTCTGTTTGAATTATAGTATTGAAATAGGAAAAGTTTTGACATCTAGGCAGCACAGTGGGTAAAGATCTGGACCTGGAGTTAAGAAGACCTGAGTTCAAATCTGTCCTCAGACACTTACTAGCTGTGGAACCTGGGTCAACTCACTTCACCGCTCCCTGCCTTAGTTTCCTAAACTGTAAAATAAAGATAATAATAGCACCTACTTCCCAGGGTTATTGTGAAAATCAAATGAGATAATATTTGCTCTTATTAAAAATTTCCATCCTCCCTCCCTCGTTCTCTCCTTTCTTCCCTCACTCTTACCTTCTTTCCTCTTTTTCCTTCCTTTCCTTCCTCTCCTCTCCCCTCTTTCCCCTCTTTCCTTCTTTTCTTCCTTCCTACTTTTCTTTTCTTCTTTCCTTCTTTCCTTCCTTCCTTCTTTCCTTCCTTCCTTCCTTCCTTCCTTTCTTTCTTTCTTTTTTAGCCTGGATTTGAACGCGTCTTCATGGCTCCTTCCTTTCTCCCTCCTTCCATTCCTTCCTTCCCTTCTTTCCCTTCCATCTCTTCCTTCCTTTATTCCTTTCTCCCTTCATAAAATACCACCTTCTAATGTAAGCCTTTCCTGATTGCCGGTTCATGCTAATGCCTTCCCTCTGTCGACTGCCCTCAGTTCATCCAGCATATGTATCATTTGCATGTTGTCTTCCTCATTAGATTGTGAGCATCATGAGACTGCTTTTTGTTTTGGTTTGGCTTGTTTGTTTCTCTTTGTATCCCCAGTACTTTGGGCAGTGCCTAGAGCATGATAGGCACTTAATAAATGCTTGTTGACTGACTGCTTCTGATTGCAAACTGTTAGTTTTGTAACTGATTTATAGTTATGAAATTTTTCATCCTGTAATATATTTTAGGGTATACATTATATCTTATAATAGGATGTTATATGTAATATCCTATTAGATACATTTTGTATCCTATTATATAATCCAGATTTCCATTCCTTCAGTTGTAACGAACAAAAAGTTCTCATGCATTTTTTTCAATAAGGATGGAGAGAAAGAAAAAGCAATGATCTTGGACTCTTGAGTGAGAGCATACCAATGTTCCTGGGCTGATGTGTGTGGCAGACAGCAGCTGATATATGCAAGGGCTTTGTCATCTCTCAAAGCCTGTCCACATGTGAGGCATTGTTCCTCTTAATTATTATATGTTATGGGTACAATGCCCTGGAAGTTTCCTATTGCAGCCGCTGCAGAGCAGAATGTTAACTCAATTACTTGGGCAATTCAGGCAAGATAACATTTTTGCTTGGACAGTTGCCTCAGTCTGCCTTTGATCTGCCTGTCGAGCCTGGACAAATGGATATTGTTGTATCACATCCCCAGATAGGCAGTGTGCAGGTATTACCTGGCGAAGAGGAAGCATCAAAGTGGACAGGCTAGCTGTGCTTGAAAAAGATGAATTAATTCAGGTTTGGTGAATTGTTTCTTTCCCAGCTGGTAAATTTTAGCAAATGGGTTGAAGAGAAAAATACCTTCAGACTAGAGTAAACACAACATTTTTAAAGAGTCACAGATGGCCTCTTATTCTACCCTGAATGCTTCTGGTGGGACACTTTTATTCCTCTTCCAATTTGTGATGTTACTGAAAGTCTCTCTGACTGGAACATTTAGAGAAAATAAAGAGCGTTTTTGTTGGGAAAATATTGATGTCCATTCATTCTTGACAGAGTTGTACCTAGGCAAAAATAGCTGTTGGGTGAAGTGAGGAGAGGAGAGACGTAGCCTCCAGAGATCAGATGGACAAGGGTACAGACATGCTGTGGGAAAAGGGTCCTTAACACCTGGAGACCATATGCTAGTTTTGGAGGGGGGAGTGGCATTGAAAGGGGTTTCATAATGATGGAGCTCTGGGGGTGGATGACCCATGAAGTAGCTGTAATACATAATGATGCAGGCCAGCAGGAAATGGTAGTTGCCTGGGGGAGGAAATTGATGGCAGTATGCTGGGGCAACATACCATTTGCCTTGGGACAGTTCAACCACCTAACTTTGTCTTTATATGTGCCTTACATGCTAGCAGTTTATACTTAAAGGAGTTTTGGAAATGTAGAGGGTGGTGATTTCTATTTTACAGATGTGCCTGCCTTAGATTTCCCTTTGAATGACACATAGGGATCATATGACCACAGAAATACAGTGGGAAGGGACATTAGAGGCCATCTAATTTGATCTTCTCATTTTATATATGAGGAAACTGAGGCCTGAGGAGGTTACCTCAGTTACCCAAGATCTCAAAAGTAGAAGTAAGTGGTAGAGCCATTACTTCAACCTAGACCCTCTGACTCCAAATCCAGCACTATTTGGACTTCTTTGACAGAAACATGATTTGATACATCTTCTCCATCTAGATCTTGTTTAGTGGACTTAAAATATATGTGTATATATACATGTATATATACATATATGTCATGTTTCCTCTCCCTTACTCATAGATTCTTCTTATCTTTCACATTTGCCCCTTCACTCAGAAGTTCCTGCTTGAACTTCACCTGCCCATAGACAATAAATGAGACTTCCAAACTTGTGGGTCCCCTTCCCTCAGCCTTAGCCCAGCCCCTGCCCACTCAGATCCCACCATGGTATCTCCTTCCTGAAAGTGTCTACCCCAAGGACCATGGTGCCCATCCAACCACCCTTCAGCTGAACTCTCTTAATTAATGTGCTTTTTCCTTTAAATTAGAATATGAGCTTTTGAAAGCAAAACTCTCCGTGGTAGGCCCTACCCAGTCTGTGCCAAGTTTCCCTGCTATTTACTTTTCAGTTTCTATTCAAACATTTAGCAAAGAGCTTATCATATAGGAAGTGCTTAACAAAGGACTACTGTGATTTCATTCCTTTCTGACCCCATCTTTGATAACCTAGTCAACAATACTTCATGCCTAAAGCATTACATTTTTCTCCTAACAGTTCCCCTTAACTCCAGATTCTTCTCTCTCTATCCCATCTTAATAACCATAACTAAACTAGTTTTTGTTAAATAATATTTTGGACAGCCCCCCCCCTTCTCAACCAATATTTTCAAATCTCTTTCTATTGCCTACAGAATGAAGTCCAAACTCTTTACCTGTTTCTCAAGGAATATCTCAACCTGCGTTTTTTTTGCAACATCCCCCATCATTCCTCTGCACAAACCTTTCATTCCAACAAAGTGGCTTTATTGTTTCCTGACCACATCTTGTGTTTTCTGACTCCCATCCTTTGTCCAAGCTGCTGCCTCCTGTCCTGGAATGCCCTTTCCCAGCTTTTCCAGTTACCTAATTTTGATACCTTCCTTTGGATGCTAGTTCAAGGTCTGGTTCCTGCCCAAAACACATAATTTGAAACACAGAGTTTCAGAGTTGCAAGGAAAATATGACAGCACCACAGACATGAGTTTGGACAGACATCAGTAGGTATTGAAGACTAGAAGGGCCTGGTGTGCTATGGTCCTTGGAGTCACAAAGAGTATGCCATGATTTAACAAATGAACAAAGCAGTTAAAGATGATTCCACTTCAGCCTATACCAGAAAGGAATCTCTACTGTAATAGAGCTGATAAATAGTTGGTCAGCCTCTTCTTAAAGATGTCCAGCAAGGAGGAACCTACTGCTTCTCAAGGCCATTCATTTCACTTTTGGCTTTGTTAAAGGTTAGCAATATTTTCCCCCCGTGACACCAGGTCGCTATTTACATCTTTTCCATTTCTCTGCTTTGCTCCTGGTTCTGCCCTATAAAGCCAAACTCAATTTCCCTAATCTCTCTTCCCCATGACAGCCAGTCAAATACCTGAAGGCAATTATCATAACCCACCTGTCTTCTCTTCTCCATTAACAAATCCTTATATAGCACAAATGGGCAAGACAGTTACGTGATGCAGTGGATAGAGCACTTGATTTGAAGTTAGGAAAAACTGAATTAAAATCCTTGAACATAGCTATAGACCTTAGACAAGTCACTTAAACTCTTTCAGTCTTAGTTTCCTCATTTGTAAAATGAAGATCATAATAGAAACAGAATTTGAAAGTACTTCATAAGCACTGTGTAAATGCTGTCTACTATTAATATAAACTTAAGGTCCTCCCCTGTTTGATTTCCAGTTTTTGCTAAACTCTGGTATCTCAAACTCAGCACAATGCTCTGGTTATGGTATAATCAGAGCAGAATATATATAAGGGGACTATCAAGTACTTATTCCTGGGTGTTGAGCCTTTCTTAATGTGGCCTAAGATTACTTAAGTACGTTTTGACTTCCACATCATATTTTTGGTACCTATTGGACCTGCAAACTTCCAGCATGGGTGTGGATCCCTATATAGAAAACTGGGAATGAATGAAGCTGAGGATGAATTAATCTACCTCCTAAAGTGCCCTAAAGGTAAGCACTGCTACCTGTTCAGGGCCATCCTTGAAGCCTTTCCATTCCCGGTCATACCTGCCAGAGTTCATGTAATGCTGGCACAGCCTTTGAGAACCCATGGTCATGTCCAATCAATAGTGAGTCATCAAGGGAATTGTATGTGAACCAATGCAAAATAATTCAGTGAAAGCTTGAATAGTTGACTTCATATTGAATCTAATCCAAATCCTCAGTTAACTTTATTTTTTATTTTTTTAAAATATTTTCCCAATTACATATAAAAACAATTTTAAACATTTTTAAAAATTTGAGTTCCAAATTTTTCCCTTCCTCTGCTGCTCCCTTCTTGAGAAGGCACACAATTTGGTCTAGATTATACATGTGACATCATGCAAAAACATATTTCCACATTAGTCACAGGCAAATACAAACAAACCAACCAGAACAATAAAGGAAGTTTTAAAAAAGCGTGCTCCAATCTGCATTCACATTCCATCAATTCTTTCTCTGGAAGCGAATATCATTTTTTATCATGAGTCTTTTGGAATTGTATTGGATTATTTTATTGCTAAGAATAGCTAAGACATTCTTAATTGATCATCATACAGTATTGCTTTTAAAAATGTTCTCCTGGTTGCTGATTTCACTTTGCAACAGTTCACATCTTTCAAGGATTTTCTGAGAGCATCCTGTTTGTCATTTCTTATAGCATAACAGTATCATCACAGCCACATACTAGTATATATCACAATAGTCTACATAATAGTATACAATTCAATCACATACCATAACTTGTTCAGGCATTTCACAATTGATAGGCATCACCTCAATTTCCAATTCTTTGCTACCTCAAAAGAGCTGCTACAAATATTTTTTGAACATACAGGTTTTTTTTTTCCTTTTTGTTTTTTATCTCTTTGGGATACAGACCTAGTAGCAGTATTGCTGGGTCAAAGGGTATGCATGGTTTTATAGCCCTTTGGCTATAGTTTCAAATTGCTCTTCAGAATGGTTGAATCAGTTCACAACTCCACCAACAATGCCTTAATGTCTCATTTTTCCCATAGCTTCTCCAACATTTGTCATTTGCCTTTTCTATTATGTTAGCCAACCTGATGGGTACAGGGTGGTACCTTAGAATTGTTTTAATTTGTATTTCTCTAATCAATAGTGATTTAGAGTATTTTGTCATATGACTGCATATAGTTTTGATTACTTTGTCTGAAAAATGCCTGTTCATATTATTTGACCATTTATCAATTGGAGAATGACTTGTATTTTTTACAAATTTTACTCAGTTCACTATATATTTGAGAAATGAGACATTTATCAGAGAAACTTGCTGTAAAACTTTTTCACAGCCATGATTGCTCACTGTTTATTTCCCTCCTTCCAACCAGATTGTTGGAGGCTTTAAATGCCAAGCAAACAGCTTATATGTGATATTATTGGCAATGGAAACCATTAACAAATTTTAGGGAAGTGACCTGGCCAGAACTTTGCCTTAGGTTAGTGGTTCTCAACCTTCCTAATGCCCGGACCCTTTAATACTCATATGTGGGCGTATCTGCATGTGCGCGGACCCACCTGGAGACGGATAGAGCAGCAATGTGTCAGTTCCTAAGACCATGGGAAATATGTGTTTTCCGATGGTCTTAGGCAACCCCTGTGAAAGGATCATTTGACCACTGAAGGGGTCACGACCCACAGGTTGAGAACCACTGCCTTAGGTAAACTATTTTGAAATCTTTTTGGAGGATGAGTTACACATTAGAGATACAGGAAACCTCCCCTCCCCCCCCCCCCCCCACAACCTAACTGGACTGTTATATAAGTCCCTAAAGCAGGAAATAACTTGCCAAGGGCACATAGCTAGTAAGTGGAATAGGATGCCCTGTATAGCTTTTTTGTTTTGTTTTGTTTTCCACACTAGGCATCGTTGGGCAAAGTCTTGATAACTGACACTCAGCACAATGCCTGGCAAATAGCAGTTACTTATGGAATGCTTGTTGATTTGGTTTGACCACTCATTGGGCACATCACAGAGGGATTTTTTGTTCTAGATGATGCCTTCTGAGGTCCCTCTAGACTATCTTCTCTTTGTTTGTTTGTTTTTGGAGGGCAATTGGGGTTAAGTGACTTGCCCAAGGTCACACGGCTAGTAAGTGTTAAGTGTCTGAAGACAGATTTGAACTCAGGTCCTCCTGACTCTAGGGCCAGTGCTCTATTCACTGCACCACCTAGCCGCCCCTAGATTATCTTCTTTAGTATATAAATGGAAGAATTTAAATTCAGACCCAGTTTATCTAACTTGAAATCTAATCATCTTTCCATTAATCTTCAGTCTAGAGCCCATGACCAAGAGTCAGAGACAGGTCTACCTGGCTGGAGGTCCAGACTGTTTGAACGCTAGGTGGGGAGCTATTTGTGCTATGCCCTCTTTTGTGATCTTTGTTGGAAAAGGGCAAGCTAGAGCATGCAGCAGTGAGCTGCTGAGCAGAAAAGCAGGAGGAACCCCCAAGGGGCAGCTTTCTCCTAGTTAGGGCAAGGGTAGGCATATAGACCTCCTGAGAGGTTCTTACATAAGGAATGGAATGGATAGGGTCAACACAGACTTGCTCCTTCAGGCCCAGAATACTAGAATGAGAGAGAGAGAGAGAGAGAGAGAGAGAGACAGAGAGACAGAGAGAGACAGAGAGACAGAGAGAGACAGAGAGAAGAGAGACAGAGACAGAGACAGAGATACAGAGAGACACACACACACACACACACACAGAATATATGAGATAGAGAGAGAAAAAAACCAATAAAAGGAATAACTAATCCTCATTTTGGGAGGAGGTGGGGAGGGTTGTCCAGATCAGTGATTTCATGGGTGTTGGGAACTCCCAGGGTCAAAATTTCCAATGCTGATGAAGATCAGCCTCTCATCTGTGACATAAAGTCTTAGAGAGTTGCCTGGGACATTTAGGGGTTAAGTGACTTGCTCAGTCACTTGGCTAATGTATATTAGAGGCAGTTCTTGAACCCAGGTCATACTGACCCTCCAACTAGGTCTCTAACACTTTATCAAATGCCTGTCATTGCTTCCCATAGTAGTTTCTTAAACAACTTGAGGAATTTGTTATTTCAAGACATGATATATAGGTTATACCTCTGGACTTGTTCATGACAGCTTTGGATAAATGCATGGATGAGGGAGTCATGATGAGGCATTAAAGGGAACTGGTGTGTTTTATATACATGCCTAACATTTGAGGCATCCTTTCAAAACCATTCATAGGTCTCTTGATTTCACTTTCAGAAGCAAAATATTCGGCCAATTGATTCTACATGAGGATTTTTATGTTAATTTATTGGATCAATTATCTACATGGCATGAAATACATTCCTTCATCTTTATAGGATTATAAATCTGTATTATAAATCTAGATCTTTAAGGGAATTTGGCCACCACTTGGTCCAATCTCCACTTTAACAGATAAGGTAAACTGAGAACTATGGAGATGAAATTATTTGTTCAAGGCCACATATCAAGCTTCTAAAGTAAACTTTGAACTCGGGTCCTTGGAGCTGATATTGTTCATTCATTCAAAAATATTATTTATTACTTGCTCTTCTCATCTAAGGAAAGCAATGAAACTGGGTGTCTGAATCATTCAATCCAAGACCTCACTGTCACCTGAACTCAATAGTTTCCGGTTGTTGATCTTAGCTAAAAAACACAGCTGGTTTCATATTCTAAGTATTGATTTCCTTCTCTCCCCAAAAAAATGAGATTTGGGATTGCCTTTATTTAAATATACCAAAGACTGGTGGGCTTCTCAGTCTGAGTATTCTCATCATGGTAAGATGATTGCAACTCTTCTATGACATGTAGCACAAGTTATTTTGCCTCCCTGGGGCTCAACCACAAAATGAAGGGCTTCAACTCAGTGGCCTTTAGTGCCTCTTGCAGCACCAAATTGGTTTCCTATGAACATGGAAACACTCTGAGTTAGAAGGAATTTCAAAGCCCATTCAGTGCCAAGGGTAGGGAACTTGTGGCTTCAAAGCCACACATGTAGCTCTCTTGGTCCTCAAGTGTGGCCCTTTGACAGATTCTGAGCATGGGTTCCTAGAGGGTCACATGTGGCTTTGAGGCCGCAGGTTCCCCACTCCCACAACCCATACCTGATTTTGAGTCTCCTTTTCAATACCTACAAGAGTAGAATCAAACCTAAATAGAAACCATATATACAGACCCTTGCAGGCTGCATATTGACTTAGTTTTAAAGTGTGATATTATCTATGCCTTATTATAATTTTATTTATTTTGTTAAATATTTCCCAGTTAATTTTAGTCTGGTCACAGCCTAACTTGGGAGTGAAGTGGGTTGCATGCACCAGTGGGCAGCATGTTTGATATGTCTGTTCCACAATATACCTAATGAGTGATAATCCAGCCTTTATTTACGGACCATTGATAACGAGGAACCTACTACACCCCAAAGAAGTCCATTGTACTTTGGGATAGCTCTAATTGTTAGGAATTTTTTAGTTTGTTTAATTTATGTCAAGCTGATTTAAAAAAAAAAATCTTTCTAACTTCCATCTCTTGCTCCTAGTTCTACTCCATGGGGCCAAATAGAATGAGTCTACTCTTTCACATGGTATCCCTTAAAATACCTGTAGACAACTAACATGTCCTCCCACTTCAAGTCTTCTCTTCTCAGTGGCTGGGGTTCTAGGCTTGGAGTCAGGAAGATCTGAAGCCAAATCTATCCTCAGACATTTGCTAGCTCTGTGACCTTGGGCAAGTCACTTAACCTTGGTTTGTCACAGTTTCATCAACTGTGAAATGGGGATGATGGTAGCAACTATTCTCAGGGTCTTTGTGAGGACCAAATGAAATAATACATGTAAAGCACTTAGCACCATGTATACAATACATGGTAAGCGCCATATAAATGATAGCTATTATTAAATAATCTCCCTTTATTCAAATGATCCTCATATGTGAAAGAAATTGTTCTGAGGGGCTCCCTGATCATTCTGATGAACCATAAGAGGCTATGGGTTATATAGAATGTGAACTTTAGAACTTTCCCCATCATGGGCACTCTAGACACAATCCGGGTTATACAACGTTATTTCCAAAAAGTGGCTCTAAGACACAACCTTCCACATGTCGTCTCAACAGTGTGGAGTATATGAGGATCACTTAATAAACATCTGTTAAGCACTTACTGCATACCAAACAGTGTGCCATATAGAAAACAGGCCCTGTCCTCAAGGAACTTACGTTCGAATGGGGAGAGACAACATGTAGATAAATAACCATATAAATGTAACATATACAATAGAGGAATGGCACCCTCATAGCTTGAGATCAGGTTTGCTTCCTCGTCTGCCACATGTCACGGGTATTTGGGAATCTGTGGCCAAAGATCCGTCATTATACGGCCAACCTGGTGATTTAGTTATGATGATCTTGGGAGAAAGGACAGTTGGTCTTTCGTTAGACCCATATTTCAGGCTTGGTAGGTGCTGCTGGATGTTGAACTCTACCAGCATAGCCTTTGAGAAACCAGGATCATCTCTATGCCATAACAAGCATTGAAACTTCATAATTAGATGGCGGAGGAAAGGTAGGGACTCACCTGGGGTCTCCAGAAATCCCCTCCAAATGATTTTAAATAATGCCTCCAAGTGAATTTCGGAGTGTCAGAGCCCACAAAAGGAAACAATTTTCCAGCCTAAGACAATTTAGAAAGTTGGCAGAAAAGGTCTGTCATAATGGACTGAGAATGGAGTACAGTTTAGTGTAGGCTATACTAGCACAGGCCTTGCCCCAGCAAACCAAGAGCAGGCCTTGAGGGTGACCAAATCAGGGAAGACAGTGGTGGCTTCCAGAGCTCTCCACACACAGATAGCAACAGAGTCAGACAACTGGTCAGAAAGAGATTATGGGGGTCCAGTTGCTGGCACTGGAAGTCTCTGGCACTCCTTTGCATTGCCCATGTGTAGACCTTGTTTTCTTCTCTACCCTGTCCCTGTCCCTTAACAGAAGTGTGTGCTTCTAACACCACCACCCCTACTCTGCCCTCCCCTCCATCATACCCCCTCTCATCTTCATCCCCCCTACTCTCCTGTAGGGCAAGATACCAAATTTAGAGTGTATATCATTCCTTCCCTAAGCCAAATTCAATGAAAATAAGGTCGACCCATTCCCTTTTGCCTTCCTGTGCTTCTCCTCCATTGTAACAGCTATCCCTTGCCTCTTCTATATGAGATGATTAACCCGGTTCTATCTCTCCCTGTCTTCTCTCATTCT
>CM053580.1:23895348-23915450 GCA_028627135.1 Pseudochirops cupreus
GGTTGTCCAATAATTTTTAAATTGTCACTCCTGGATCTGTTTTCCAGGTCAGTGGTTTTTTCAATGAGATATTTCACATTGCCTTCTATTTTTTCATTTGTTTGGATCTGTTTAATAGTATTTTGATTTCTCCTAAAGTCATTTGCTTCAATTTGCTCCACTCTAACTCTGAAGGAATTATTCTCTTCAGGAATCTTTTACACCTCAAAGTGGGACCCATGCAGATTAAAATGCAATTGGGAGGGTGACTAGATGGTGCAGTGAATAGAGCACCGGCCCAGGAGAGGGGAGGACCTGAGTTCAAAATCCGGCCTCAGAAACTTAACACTTACTAGCCATGTGAACTTGGGCAAGTCACTTAACCCCAATTGCTCTGCCCTCCCCACTCCAAAAAACAAAAACAAAAAATTAAAATAAAAAAAATGCAATTGGTAAATACTTAACAACATAAATAAAACCACATAAAACCTAGATGATATTAATATGTAGCTTTCTAAACCAAATTGTGACCCACAGGGATCCTTTAGTACCATTTAGTGGCCCCCATCTCTCTTTAAGTTGTCAGCACTGACATATACACTTACATACCCAATAGAGGGCAGAGGCTATTTTGTTTTTTTCTTTGTACATCCTGTACTTAACTGGCATACAGTAAGAGCTTAATAAGTGCTCATTGACTGATAAGCTCCCTTGGCCTCAGTTTCCTCATTTGTAAAAGGAAATTATTGGAGAAGACGGCCTCTAAAACCCCTTCCAGCTTGAAGTATATGCTCCCTATCACCCAACCCCTGGAGATCGTAGAACCTGCCTTCAGCTCCCTAACTCACCAGGCTGCCTATTGCTTTACTGAAAGGCTCTAATTTATATTATGAGCTCAGCAGGCTTAGCCAGTTTTTAACTTCCCTGCTTTCTCCAGGGCAGGCAACCTGCTGAGGCTTAGCTCAGTTACTCCCATCCAGAGCTACTGTACTCTATTCTCCTCTGGTCCCGCCCTCCTCTGGGGGAAAGGAAGCAGAGACAACAATCTGGGCTTGTTCACCTAGGAATGAACCAAGGCTACAGGAGATGTTAACACTTGAGAGCCGAGAGACTGGTGGGAAAGATACCTTTGTCTTGGAGGGGCCTTGAGGGAACAGGAGCTTCATTGTTGACAAGAAAGCCTCGATTTTGCCCGCCTTGGTATATTGTTTCTAGTTCCCAGTTCCTCTTCTCTGTGCTTATTAATAAGTTATTCTTTGCTCAACTGCTTGCTTTAATAGCCTGTGTTTTCTGTTGGCCTGGAACGATGCCACCAGGACTACAAGATGAAACAAGAAAGGAAGACCAGCTCCTCATAGGGTGTAGCAACTTTCTCCTCTTTAGGCCCAGCCCATCAGACTAATAATGTCCCTGGGGAGGGGAGAAAATGCCAGGAGCTTTGTTCACTTCAAAGTCTTAGCCTCAGGAGGAAGACAGCAGGAAGACAAGATACCCTTTAGGCCAAGGGTATGTGGGAAAACACATGTACTGTACTTGTGTTCTGGGGCTGGAGCAATGAATGAAATCACTTGTTATTTCTTCCTGGGTTATGTTGTCTTCAGTGAGAAAGGGGTTTTGTTTTTGTTTTTATTTTTGGACTAAATTTACTGTGGTTTAAAGGGTATTATAAGAGAAATGCATGATGGGAGGAAGCTGTGCAAGCAAAACAAGGTGCCTGAAATGAGTAGGCACCTAATAAGTGATGATTGATTGATTAGTCTTAAGTCAGAGGCCCTGGATTCAAAGGCCAGATCTGATACTTCAGGTCCTAGATGCAGAAGCTAAAGGAATCTCAGAGACCACCTGTTTTTGATTCCTTGATTTTACTGATGAAAGAATGAAACTATGTGCCCAAGGTCATGCAAGTCATAAATATCAGGGTGTGAAAATTGGTTATTTCTCTCTGGTATTAATAACTAATTATTGTCTTAGGACCAAGTGCTTTTTCCCTTTTCTATTTCCTCATAAAGAAATCAATCAGTGTGGGAAATCTTAGGCAGAGATTTACCCAGGCCAAGATCTAATCAGACAGCAAAGGAAATTCTGAGTTTGGGCTAATGGGTGCTCCAAGTCATGTACAACAAGATCTTTATTGTCTACCCTCTCATTGTAATATTCATTTTCTCATTAATTGTTAACCAGTCAGAGTTGACTGCCACTCTGAGGAACACCTGTTCTTCCAAGAATATATAGACTGTGAGTCCACCATCACAAAGGGTCTTTGGTCTAAGAGAGATGGCCAAATGACCATGCTTTTATCAATAAACATTCTGACCTTTTAATAAAATTATTAAAATACCCAGAAGCTATGTCTCTTGAACCTTTTAAATGCCATTAAGAGGTTATATTTGAATTGAAGTCCTCTGACTCAATTCACCTGACCTTTCTGGGCCTTGGTTTCCCCATCTGTAAAATTGTGGGATTAGGCCAGATGGCCTCTGCAGTGCCTTTCAACACTAGATTTGTGATACCAATATTGAACCCTCCATTCCTCGAGTTGTGTGACTTTGGCGAGTCACTTGACCTTTCTAGGTCTCAGTTTTCTCATTGGAAAATGGAGAGATTGGATTAAATAATCTCCGAGGTCCCTTCTAGCTTGAAATCTATGAAAAATATGGGGCCATTACATAGGGAGAAAAATTTGCTGTTGTTCAGTTGGTTCAATCATGTCTGATTTTTTGGGACCCCATTTGTGAGTTTGTTTTTTTTGTAGAGATACTAAAGTGGTTTGCCATTTCCTTCTCTAGCTCATTTTACAAATGAGGAAACTGAGGCAAACAGGGTTTGGCTTGCTCAGGGTCGCAGAGCTAGTACGTGTCTGAGGCCAGATTTGAACTCAGGAAGATGACTTCAGGCCCAGCATTCTATCCACTCAGTCATCTAGAAGCCCCAAAGTTACCTGTCTCAAAAGAGAAGGATTGAAATCCGCCTTATTTGCTTCTGCTCCATACTAAGAAATGATATATGTGCCTTCTCCCCCTTTATAAGAGCTACCAATAATAGATCATTTTATACACCTCAATCGTGTGAGGTAGTTAATAAAGTGGTATCATTATGTCTACTTTATACATAACTGGAGGTCAACATGGTTAAAGGATTGTGCTAGAAAATGTCAAATTCAGCATTTGGACAAGGACATTCTTGATTTCAGTCACTTGGTTATTAAGCATTTATTAAATGCCTGCTATATGCAGGCACTGTGTTAAGCATTAGGAATACTAAGAAAGACCAAAACTTAGTCCCTACCTTCAAGGAGTTTAGGATTCCAAAGAATCCAAAGATTCCAAGGATTCCAAGTCCACTACTTTCCCCCCATTACCCATGTTGCCATACTTTCTGAGAATTCTTCTAAATCCCAATTGCTGTATTGCCTATATCTATACCTCTATAGCAGTGGTTCTCAACCTTCCTAATGCCATGACCCTTTAATACAGTTCCTCATGTTGTGGTGACCCCCAACCATAAAATTATTTTCGTTGCTACTTCATAACTGTAATTTGCTACTGTTATGAATCGTAATGTAAATATCTGATATCAGGATGTATTTTCATTGTTATAAATTGAACATAACCCACAGGTTGAGAACCATTGCTCTATAGTCTAACCCTATACCCAACTACTCTTTTAAAAATTTATCCAACTAATCATGTCACCTAATCATGACTGAAAGAAGTATCATCAAAGAGGCTTGGGCTTGAAGTCCCTCCTCTGAAACATGTTGGTGAGATCTACCTGTAAGACAGAATAGGACTGTTACCTTCTCAGTACTCTGGGTAAAACAGCTGAGCATCAGCCAGAGGGATTTCTGTATTAGAAATTCCCTATACCAGTGAAATCATAGGAGTGGACAAACCCAAAATAAAGATATGTATCTACTCCCAAAGAAGACTTCAAAATTCCAACCACCCTTTTTACACTTTTAAAGTTGGACCAGATAAGCCAGATGGGGAAATCAATCAATCAATCAATTCTCAATCATCATTTGGGAAATGACTGAACAAGTTGTGTTATATGATTTGGATGGAATATTACTGTGCCCAAGAAATGATGAGCTTAATGATATTAGAAAAAACATGGATAGACACAAGAAATAATGAAGAGTGAAATGAGCAGAACCAAGAGAACATGGTACATGGTAACATCAATTTTGTTTTAAGAACGGCTTTGAATGACTAAATCATTTTGACTCTTACAAATACCAAAAATCAACTACAAAGGCCATATGAGGGAAGGCCCCATCTGTATCCAGAGAAAAAATACTGAAAGAGAGAAGTATGTGTAGAATGATTTTATATATGCAAGTTACATAATAACTCATATATTTAAAAGGAATAGCAAATTGTACTTAACAGACTTGCAGTTTCATGTGTAATCATTCCCCCCCCCCCCCCCATTCTGCTGTGTTATGGACATGTTTGTTTTATTTTTTTAAGTTCAGAATAAAATAAATATAATTTTTTAAAAAGGAATGAGAATCCTGGGGAGAAGGGAGTAGGGCTGGGAAGATGGTGGCAGCAAAGGCATTTTATTATGGGAATAATGTCAATTAGACTGCATACCGTAGGACAGATAGAAATATTACTGTATTGGTTTTGTGGCTCACCTTAGGTACAACTACATTTCAGATCCTGTTCTTGCTGGCCCATTTTTGCCTCATTGATTTTTAGAGCTTATTAGTCACCTCTGTCTTGTTTGCCAGAATTCCCTTGATGAATGAAACACATTTTCCCTTGTTCTTTTATGATATGTGGGTCTTGCTGGGTGAGCTTCCCAAAACTATTGCTGGGAACCTTCTGGGCTCTCTTTGGTTGACAAGGCATAGTTTTCTGGGCAAAGGACACCCAGGCTTAACCTGCTGATTTCAGAAATGTAGCATTCCAGGAAATGGATCAATTGAGACTTTATAGCCTTCATTTTAAGAATTGTGGGAAAGAAGGACAGCTGCTTTTTCAAAATTTACTAATATTTCACAATACCTACTTTTACCCTGGGGAAAGATTACTCCACTAGGAAAAAAAAAGAAAAGGAGAAGAAGAAAAAAAATAATGGGCAAGTGATTTCCTCTCTCTGGGTCTCTGTTTTGAGAATCTCTTAGCTAGAAGGACCTCAAAGAACACCTGAGCTCTCAGGACCATAGAGACCATTTAGAATAACACTCATTTTACAGATGAAGCGTTTATGGCCTTATAACTGGGCCCAGGGTCTAGAATCTCACCTTCAACATATCTGCTTAGTAGCAATCAAATTGTTCCTTGAAATTCTCCCGAGGGGGGGGGAGTATATTCATGACTTCCAATTGCCTCCCATTCTCCTCTCAAGGAGATGTATTTGTTAGGAATTGTCCCCTTATGTGGGTCTGGTAGGTGAGGCTAGAACCCATACTTGGGGTCTTCCAGCAGCTAGCTGAAAGGCATTGTGGAGGAGGAGAATGGAACTTTGTACTCCACATCAGGAAGGTGTGGATTCAAACTGTATCTGTGATTCTTATTCACTAGCTCACTCTGTGCAAGTATTTCACTTCACAATCCATCACAAGCACCTCTGGACCTCACAGTGTGTGCCACTGAGGCACTGGTAGGAAACATCTGCCTTTCAGCTGAATTTTCTTTGGTGAATTATCTCCTCCTATTCAATGTGAGCTCCTTGACAGTAGGGACTGTCTTGCTTTTTCTGTTTGTATCTCCAGCACTTTGGATGGTTCTTGGCTTTTAGGAAACACTTAGTAAAACTTTTCCATTCAGTCATTCATATATGTGGAGAAAGATATCATGACCTTCCTAAATCTTCACTTCTCCAGATTCTTCATCCATAAAATGAGGGGCGTGGATTAGAGGATCTGTAAGGTTCTTTCAAGCTCTGAATATATTATCTTAGGATCTCTTTTCCCCAATTCCGTTGTATCTATTGGAGGTCCAGTGGCCCAGTGGTAACATATTTGGTATTTTAATGTAGAGAGGCAGTTAATGTAGAGGGGCACAATGGATAGAGCGCTGGGCCTTGATTCAGGAAGACTCATCTTCCTGAATTCAAATCTGGCCTCAGGCACTTACTAGCTGTATAACCCTGGGCAAGTCACTTAACTCTGCCTCAGTTTTCTCATCTGTAAAATGAGCTAGAGAAAACAATGGCAAAGCACTGTAGTATCTTTGCCAAGAAAAATCCAAATGGGGTCAAAACAAGTTGATTGGACATGACCCAAACAAATGACTGAACATTGTCAGCAGGAAATCACATCAGGAGACTTATGTGAAAAACAGGCTAATTACAAGAGAAATGAATATGCAGGTGGAATCCAAAGGGTTCCTATTCTTTATAGAAGTTTACATTATTATGATAGCAGGACAAAGGGAAGAGGGGATACCAGGAAGGGGAGTGACATGGGAATGGGAACAGTGTAGTAAAAGTGGAAAAAAAGATATGACTACATCCCATAGGGAGGAGCAAGGTAATGGCAAAAGCCTCTTTCTTTTCCCTTGGGAACTTCCAGACTATGAAGACAGGAAATCTGCTAAGGACCTCAGGTGCACAAGCATTATCCCATCCTGGCAGAGACTGACTGACTATCTTGCTTTCCAAGGACACACAGTGAGTCCAGCTTGGAGTACAACAATAAATTACATCAGCCCAGTAGGAGCTTTGTCTTTGATACACTCAAGGCCTGGGTCCAGTGTTTCTGGAAAATATGGCAATTCAAAAAGACAAGTTCAGGGGACCCCTTAACAATCCTTACAATGTCAACAACAGAATTCTAATGTAGAGAGCAAAACAGGTGAGCACCATCTGGTCTGCCCAGCCCCAGATCGCTTCCAATGGGCCATTCTGGCTCTATCTGAGTGTGGTCCCTGCATCCTCGATTCCCCCTCACCAGGTTACCTGATAACAGAACCATTACTTGGCTCTAGAGGGCTGAAGTGCTAATCTCAGCCTTTAAAGAGGGTTCTACCTCTGGATATAGGAACATGGACTGGATTCTGTCCTCAGAAGACTGGTCTCTCAAGAGATGATTCATCCTTCCCCCCCCTCTTTTTTTTCACTCTGGCTTTTTACATCTCTACACTGGAGCCCCAGGGAGAATCATTTAAAAATTAACAGTGGCTGAATTTTAGGGTCTTTTGGAATGAAGATGTAGGAAGGTATTAAATGTACAATGTAGATCAGGTATGGGATAGCTACTTATTTCCTTCGCACAGAAGAAATGCTTAAAACACAAATGACTTATAAGTATACATTGGTAGAATTAAACATGAAGCAGTAACCTTTTTTTGAAGGCAGAGATGTCCTCTTATTTATTTAAAAATACACATGTAGTATTTTATTTTCCCCCAATTACACATCAAGACAATTGAAGCCTTCTTTTTAACGAGATTTCGAATTCCAAATTTTTCTCCCTCTCTCCTTTCCCCTCTTCCAAAAATGGTAGGCAATTTGATATGGGTTATACATGTGCTATCATGTAAAATATATTTCCATATTAGTCACAGTTGTGAAGAAGAAACATGTCAAAAGGGAAAAAAAAAACAAAAAAGAATATAGTAAGAAAAAAAAATATACTGCCGTCTGCATTGAGTCCATCAGTTCTTTATCTGGATATGGACAGAATTTTCCTTCATGAGTCTTGTGTACTTGTCTTGGATCATTGTGTTCCTCTCATTTATAGTTGATTGTCATACATTGTTGCTGATAGTTTTGTGTAATGTTTGCCTGGTTCTGTTCATTTTACTTTGCACTGGTTTGTGCAAGCCTTTCCAGGTTTTTCTGAAACCTGCTTGTTCATCATTTCTTCTTGCACAATAGTATTCCATTACATTCATATACTACAGCTTGTTCAGTCATTCCCCAATTGATGGGCATCCGCTCAATTTCCAATATTTTACTACCACAGAAAGAGCTGCTATAAATATTTTTGTACACGTAGGTTCTTTTCTCTTCTTAATGATCACTTTGGGAGAGAGATGTAGTAGTGATATTGCTGGGTCAAAAGGTATGACCAGTATGGTTACCCTTTGGGCATAGTTACAAATTTCTTTCCAGAATGGTAGGATCAGTTCACAGCTCCACCAACAGTACTTTACATCAGTGTCCTGATTTTCCCATGTCCACTCCAAAATTTCTCATTTTCCATTTTTGTCATATTAGCCATTCTGATAGGTGTGTTGTTTTAATTTGTATTTCTCTGATCAAAAGTGACTTATATCACTTCTTCATATGCCTTTATAGAAATAGCTTTGATTTCTTCATCTGAAAACTGCCTGTTCATATCCTTCGACCATTTAGCAGTTGGAGAGTGGTTTGTATTTTTATAAATTCAGTTCTTTATATATTTGCAAAACGAGGCCTTTATCAGAGACACTTGCTGCAAAGATTGTTTCTCAGTTTTCTGCTTTCTGCTTTCCTTCTAATCTTGGTCGCATTGGTTTTGTTTGTATAAAAGCCTTTCAATTTCATATGGTGTTTTTTTCTAACTTTATCAAATAATTTTTAGTATTTTGGTAAAATACTGAATAATTAAATTGGTTTAGGCAGAATTGTCATTTTTATCATATTGGCTTGCCCTACCCATGAGCAATTGATAGTTTTCCAGTTGCTTAGGTATGACTTTATTTGTGTGAAAAGTGTTTTTGTAATTGTGTTCATATAGTTCCTGGGTTTGTTTTGGCATGTAGACTCCCAAGTATTTTATACTATTTACAGTTATTTCAAAGGAATTTCTTGTTCTATCTGTGCTGTTGGACTTTGTTGGTCATATAGAGAAATGCTGATAATTCATGTGGGTTTATCTTATATCTTGCAACTTTTCTAAAGTTGTTAATTATTTCAAGTAGTTTTTTACTTGATTCTTTAGGGTTCTCTAAGTACACCATCATATCATCTGCAAAGAGTGATAGTTTGTTTCCTCATTGCCTAGTATAATTCCTTCAATTTCTTTTTCTTCTTTTATTGGGAAGGCTAACATTTCTAGTACAATATTGTTAGTGGTTATAATGGGCATCCTAGTTTGATAGTTGATCTTATTGGGAAGGCTTCTAGCTTACTTCTATTACATAAAATGTTTGCTGATCTTTTTAGATAAATACTGCTTATCATTTTAAGGAATACTCCCTTTATTCCCCTGCTCCATATTGTTTTTAGTAGGAATGGATGCTGTATTTTGTCAAAAGCTTTTTCAGCATCTATTGAGATAATCATATGATTTCTGTTGGTTTTTATTGATACAGTCCTTTCCTGGTATAAATCTCACAGTGCATAGTCCTTGTATTTCTGTAATCTCACTAGTATTTTAGTAAAAATCAAGTGAAAATTTTAGCCAAATTTTTTTCGTCTGTATTCATTAGGGAAATTGGTCGATAATTTTCTTTCTTTGTTTTAGCTCTTCCTGGTTTGGTATCAGCACCATATTTGAGTGATAAGAGAAGTTCGGTAGGACTCTCTTTTCCACTATTTTTCAAAATAGTTTATATAATATTGGAATTAATTGTTCTTTAAATGTTTGGTAGAATTCACTTGTAAATCCACCTGGCCCTGGAGATTTTTCCTAGGTAGTTCATTAAAGGCTTGCTCAATTCCAGTTCCTATAATGGGCTTATTTAGGCATTTTATTTCCTGATTAATTTGTTAATCTAGGTAATTTATATTTTTGTAAATATTCATTGATTTCACTCAGATTGCTAGATTTGTTGGCTGTCAGATAGTATCCTGATTTCTCATGAAGTCCTTTCCTTCCATTTGCTCCCCTCTAATTCTGAAGGAATTATTCTCTTCAGTGAGCTTTTGAGATTCTTTTTCCATCTGGCAAATTCAACTTTTGAAGGCATTCTTCTCCTCATTGGCTTTTTGGGCCTCTTTTGCCATTTGAGTTAATCTATTTTTTAAGGTGTTATTTTCTTCAGTCATGTTGTTAACTGTCTTTTCATTATTTTCTTACATCATTCTCATTTCTCTTCCCAATTTTTCCTCCACTTCTCTTATTTGGTTTTCAAAATTCTTCTTAAGCTCCTCTATGGCCTGTAATCAGTTTACGTTTTTCTTGGATACTTTTGATGTGGGAGTTCTGACTGTGTTGTCTTCCTCCTGTTCCATGCTTTGATCCTTTTTGTCCCCCAAAAAGGAATCTAAAGTTGGATTGCTATGCTTGCTTTGCTTCCTTTGCCTGCTCATGTTGCCAGTCAATTACTTGACTTTTGGGCTCAGTAGAACTCTGCTTTCAGAGGGGAGAGCTTTGTCCCAGATTGCTGGGGTTTTCACAGCTGCTGGGGCTATTAGGGAGCCGCCATCTCTGCAGCCTCCACCAGCTTTGGCTCACTGGTCATGAACCTCAGGACCACCATCCAAGACCATAGTCCTGATTCAGGCGGGTTAAGGCAAGAGCACTTAGCCTCTGAATGATCAATTGGCCCCGCTGCAATCTGCAGGCCAGGAGCTCTGAAGCAGCCACATGGAGGCAGCTGTAGTGCTGCCTCTTCCGCTGCTTTCTTGCTCTGGGAGTAGATGGCCTGACCAACTCCTTTCCCTCAAATTTAGCTGAGTTCCACTGAACTGTCACTTAGTCCTTGTTTCTTATGGGTTGATAATTCTGGAAACTGCCACAGCTGCCAGTGATCCACTCTCCAGGGTACTCCAGCCATGGCTTGTCCTGGCCACCTTGGGGCTATAGCCCCAGGTTCATGTGGAGCTGGTGTTGCCTCCCAGCTCACTGCAATGAACCCTTTCCATCCACCTGCCAGGCTGTCTTCAGTGGGAGCCTTGTTTCTCTGTCATTTTATGAGTTCTGGAGCTCTAAAATTGTTTAGAGTCATATTTTATAGGTATTCAAGGTGGTTATGGAGGGAGCTCCAGGAGTTCACTACCATCTTTACTCCGCCCCCCTGTGCTGTAATCTTACTGTGGGATTTTTCTTTAAGAACATTACAGATTGTAGTTCCAAAACAGCTGAGAGATTTTCAAAGGCTTGTGAAACTAGGCTTTAAAAAACAAACCAACCACTTTTGTCTCTATACATAGATGCTGAGAATTAGATTAATTACTAAAAATAGTCTTGGTAAGCTTGTGCCCTAAACATGGAGTAATCACAACTGAATTATAATAATATCAGTTACCACTAAGCACTCTTTCAAGGGGCAATGGAAAGCACAAAAGCCATCCACCCCTAGCTCAATATCATCTAGGTTATAATATCATCGCAGCATTCGATACCCAAGGAGAGGTCTTTTCTTCATCTTGACCTGAGGCAAGTTCTCAGCAGTTTCTGTCCCTGAGAAGATAAAGCTTAACAAAGCCCCAATAACAAACATACACATTGCTAGCATCCTCATCAATTCACTCTCTGCCAGTGAAATCAACCTAGACCTAACAACAAGGTCTGAGGAATCAGCACAAATCATCAATACAGTCCCAGGACCCCTGAAAACATCAAAAAGACCTGCCTCCAGGATTTCTATAAACACACAACAAGAAAATCCTCTTTCAGGGCTTCTGAACCAACAGCAAGGTCCCAGGACTTCTGCAACAACAGCAACATCCTCCATCAGCAGACGAATCTGACAGTTCTCAGTTCAGTCCTCAGTTCTCATTTCTCTCTCTCCAGCAGTGGCAGACCAGACTCCAGATGCTGGCTCCCAGAAGTTCTGGCCTCTCTTGGCTTGGGCTTCTCCCTGTTCCACCCCTTCCTGTTATGTCAACAAGTTCAAGGGGCATGGGGGAGATCTTCAAATCCCATTACCATTACACCATTACACAAAGAAACCAAAATATATGACTTGCAAAAAGTAAGCCCATCTTATTAGGCTTTAAGGGAGCTGCATTACTGAAAATTAGTTTGTAAGATAATTATTTGAAGTCAAAGACTAGATTAATGGGTACCTATTTCTTCTGGTATAGTTTCTTGTAATTGAGATGAAAGGTGCCTCAGAGAACTCTCAGACATGAGATAAATCAATCTAGTGTGGAATTAAAATTCATATTCTTTACTTTCTAAAGCAAACTGAGCACCTTAAACAAGACCCTCAATGTCTTCCCACTACTCATAATTCTGTTAGAGACCATCCCACTAGGGTTTTTCTTGTTTTGTTTTGTTGTTGTTTTTTTTTTGTCCTCTTTCAGAAACACATGAACTAGAGATACTTTCCTGGGATGAAACTCAGTGACATGGAACCCAATGCAAACACATGAATATATCTAGGCTAATTTGTAATGGAATTCTTGACTGCTGTGGGTGGAGATCTGCCCAGACTTCTTTTCTGTTTACAAGCTTCCAGGGACCTCATCCTATAGCTACCCTGAAGGACTAACTTGTACTAGCAATGAAACTAATCCTAGAGGCCAATCAAAGATCAGCTCACCTGCAGTCAGTACACTACCACTGGTGTAACCAGTGGGTTACACCACTGTCCCTGTGCAGGCTTCCAGCCACCCCTCCAGGAGTGTGTCTCTGTGTTCATTTTCTCTCAGGCTGAGGGTCTTTAACTTCTGTCTGAATGTCTGTGGCAGACATAAGCCTGCTTATCTTCTTCCTCCATCTCAATGACCTTTACCTTTTTGTACTTCCAAGGTGAGTGTGTTTTCACTACATACCTATAATCCTCTTTCTTGACATTCATGTGACTATATGCCTATAAAGGTGTGTGTGTGTGTGTGTGTGTGTGTGTGTGTGTGTGTGCTTTTTTCTTCCAGTACTGTTATATTTTTTAGTCAAACTAGTTTCATTCACCCAAGAAGGTTTCCTCCAGCTCACTGGATTCTCCCTAAGGTATGAGGTGACAGCATCCAGACTTGTGTTGTGTTCCAGTAAGAATCCAGGGAGGAACACACTGCCATGTGACAGGGCTTTATTGCTGAACAACTGGCTTTGGGCAAAACCACATCCTAAAATTCATTTGACTAAAGACAAAGGGAAATCAAAGCAAACACATACCAACAGGAACTCCTTAGGAATGTAGACACTGAGTATATCACAGGACTTCTGACATACATGGATACTTAGTTTGCTGAGAGGCATTGAGGAACAGTGAATTGAATTGGCTCAGTGTGAGAAAGTGACTTTGTATCATATTGGAAAGAGTTTCTTCACCTCTATGGACCTTGGGGATTCTTTTCTGTAAAGTAGGGATTATTTTTCTACTTACCTCACAGGATTATTGAGAAGGAAAGCCTTTGTAATTGTCAAAGGGTTATAAAAATGCAGATTGATATTTACAAAAAAGTTCATTTACTCTTCCTTAAACTGTAAAAGTTGAGGTGGCTTTAGAAATTGGTAACTTTTCAGAACCTAAAAGATGGAAGGAATCTCAGCCATCATCTAGTGACTGGAGGTGGGGAACCTGCAGCTTTGAGGTCCCCAAGTGCAGCCTTTTCACTGAGTCTAAGATTTACAGAACAAATCCTTTTATTAAGCGGATTTGTTCCGTGAAGTTTGGATTCAATCAAAGGGCCACACTTGAGGTCATAGAGGGCCACATGTGACCTTGAGGCTGCAGATTCCCCACCCCTGAATTCTGGTCTTTTGAGCCAGAAGCCCTTCTGAGGCATCCCAATTTTCTGGGGACAAAAGGATAAAGATCTGAGAGTTTTAGGGGAACTGCACACCTCCCCTCTCTAAAAGAAAGGGTGGAGAGAAGGAAAGATCCAAGTTTGCCTTTGGAAAGACAGAGTATCCAGAAATAGGGGATGGATAGACCTTCTTTATTCTGTATCGGTCAGTTGGCAAGTATTTATTAAATATTTCCCATGTGTTAAACACTGGGTTAAGAACTAAAAGAAAGACATAAACTACCCTCACTATCTTCAAGGAACTCATATTCTATATATGATAAATATGTAAACAGACAGCTAGGTGGTAGAGTGCATAGTGGGCCTGGAATCAGGAAGACCTGAGTTCAAATCCAGCCTCAGACACTTACTAACCATATGACGCTGAGCAAGTAACCTCTGTTTGCCTCAGTTTCCTCATCTGTAAAATGGGAATGATATAGCACCTACATTGTTGTTTTGAGAACCAAATAGGAGAATATTTGTAAAGCACTTTGCATGGTACCTGGTTTATAGAAATGTATATCACATCATATCATATAAATGTTAGCTATTATAATCATTGCTTTGTACATATCATATATACATATACATATATACATATGTGCATAGAGTATATAAAAGGTAGATTCGGGGGAAGACAAACTGTTCAGCTCTAGTCCTGGGCATTATACTTTAGGAAAGATCTTGACAAGTTGTATAGAATCCTAAGGAGGACAACCAGGGTGGTAAAAGATGTTAAGATTGTACCATGTAAGTAGAGTATTCTTGTTGGGCTATTTCCTTGTAACTTGCACTCTACCCCATGGGTAGCTACCCTCAGGAATCAAAAGTTTTCTTTGGACTGGTACTACCAAAACTATAATCTATGAGCTCCCACCAATGCACTTATCTTTAATATTGAGTAGATGCAATTAGCTCAAAGCAAAGATGGTATAATAAGAACAATCATAACAAAATGCTCCTTCTCCATAAACCTGGGTGAACAGTATTCCACAAATACATGCAATCTCGGTGGGAAAAGTGGCCACAGAGTTGCAGTGAGATACACACATAGAGAACATGTATCTAAGTCAACTCAAGCCTCCAGTACTGCCCCAGTGTTTTGTTTTGGTTTTGTTCTTGTGGTATCCAAATGTTGCTTCCCCCTGTGAGTAATATCAAGATTCCTTGATCTTTTCTTTGGAGCATCAAATCCCAACTGCCTCAGTTAATTTTTCTTTGAGTCTATGGTTGTTTCTCTGTTGGCTGATGCCTGTGATTTCTCTTCCTAAGGAAGAAACTCTGCTTCATGACAAGACTAATTGAGTGGGAGAATAGAGAAATGTCTTCACCACTCCTCTGCATTCTGGTGGAGTTTCAGTGGACACAACTAACAAAGCACCTTCTTGATTTAGGTGCCTCTACTATCTCTCAGAACAATGATTTTTGCTTTCTAGGGGCTATTGGGGCATGACCAATGGTAGGGTATATCTTTTATTCCATCAGGGAAAAGTCCTTTGTAAACCATAAAAGGGTAACACAGCATAGATATATCTTTATATCTTAATGCATCAACACATCATAATATCTGTTTTTGGATATTTACCTTTTGTGATTAAATAAACTGGATTGGGAGGGGCTAATTCTTCCACTCCCAACAGAGGATGTTTGACCTGGAAAAGGAAAGGTTTAACATAGTCATAAGAGCTGTTTTCAAATATTTAAAGGACTGGCCTATGGAAATGGGATCAGATTTGCTCTGTTTGACCCTATAGTAGAGAAAATCAGGATCAGTGAGCAGAAGCATCAGAGAGACCTGTTTACATTTCATATAAAAGGGGAAAAATCCAAACTTACTAACAGCTTTCCCAGAATGGAGTAGACTGACTCTGGAAATAGTGAGTTCTTTCTCCTTACTAGATGTCACATTAGCTGGAAACCCCTTGTTGAGTGAGTAAAAGGAGGTATTCCTTCAAAAGTGCACGTTGACTTAGATATTCTCTGAGACCCTTTCTGATTCAATAAGCCTGTGATTCTGTTACCTTTAAGACAAAGTCTGATATCCAGTTTCTAAATTTGTTCAACCCTTTCCACTTGTTGATGTCTTCCAAATCCATGATACTCAAGGTATAATCATTTCTCCCTCCCTTTCTCCCTCTCTCTCTCTCTCTCTTTCTCTCTCTCTCTGTATTTCTGTCTTTCTCAGTTTTTTTTTCATAGTTTATGAGCCCCTGTTTCCGCAGAATTTGCCTTACCAAGTCAGAATAACTTTGTGATATGTAGTAAAACAAAGGACATTTATTGAAAATAACAAAGAATTAGATCAAGCAAAAAGGACTCTCACTCTCCATTTCCCAGGGGAATTATTATTGTGTTTGATGCCTCAGGAGACAAGAAACTACAAATTAATTCCCCACGACCTCATTCACTCTTCTTCACAAAACTACCATTGCTTACCCCCCTTCCAAATTAGCCATGATAAAGTATAACTATTCAATCAATCAGAGTCTAAACTGGGGTAATGTTGACACCTGCTGGCTCATATACAACTTTCTGGGGGATGTAGTTCCCAAAGAGAACATGACTTTTTAAAACTCCTTTACATGCCCCTTTACAATATGATGCATTCTAGGAAGGATTCCAGGAATATGGTTAATTCTTACTTGTGACTCATTTCCTTGCATATCCCATAGCTCTTCTGCCTAGTTTCTTCAAATCTATTCTCTGTATTCTTTCCTCCCCACCCAGTGTACTAGAGTTCCTTGCCCAGTTCTCTCAAACCCCTTTTTTCTTTACTAGAGTTATAAGTATGAGCACAATATACTCTCTTGGAGCAAATTTCTCGAGGAAAAGGTGATAGTGATGCTTTCTTGTAAATTAAAGCAATAATGAAACTTCAAAGAAAAAGTGAAAGCCTAAGAATACAATAGGAAGAAAATATCTAATTAAAATGACTAAATTAAGCAAATTGGTCAGGTCTGAACTATTTTCTTTGCCAAAAAGTTTTTTAATAATGATGTTACATTTTCAGAGTTATAAGTACATTTATATTATAAGTAAATGATGGCATTCTGGTAAACTATTACTTTTGAGGATGTTGGGATATGTATGCAGGACTAAAAATAGATTCTTGCGATGGGGAATAAGAATGGATGAAGACCGTCTCAGGAACCCTGATTATAGAATAGCTCACTAATTGAACAGTTGGGGAATAATTGAAGAAGTTTAGAGTAAGGTTAAATAGAATGCTTAAAAGAAAAGGAACATGATTTCAAAATTTTCAATTGATTAGCCATGTTTTAAGAAATGAGTACTAAGCAATTATGCCTGGCTGATTCAGTATGATAAAGTGTAGCAATTAAATTGGGACTTTGATTTCCCAAAGCTGCATTTCCTATTTACATGTACTCAAATCTATCAAGAGGAAAATGAAAAAACAAAAACAGAAACAAAAAACAAAACAACAAAAGACAAAACCAAACCTGAAACCCATATGACACTTGTAACTCTGGTGTCAGAGCATCTTCTCTGGTATTAAAACTCACATATAATTTAGGGGTTGTTTCTGAATGAATCTTCCTGGCTTGTACCCCCACTAAGGAAAAATCTGGAAACTTCAGGAACCCTTTCAGGTTGAAAATCTCTTCCCCACTTAGGACAACAACAGGAAAAGCTCTGTCTTATTTTGCTCTCTCTCCCAAAGGTCTCTCAAATCTCCTTCAATCACTCAGGCTAATAAAACATTAAACATACAAGAGTTTTTATTTTTCCAACAGAAATGGAGAAAGCGCCTATATTTGAGTTTATAGACTTTTCCATTTAGGAAATCATAGGATTTGAAGTGGGAAAGGACCATAAGATCATGTAATCCAGGGTTGTTTGGGCTTTTTTTGTTTATTTTTTGTAACTTTTTATGTCATGGGCTTCTTTGGTCCCAGGCTGGTGGGACTCCTCACAATCATGTTTTTCAATAATGGAAGGAAATGCTCGATTTCAATGAAAGGTTATGGAAAATAAAGATGCAGTTTCCCCACATTCAAGTTCACAGGACCTCTGGAATCTAGCCGAGTGTTTGTGTATTCTGTATTAAAGGATCCAATCCAACCAAAGCATTTTGCACCTGAAAATAACGGAGAAGTTAAAGGATTTATTCTAGATGACATCTCTAAGTTGCAGAACCAGAACATTACCCCACACCCTCTGAGTCAAAACTCAGTGTTCTCTTTATTCTACTTATGACAGGGAAGAGAGAAAGGGCAAATACTTAAGATCAACAGTCAATAACAATTTGGCCTTTACAGCAAGAGATCTGGGCCATTCTTTTGACTTCCACGCCTGCCTTATGTGGATCAGAGTTCTGGAGAATTGAGCTTCCTTGACCTTGACCTTACACTCTGCACGATTCATATTCCTAGTCAAGACAAAGGCTCCTCCTTTGCATCATGTTTTTTTTACTTTTTGTCCCCTTTTTTCCCCTTCGCTTGGATCCCTACCACATCTTTCTTCTCTCGGTGGCATACTAATGCTTTACTATCAGCTTGGTGTGCCCATCTGTTGTAGATTTCTTTTTTGCAGGAAGATGCATAGATGCAGCAACTTTCAGCCTATGGTCTTGCTAGGCCTGTGTGTGGTTCTGCCTCATCTGTCCTACCACTGACTCCAGTTCCACCCAGTGTGTTTGTTCTTACTCTTTATTATTCCGCCCCTCCTCAGAATCATGGCTCTCCCATAGAAGCAACTTTCCTTGTGGGTGTATGCCTTGCAGCCTTTTAATCCCTTGCACCTGCCAAGACGGCCATACCTGATTTATCTTGGCACAAGAGTGCTGGACATCCTCATGTAATTTTGCCATTACAAATAAAGAGAAAAGAACAATCTTCAAAACAAAGGCCAGTGAGTTTGACTTGATCCCTGGAAAAATTCTCAAATGAATCATATGAGAGAGAGTTGGTAAATATGTAGAAAAGAAAGTGAGGGTTACAAAGAGATAGCTGAGCTTCATCGAGACAGATGATGCTGGTCTAACCTTACTCTCTTTTGTGACAGGGTATTAAACTTGAAGATGAAGAGAATGCCAGAGCTATAGCTTCTTTAGATTTTAACAAAGCTTTTAGTAAAACATATCATGCCAGTCTTGTGGGGGAGATGGAGAGATGTGCGTTAGAGGATAATTCAATTAGACTCATTCAGAACTGATTGGATAGTTAGATATGAATGAGATCGAACATTTATTAAATAGATTGTTGTTCCTCCTTCCTTCTCAAATAGGACCAATGACATCATGAGAGTGATGTCTTGACTTGCTTGTGAATTGGAGCAGAGCTGAGCAAAGTGATGAACTTCACTCTCTCTTCTGAAGTCACTGGAGCCCAAGACAAAAGACAAAAGTTAAGACATCTGGCGATGGCCCGGAGTAGTAAAGGTAGTATTAGACTGGAAGGCCAGGACACCCCTGAGAAAATATAGACATAAGGGGAGGAAATTTATTAAACACTATATGTAGGAACTGTGCTAAGCCAGATTCCAAGAGTAGTTGTAAATAGTTCAATGTCAACATGGCATGAGGCCTCTAGTGAAGTAGCCAAAGATCTGTGTTTGGCACTGTTCTGTTTAACACTTTTATTAATGACTTGGATAAAGGTATAGATGCTTTACGTATCAGATTTACAGATGACAAACTGGGAGGGATAGCTAACATACCAAGTGACAGAGTTAAGATCCAAAATGTTCTTGGCTAGCCTACAGCATTGGACTGAACCTAACATGATTTCATTCCGTAGGGGGAAAATGTAAAGTTTTACACTTAGGTACCAAAAAAAAAATCAACTTCACAAGTATAACATGAGGGAGAAGCATGTTCTGAAAAAGCTCTGAGAGTCTTACTGTATTGCAATCTCCACATGAGCTAAAAGGAAACTTGGTGGCACTGAGCCTAGAATCAGGAAAACCTGAGTTCATATCCGACCTCAGACACTTCCTAGCTGTGTGACCTTGGGCAAATTACTTAATTTCAATTTGCCTCAGTTTTCTTAACTACAGAATGGGTATAATAATAGCACCTACCTCCCAGGGTTGTTCTGAGAATCTAATGTGATAGCATTTGTAAAATATTTAGCAGAGTGGCACAAAGTAGCTGCTGTATAAATGTTAGGCATTATAGTTGTTATTATCTAGTATTCTAAAATATAATGAAGCATATTGCAGTGAAGGGCATGTTTTCCAAGAACAGGAAAGCAATAGTAGCCCTGTACTTTTACATTCATCAGATCTCATTGGGAGATTTAGATTCCACTTTGGGTGCCATATTTTAAGGAGGATATTTATGGAGAGGGAAATGTCCATGGAGGAGAAGGGTCTTGAGGTCATGTCATAAAAATGGAAGGAACTGGGCATTCTCAGTCTAGAGAAGACTAGAAGGTAGGGGGTGACACATGAGAGCTGTGTATAGGCATGTGAAGTATGGTCATGTGAAAAATTGATTAAACTTGTTCTGTTTGGTTCTAAAGGGCAGAACTAGCAGTTATGCATGAAAATCACAAAGAACTAAATTTAGGCATGATGTCACGAAAAATTGTTTTTTT
>CM053580.1:23915950-23955676 GCA_028627135.1 Pseudochirops cupreus
GTTTACTTTCTGCCTCTGAAAATTGCCTGTTCATATCCTTTAACCATTTATCAATTGGGGAATGACTTGTATTCTTATAAATTTTACTTAATTCCCTGTATATTTTAGAAATGAGGCCTTTATCAGAGACACTGGTTGTAAATATTCTTTCCCGATTTCCCACTTCCCTCTTAATCTTGGTTACATTGGCTTTGTTTGTACAGAAACTTTTCAATTTAATGTAATCAAGGTTATCCATTTTGCATTTTATAATGCTCTCCAACTCTTCTTTGGTCATAAAGTCTTCCCTACTCCATAAATCTGACAGGTAAACTATTCCTTGCTTCCCCCAGATTATTTACAGAGATTTAAAGAGATCGCAGAAGTGGGAAAAGGACGCATATGTACAAAAATATTTATTGCAGCTCTCTTTATGGTGGCAAAAAACTGGAAATATAGGGGATGCCTATCAATTGGGGAATGGCTGAACAAGCTGTGGTATATGAATGTAATGGAATACTATTGTGCTATAAGAAATTGGAAGGAGATGGACTTCACAATTAACTGGAGAGGCTTATACAAGTCGATGCTAAGTGAGAAGAGCAGAACCAGGAAAAATTCATACACAATCACAGACACATCGTATGTGTGATGACCAACCTTGATAAACTGGACTATTCTCAGCAACGCACAGCTATAAGGCAACTCTACAAGTCTCAGGATGGAAAGAGATGTCTACATTCAGAGAAAGATCTAGAAAGACTAGAGTTTAAATGGAGACTGAAGCAATACATGCTATCGTTCTTTTCATGCTTGGTTTTGTTTCTCTTTTCCCATTGTTCACTCATTGGTTATAACCATTCTATACAACCAGACTATTGTACAATGTGAAAGTATTTGCAGATCCTATACATGATTGCGCGCCACCTTGGTGGGGGGGGAAAGGAGGGGAGAAAATCTGAAACTCAAGTGACTGTGGAACTGAATCTTGTAAACTAAGAGTAAATAAACAAGTCAATGGGGAAAAAAAACCAATTTTTTACATTAATTTAAAAAATTGAGTTCCAAATTCCTTCTTCCCTCCCCATCCTCTCCCTGAGATGGTAACAATTTGATATAGGTTATATATGTGAAATCATGCAAAATGTATTCAGGAAAAAATTCATAATAATTAGAGCTGGTGATTTCCCTTTCCTTGGAGGTCTTTCAGTAGAGACCAGAACGTGGAGTATGTTACAATGGCCATTACTTCCATGTAGAGGTTAGACTAGATGGTTGCTGAGGTTCTTCTGACTCTAGAATTCTGTGATTCCATTAAATTGCTTACAGATCACTCTGCTCATTCAAAATCAGACCATTTTAGTCATCAGGAGGAGGGAGCATAATTAGATGTGAAAAAAAAAAATTAGGAGTGTGACCAGACCTCTGACTGAAAAAGACCCAGGACCTCTACATTGACATCCCCAAAAGAATATGGATGGGTTAAAAGAGGTGTTGTTGAGGAATGATATGGTGGTCGCCTGATCTGATGATTTTATAGAGAAAGGAGTTTAGCCTAGAAAAGTTCAATATCATTTCCCAAAGCCATCTCCTAACTCTGCTTCTCTCCTTTGTCTCTCTTTCCCTCTGTCTCTGTCTCTCTTTCTTCCTTTCTCCCACCCCTCTTCCCTTATTCTCTCTCTCCTTCTCTTTTCTCCTCCATAATTTGACCAAATATTGAAAAGTTTACTTTAAATTTGAATATATATGTATATCTGTGTATATACTTGTGAGTGTATACACACATATACACACACACATGCAACCATATACTTCTAGGGATTGATTTTCAGATATATTAAGAAAAAAAACCCTTTAAGTAACAAAAATCAATGTTCCCAAAGTCAGTGGGCTTTGGGAAGTTTCAGGGAGATTGGAATAGGATAGAAGTCAAGATAGTCAGTGATGGTTTCATAAATGGCATATACTGAGTCCTGTCTAGTTTGCTGAAAATTCCGATGCAATTATTTCCATGATAAATGAGTTTCAGAAAGTTCTCCCTTGAATGTATCAATATGTCATTATCATACTATGTTCTCCAAAAGTCATTTCCCTTCTTTACCTTGACATTCAAATTTTTAGTTTTTCCTCACCTTCCAAACCAGCATCCTTGTCCTAAAAGTTTTTATGCAGAAGGGAAATAAAACTGAAAGAAAACAAAAACAACATTGACCTCTCTGGGAAGTAGTTAGATAGAACACCAGGGCCTGGAATCTGGAAGACTTGAGTTCAAATCTAACCTCAGACACTTACTAGCTATGTGGCCTTGGATAAGTCACTTAACTTCTATTTGCCTCAGTTACTTTATTTGTAAAATGGGGATATAAATAGTATCTCTATCACAGGGAGTAGTGTCAACACAATATTCACAGCACTGACAGTGACTGTAAATATGCCAACATAGTTCTAAATTGCAAATATAACAGACTCTCCATATAGAAGAAAGAAGCAAACATTTATTCAGACACCAGAAAACCACAACCTAATACCAGGAAATCTAATCCATCATAGTCACATAGAAGTTAATACTCCACAGTGTAGCAGAGAACCACACTATCCTTTAACCTTCCCACAAACCAACACTCACAAGCCTAGCTGTCTCCCTGGATATGTCCTCTCTCTCCCACTGTCTAGCTGCTCTAACTCCCAGCTTCCTGTGGGCTCTGCTCCAGCCTTCAGCAAACTGCTCCCACCACAGGCTCCATGTGATTACAATAGGCCTATTAGGGGGCAGGGAAGCTCTTCAGATTCTCTTAGGTCTATTAAGGGGCAGAGAAGATATTCAAATTCCCATTATCATTACACGGGGTTGTTGTGAGAGTGGGATAATGTCTTTATTTTTTTTTGGAGGGGGTAAGGCAAGGCAATTGGGGTTAAGTGACTTGCCCAAGGTCACATAGCTAGTTAAGTGTCAAGTGTTTGAGGTCAGATTTGAACTCAGGTCCTTCTAAATTCAAGGTTTGTACTCTATTCACTGCACCACATAGCTGCCAGGAGATAATATCTTTAAAGAGTGCTTAACACAGTGCTTAGCACATAGAAGTTGCTATGAAAATAATTATTCTTTTCCTAGGACTGAAATGTTGAGAAACATTAATTTTCTTTGTTAGCATATGTTCAAATACCATAAGGTACAGCATGAAGTTGTAGAGCCTCATTCTCAGGGCACGCTCAATTAATGTTGTTGAACAAATGGCAGACTACTAAGGATTGACTTCTAAAGCTTAATACATCAATCACTAGAGTAAAGAAAAACACCCTACAAGTGAAAAACATTGGGCTGCCTTTATGACTTCATAGTTATCACATTTGTAAGCATATTTTGAATTCTTCTCATTAGAAAGGGAGAATCACAGAATTTCAGAGCCAGAAGAGACACCATTCATTGGCCATTTAATCCAACCTATACCTGAATTAGAATCCCTTCAATACCATTCCCAATAGATGGTTATTCAGTCTTTGCTTGGAGCTGTCCAATTAACTTGCTAGCTCCTGAGATAACTTTATTTTCCTTCAACTGACCTTTATGGTTAGTTTTGATCTGGTTTTGATATGATTTCCTTCTCTTTAGTCTATGTCTACATTGACCTCTGTGACTTCTAAGCATTGTTCAGAGTTCTGCCTTTCATGGCTAAACAGAATAGGTCTAATCTCACTTTCATAAGATAGATCTTCTATTTGTATACAGCTATAACATCCTCACTAAGTCTCCCCCAGGGTAAATATCCAGGAGTCCATTTCCATATGCCAAGGACTTGAGCTCCATCTTGGCTTCCCTCCTTTCCAACTTCTTGATGTCTTCCTTAAAATATGGTACTGAGAAATGAACACAATAATCCAGATGTAGACTTAATTGGGCAGAGCAGAGTGGGACTATAGCCTCCCTCTTACTGGACATTCTGACATTTAGTAGCAGATGGGGGAGGTTCATTCTAACAGTTTTCTTCTGAAACCATTGACATAATATAGGTACCAAAGCAACACTCAAGCTATCCATCATGACAAGTTAGCCCCCCTTTTCAGTCACACGTCTCTTTGATGATATATTTCACTCTGTTTCTCACATACATTTTTGGGTAGGTAATATGCCACAGTCTATTTATGCTCACCATGTGTCTCTCCATCACCATCTGGGTAAGCCACAATTTGGATCCTTGGAGAGACTGTGGTATTCCATGATTCATAGCCATACAGCATCCCAGTTTGCAGGATAATGATGCCAATGTCCCTGGGGGGAACCAGAAGATTCTGCAGTCTGAGTTTTCTGAGTTATCCAAGGAAAATGAAGTGATATTCAGGAGACTTTTAGTGTTAGAGGTGATAGTGTCACAGATAGAGAGTTTCAAAGCCTTTCCCAATATCTGGATTTGCAAGTATTTTTGCAATCCTTCTCTCTCATCACCTTCCATTGTCCCTCTATATATTTTGTATGTTCATAGTAAGTTTTATATTTGTCTCTCCTATTAGAATGGGAACTCCTTGAAGGAATAACCTGGTATTGATTTCTTTGTTTCTCTATCACTTAGAACATACCTTTTTAAAAATAAATGCTTTTAACAGACTATCCTCAGAGAGACACCCTTTTTTGAGGGGAGGTGATGTTGAATTAGACTTTCAGAGGGATTAAAGATCTAAACCTCACAGTTCCTTATCTACCCCCACACTTCCATTTTGTAGTTCAAGAAACTGAGGGACAGGATGGTCAAGGAATTTGCCTGAGGTCACACAATTCATCTTAAATTCACATTGGCTGACAAAGATGTAAGTGTCAGAGGCTGGATTCAAATTGAGGTCCCTGACTCCAGAGTCACCACTTTTTCCTTTGTGCCATAATGTGGTTACTCTATTTTACCATAATATTTGAAGCATTAGTCATTTAAAGTATTAAGGATTGTACTAGACAGCAGATTTCCTGTGTCAGGACACAGTGATCAACACTTTTCTGCTGGGCTTTACTTTGGAAACTATGTGTAGATACCAAATATCAGTTCTTTATTCAGTCTTATTTATATTCACAGAGGAATGAAGAAACATTAAGATCAAGACGTTACTAGCTCCTTGTTTAAGCAAAACATAACTGGAAACTGGCAAAGGTGTTTATCTTCTTAATAAGTTCATTACTTGGGATCTTCCACTAGGTACAACAAGGAAGAATTGAGTAAGGGATTCAATTCAGTTCAATTTGACAAGTAGTTATTAAATACCTATTCTGTTCCAGGTACTGGGATAGCTGAAATAGCTGACATACGAAGACAAAACAGAAACCATTCCCCCCACCTCGAGGAATTTACACAATGGGACTTACTGCTGGTTAGCCAGGTGGTGCAGTGAATAGAGGGCAGGGCTTGTAATCAGAAAGACCTGGGTTCAAATCTGCTCTCAGATACTTACTAGCCAAGTGATCCTGGGCAAGTCACTTGCCCTTTGTCTATCTCAATTGGGGATGATAATAGCACTTACCTCCCAGGCTTTTTGTGGGGACAAAATGAGCTACCTAATGTAAAGGGATTTGTAGTATATACACATGCACATATGTGTGTGCATACACATGTATACAGACACATGTATGCCTATATATAACTACATATATGGACATATGTGTACATGTGTGTAGTATATATGCATGCACAATACAAGTCTGTCTGTCTGTCTGTATAATGGATTTAGGGCTACAGTCAAGATTTGCCCCCCTTCTCTGTCTGTTTTCTCTGCCCCTCCTCCCCCTCTTTTCTCTCTGTCTCTGTCTCTCTCCCTCAATACAGCTAGCTAGCTATGACTGTCTGAGAGACAGAGAGAGAGAGAGATAGGGAGAGAGAGAGAGAGAGAGAGACAGAGAGACAGAGAGACAGAGAGAGAGATAGAGACAGACAATGATAGGTAGATGTCAGAGACATACCTTGAATTCAGGTCTTTTTTCTTTTTAAATTTTTTTTTTGGGGGGAAGGCAGTTGGGGTTAAATGACTTGCCCAGGGTCATAAAACTAGTGTCTGAGAACAGATTTGAACTCAGGTCCTTCAGACTCCAGGATCTGTGCTCTATCCACTAGATGCCCCTGAACTCAGGTTTTCTTGACTGCCAGTTGGTCCTATTTCCACTATGCCACATTAACTCTCCATGGATTCTGAAATACCACACTCCCAATTAGGTAGCACTTTAAAGTTTATAAAATGTTCTCAATATCCCTGTGAAGTACAAAGTATGCTGTAGCTAAGCTAGCCTTGGCTTTGAGGTCAGAGGCCTTTGGTTTGACCTCCTACTTTATGACTTAATGTTTCTCTGACCTTGAGAATATCATATTAAAAGTATAGCGCACTCCTGGATTTGGTGTCCAAGAAACTGGGTTCTAGCCCTGCCATTTACTAACTGTGTAACATAGGTAAAATCACTTATCCTTTTGGGTCTGCATTTCCCCATCTGTAAAGTGAAAAGGTTGTATTCCATGACCTTTAGGGTTCTTTCCAGCTCTAATCTATTGTATGTATGTATGTATGCATGCATGTCTAGACATGTATATATATATGTATGTATGTATATACATACATTCCCATGTATCTAAATATATTATAAATAAGTTCTTATTTGTCTCTGACCCACAGAGTCTCCATCTGTAAAATGGTGGTATTTGATTAAACAACGTCTGAGGTCCCTTCCAGACCTGAAAGAATGTCTATGATTATATAAAAAGGGTTGTGTAATTTCAAATTGATCCAAATAAGCAAATCCAGAACCGAGACCAAATGTTCTGCTATGTTTAGCTGATGAGTGAAAGAATAAGTCAGTAAATTGAACTTTAGGCTGAGTAAACTGTGGTTGTCAAAGCATTCATCCTTTACATCCTTGATTTCCCCCTTCCCACTGGTTTTTATGTCTTCCACTTAACAGGGCTGCTGGGGCCAGGCAGACATCATCCCAATGAGGGGAAGGCTGGCAAAGCTCACTATTGGCCTCATAAGGCGTGATGCAGCCAGAGATGGAATTTCAGCTTCTGTGTTGTCTTACATGATGTAATACGTATGGCATGTCATGGCAGTTGGTTTTATCTCAATTTGCCTTATGGGAAAACTGGCCAACTCCTCTAAGTCTTGTTTGCCCGGGATCCTGGCAGACAAGAACTGAGGAAAAGGGGAGGAGGAGACATGAATCAAAGAGGTGGAGATAACAGGACTAAGCAGCATGCTTGGTAAACACCAGGCTTACTTTTTCAATGAAACCATGATATGGATGGAATGAGTGTTTGGGGACTATCCTGATTGTCTTCTGTGTTTGCTTTCCAGAGCATTTTTCCTTTGGTTTATTATTATGGCCTGAAACTGGGCATGGCATTTTATATCTGGAAGTGTTTCGAGATCTATCCCAGAAGGAGCTGAGGAGCTGCCGCTGCTGGTCATTGACATTTACAGAACACTTTACATTTTGGGAAGTATTTAACACCCATGATCTCAGATCTCATTTGTCCTTCCTAAGTCTGTGAAAGCACCATTCTACAGATGATGAAATTGAAGCTTGGAAAGGTCAAATGACATGTCAGAAGTAGGATTGAAACCCAGGTCTTCCTGTCTCCAAGTTTGGCACTGTAGTGGAAAGCATGTAGGATCTGGTAATTAGGGAAAATGAGTTTGGATTTCACCTCTGGTACCACTTAGTCATGGCAAAATCATTCTTCTCTGGGTCTCAGTTTCCCCAAATGACCAATGAGGGTGATAGACTAGAAAAGGGGTGAGCAACCTGTAGCCTTGAGGCCACCTGTGGCCCTCTAGGTCCTCAAATGTGGCCTTTGACTGAATCCAAACTTCACGGAACAAGTCCCCTCAATAAAAGAATTTGTTCTTTAAAACTTGGATTCAATTAAAAGACCACACCCAAGGACCTAGAAGGCCACAAGTTCCCCATCTCTAGACTAGAAGATCTCTAAGATACTTCTTCCAGGTCTAATTCCCATGATATATAGACCCCGAGTTGAGAAAAGGAGAAAAGAGATCTAACCACCTTCAATTTCCCTTTTGATGTGACCCTATTCTGAACACGAACCTTCATGACAGGCTATTAAAGTTGTTAGAATCTTAGCTCTTCCTTGATTCTTAACACTTCTTCAGAAGTTCTGGTCTCCCTTTTATTAAAGGGCAGTTGCGTAGATGAACAACCGTTAAACCCTAGGGTTACTTTTCTACATCTAATTAGAGACTGAATTGGTTACGACACTGATACCAATGGGGCCTGGAGATTTCCACTACAAATTCAAACCAGAGCTGCTTTTGATTATGTACTTTGATACCCTACATTCTGAACTCCACTGAGATGCTTTATGTACTGAATAATTACTGCACTGGTACAAAGTAATGCATGGTATGCTGGGATATGGGAACAAAAATGGATCTTGTTCTGTCTGCCTCAAACTTCATGGAATTGCAGAATTTGAGAGTGGAAGTGACCTTATTGGTAGCCAGTACAAGCCACATCAGTAAAAGAATCTTGCATTGTAAAAAGTAGCTGGTTATATTAAGAATAGTAACTATAATATAATAATATCAGAATATAATAGTAATAGAATAAAGGTAATGGAATAACATAGCATATTAGAGAATAATATCTAACCAATATATAAATAGAATATATTACAGAGTTACATGGAACATAATGAGAAAAGTGGTTATGAGAAGAATACTAATGTTTATACAGTGCTTTAACATTTTCAAAGCACATCGCAGATATTATCTCGCTGAATCATCCTCATAACAATTCTTGGAGGTAGATATAATCTCTGTTTTACAGATGAGTATACTGAGGCAGGCAGAGGTGAAGTGACTTGCCTAGGGTCACACAACTAACAAGTGTATGAGGCTGGATGTTGACTCAGATTATCCTTATTTCCAGTTCAGTGTTCTATCCCTTATGCCACCTAGATGCTGGCTCAAGGTCCAGGAAGAAAGGGGGGGCCACTGTTTCTTGAGACAGCCCATTCCACTTTGGGTAGCTCTCATCATAGGAAAGCTCAAGCCTAAGTCTAATTCTTAGCAGCTTCTATCCTTTGCCTCTGATTCCTCCTTTGGGGGCCAATAGGACAAATTAAATCTTTTTTCCAGGTGACATCTTGAGGACAGCTATTATCCCCTCCCCAACTTGTCTTTTTTCCAGACTAAACATAGCCAGTGCCTTCAATTAATCAATAAGTCAATTAATGAATAAGAATTTGTGTTAGATTTGATAAAGATACCATGCTTACGGCCATATCATTGATAAAAATATTAAATAGCTTAGGACTGAGTTCTGCTGGAGGTCTCTGGAATCTGATATGCAACCACAAAGATGTACACTTTGGATCTGGGCATGTAATTGATTCTAATTGCATATAAAATCACTTTTAAGCATCTGGGGACAAAGTTCACGTGCATAATCTGATCCACATTTTTCTATTTTTTTTTTATAAGATGTGATATTTCTCCACTGCTTTGCTAAAGTCTAGTTAGAAGCAGAGCGATACAAAGGTTTGAACAGTGGCTCAGGACTCAGATTCTAGGATTGAATACTGCTCCTGACATTTATTCCCTTTATGAGCATGGGGGAAATTTCTTAACCCACGTGAGCCTCAGTTTCCCCATCTATAGAATGAGGAGGTTGGAGTGGATGTCCTCTAGGGTCTCATTCAGCTTTAAATATACAATTTTCAAAATTATAGGTATCTCATCCCCAGATCTTCCAGTTTAGTTCACTAACCATGCCTTGTTTTCTCTTTTTTTCTTTGCTTTTTTTTTTTTTGGAAAGGCAGGGCAATTGGGGTTAAATGACTTGCCTAGGGTCACACGGCTAGTAAGTGTTAAGTGTATGAGGCTGGATTTGAACTCAGGTCCTCCTGACTCCATGGCTGGTGCTCTATTCACTGTGCCACCTAGCCACCCCTATTTCTCTTTCTTGATCTATATATAAGAAGGCAAAAGAAACGAACCTTTGACCATATTCAAGATTCTTTATTTGAATCAAGGCTTATGCCTGGAACATCACAGGGGTTTAATAGATGCTTGTTGACTTGACTTATGTACAATTTGATGGAGATTTGCTGAAATATAGAGCCAATAGCTTACAAAGGAGTCTTTTACAGGTATATAATTCAACCAAATTCAAATAATCTCTACTGGGCATCTGCTGTTTGTAAGAAAAAAATGGGACGTTTATATCCATTCCCTGTTTCATTCCTTACACCCTCCCTTTTAGGTAGGAAATGTGACTTTTTTTACTCCCATTTTGCAGGTGAGAAAACTGAGTCTCAAAGAGCTTCAGTGAATTATACACGGTCTTATTGCCAGAAAGGCTCAGAGACAGGATTCAACCAATTCTATTCTGAATCTAGGCCCAGCACTCTTAATATTACATGGCATTATGTGCAATAATAAAATGGAAAGGCCAAGGGTGCCATGTCTCGCTGGCATGACGCTATTCTATCTGCTCTTCTGGTGATTAAATATGGTTGGCAAACCTTGGCATGAAACCTTTTCTGTTTAGAGGATCTTGTGCTTGGTACTGGGGACTAGTCCCAGCTCTCACAAAAAGGGAAAACATTCACAGAATCGAGGCCATCTTGTCCAATCATCTCTCTGTAGGAATGAGCTGAAGTCCATAGAGGCAGCATTCCTTGCCTACAATTGTGGAGGTGGTAAAGGGCCAGAGAGGCTACTTGAACCTTGGTTCAAATTGAGCTTTAGTCACTTAGGAGCTGTGTGACCTTGAATAAATCATTTGACCTCTGCCTGCATCAGTTTACTTACCTGTAAAAGGGGGATAGTAGCACCAAAGTCCCAGGGCTGTTGTGAGAATAAAATGAGATAACAAAAGTAAAGGATTCTGCAAAATGCAGAGTGCTATAGAAATGCCAGCTGCTATTATTGTCACTATTTTTATAACTGCTGTTGAACCCAGGCCTCCTGATTCCAGACTCAGTGTTTCATTTCTTTGAGAACATGTGGCATGGATTAGAAAAATGCAGTGTTTCAGATCTCACCATGCTAGGAAGGCTTTTGATGTTTGGGCTACCCACCCAAGAGACAGCATGGAGTCTCGGGAAGGCTGCTGAATTTGGAGTCAAGAGAGATCTGGGCCCAAATCTTGCCTCTGCTGCTTGCTAGTCATGGGATGGAGGACCAGTGACTTAATCAGTCTAAGATTTTGTTTCTGCACCTGTGAAATGGGGATGATGTTAGTCATGAAACCAACCTCCCATGGTTGCTGTAGGGCTCAAATGAAATCAGCTTCAGCTAATGCTCTGCAAATTGTATATACATTGTGTTGGCAAAGTCTTGGTGCAGGTTAAACTTTTAAGAGAACATTGCACTGATATTTTTGTGTGTTATTTGGGTATCTATGTTGTGGGGGTGTACGTGGTGTTCAGGAGGACTAGCACCTCTGCTGTGAGGCCTTGCCAAGCCACCCTTTTCAGGGCTGCTCATCAATCTTTGGTGTCTACCTGGTAGCCAACTCTCACCTATGGCTCCAAGAAGCTGTAGTGTGAGCAGCCACACACTGTAAGACTCAGATGACAGACTAAATCAGATTAAGGGTAACTGATGAGCCTCAAGTCCATCTATGAGTTAGGGGGGAATCTACCCAAATAATGTGAAGATTTCCTTCCCAGTGGGAATGGGTGGATGAGAACAATGTGTTCCAGCAGCCATGTAGGCAGCTGAAGCAGGCACTGTGGAGAGGTTAGAGCTTGGCCAGACATCTAAGAGGCCATGGCCATTGCCTGTGTCCTGGGCCATCATCAGTCCAGTCATCCTGACTTTTCTTTTGACTTTGTGCAACTCTGCCTCACTTAAGTCCGATTCATGAGCAAGTCAAGACAACGCCCATGGTGTCATTGGACCTCTTGGAAAATAAAGGACAAAAGACAATAACAAACAACATCTGTGTTGTGATTACTAAGATCACTATTGGTAGAGGACATGGATTCGAGTCCATGCTCTGCCACTGCCTTCCTTCTTGACCGCAGCTTGCTTCTCTGGCTCTTATTCGCATCATCTGTAAGAGCATCTAGAGTGAGAACAGCAGCTAGATTTTATATCGCTCTGAGATCTTCAAAACACTTTACAAATATTATCTCTTCTTGTTCTCACAACAACCATGAGAGGTAGGCGTTACTATTACCCCCATTTTTAGAATAGGAAACTGAGGCAGGGGATGGTTAAGTGACCTCCCCAAGGTAATACAACTAGTAAATGTCTGAAGCAGCATTTGAACTCAAGTCTTCCAAAGGGCAGGTCCAGAGGTCTATCCAATGACTTGCTTAGTGCCCTGTAGACAGTCTTCAAAAGCCCTTCCAAATTTAAATCCTATAGTCCTATGAGTATTGAATGCTATTGATAAGACGGCAGGAGGGAACATGAATTGATCGGGTTAATTTTAACGATCGTATCCTCAGTCCCTGACAGGCATTAGGACCCAAACCCCCAAAAAACCGAGAAAAGACAAACAAGAAACCAATCTTGTCCCCATTCCCTGTCAACAGAATATCTGCCGTATTGTACTCTCCCGAGACTATTGAAATGAGCCTAAATGTTTCGGATTTCACTACCTTATATCTTCACGATCAGGGAGTTATTTAAGTGCCCTCTTACGTGCAATAGAGAGGAAATATATAGACATGTCTTTGACCCAGGAGCTCAGGGATATGAACATGGACAGAGAGAGGGAGGAGGAGAAGGAGAAGGACCAAAGTAGAGATGGGAGTAGGGAGACAGAGAGGAGACGGAGAGGGAGAAGGGAAAGGATCAGAACTGTCCTTGAGCTTTCATGGCTATAGGGGACTTCCACTTCCAATGTACCTCAGCCCTACTTCTGCATCTTAGTCTTAGAGAGTTGCAAAGCTTATTATTCTTAAATCCATGCAACTCACTGTAATCTAGTCTTCAAATGGGATATTGGAAATGCTGAGATTTAGAAAGGACCACTTTATAATTTGGTCAAACCCCCCCCCCCCCAAGAAACCAGAAGGCCTTGGGTCAAATCTTGTCTCTCCTGTTTATCACCTGCGTGGCATTATACATGTTGCTTAATGTCCTTGGGCCTCAGTTTCCTCCCTTGTAAAAGGAGGGGGTGAAATCAGATGCCTCTGCAGTCACTTCTAACTCTGGCTCTACACAGTACTCAGAATCTTCTGAGCTGTGGAGGCTTTTTTTCTCCTCCCTCCTATAACTGGGTTTTCCACGGGGTTATTGGCAAATAATGTGCTTTACAAAATTAAACAAAACAAAAAGTAGCATGGATTCCATTTGGTTATGAGCTTTCTGTTCTCTTTGGAGAGTTACCAACAGCTCTCTATGGATCGCTGTTATTTAATGCGCCAATTCCTTGTGCAAATAGGAGATTCTTGGTGTGAGAACTTTAAAAATGAACGAAGTTGGCACAGCCCTAGGGGTGTTTGATTACAGGAGTTTAATGGGCCAACCCCAAGTGAAGGGAGCCCCCCCAACCCACCCCCAAGAGGTCAGGCAGCTTTGGGAAATGTATGCAGAGGGGGCCAGGAATCCTAGGAAGGCTGGTACAAAGGAAACGTTGAAAAGAAGTCCTGGGAATTTGTAGACTGGCACAGCTCTAGTATTCAAATGAGCAACAACTTGAACCTTCAGACGTGTCTTTTCAACCCATTCAGGGGCAGCCTGTTAAGAAATCCCAAAGGCTTCCTGGGTAACTTAAATCTCAAAGATGTCTGACATAGGGCTTGGGAGAGGCTTTCCAGCCCCTGTAAGCAAAAAATAAACTTTTACAGCTCAACAAGCAAAAATTAAATCCAGGTTGGGGATGCCACCTAGTGGAGAAGTCAAGGAAGGTGAGACCAAAACAATGGCATTAGTACCAGAAGGAAGTCCTCCCCACTTCTCCAGGTCCTTGGCTAGGAGTTTGCAACTGGCAAAGCAAATGACTATTGGAGCAATGTTGCAACCATGGTTAGGTGCCCATGTTAGCCCATAAAAGGCTATTCGACCTTGAGTGGAGTGGAGTTAAGGAATTCTGAAACGAAAAAGAAGAAAAATACATCAGCAATCCTGGTAAGGAAGCTAAACAGAAAAATCAATTTGTTGTCGCTATTCAGTCATTGCAGTTGTGTCCAACTGAAAGCCCCATTTGGAGCTTTCCTTGGTGAAGATCCTGGAGCAGTTTGCAACTCCTTCTCCAGCTCATTTTTCAAATGAAGAAACTGAGGCAAATAGGATTAAGTGACTTACCCAGGTTCACACAGCTTGTGCCTGAGGCTAAATTTGAATTTAGGTCTTCCTGAATCCTGACCTGACACTCTATTCACTACACCACTTAACTTCCCAGAAAATAAATAAATATAAAATAAGAAATATTTTTTTATTCTTGATGCCAGAGAGAGAGAGAGAGAGAGAGAGAGAGAGAAAGAGAGAGGGATTTGGAGTGAAAAGACCTGGATTCCAATCCTGCTTTTGCCATTCACTATCCATGTGACTTTGGGTAAATTGCCTAATCGTTATGCTTGTAAAATGATGATGTAAGATGGAGCTTTCTTGGAGCTTTCTTGGAGCTTTCTTCTGTCACTTAACCTGTGATCTTAGGTATATGAGGAAATCAGCTTTCTAAAGAGAAGTATTATAGATTTAAAGAGGGACCAGCCAATTTAATCCCCTCATTTTATAGCCAAGGCACTTTTGGCAAAGAAAATCTAAATAATGTTTCCAGAATCATGGTGCTAATAGATGGTTAAGGAGGGGCTTGAATTCAGGTCTTCTCCAATCAGAGCCTTACTCATTACTCCAAGCTACAGCTTTTTTTTAAAATATAAATTTATTTATTTATATTTTAGTTTTGAACATTCATTTCCACAGGATTTTGAGTTACAAATTTTCTCCCTGTCTCTCCCTTACCCGCAACCCCAAGATAGCAAGCATATTGAATATCCCTTTCCCCAATTTGTTCTCTCTTATGTCCTCCCTCACCCCTCCCCCCATTACATTCTTGTAGGGCAAGATATATTTCTCTACTCTACTGCCTTATTTCCAGGTTGCATGTAAAAAAAGCAATTTTAACATTTGTTTTTAAAACTTTGATTCTAGATTCTTACCCTTCTTCCCTCCTCACCCACCCTCTCTGGGAAGACAATCAATTCAATATAGGTTGTACACATATAGTTACACAAAACAGTTCCATAGTAGTTATACTGTGAAAGACTAACTATATTTTCCTCCATCCGATCCCTCCCCCCACTTATTCTATTTTCTCCTTTGACCCTGTCCCTTTTCAAAAGTGTTTGCTTCTAACTACCCTCTCCCCAATCTGCCCTCCCTTCTATCTCCCCCTTCTTATTCCCTTCCCCCCTACTTTCCTGTAGGCTAAAATACCCAGTTGAGCGTGTATGTTATCTGAGCTGCCTCTTTAGGGAGATTCTGAACAAGACTTCTTGGTTCTTTCCAAGATTTTAGAAGCAGTTGGTTCTGCTTTTATATATTTATGAGTTTTGTTAATATAAATGCTTTTTACCAGTACTGCCTCCCCTTCAGGTGTGCTTCCTGTCCTTTTGCTGGGGTCTGTACTGTGTAAAGTACAATGAATCTGAAGTCAGGGGACCTGAATTCAATTAGCAGCTCTGTCACCTTGGCCAAATCTCTCCTTTTGTCAGGGTCCCACTTTTCTCATGTGTAAAATCAGGAGTTTGGATGAGGCGACCTGCTAGCTTCTTTCCAGCTCTAAATCTATGATCTATCATAATATATCACTAATAATATGCTTGGGCAGCTAGGTGGTGTAGTGGACAGCATGCCAAGCCTGGAGTCAGGAATACCTGAGTTCAAATCTGGCCTTAGGCACTTACTAGCTGTGTGACCCTGGTCAAGTCACTTAACCTTGTTTGCCTCATGTGTAAAATGACCTGGAGAAGGAAATGGTAAACCATGCCAGTATCTGTGCCAAGAAAACCCCAAATGGGGCCAAGAGGAGTTGGAAATGACTGAATTGATTGAGCAACAACAATAACACTTGGATTTGTTTTGACACAGAAATGAAATGAAGAAAAGTAGAAATTCTGAGAGAAGGAGAACAAAAGGATGATCAAATTTGGGTGGCAAAGGGGAAAGCAGGGAAGGCAGCTTGTAATCTCACATATATGTGCCAGGCCCCCTTAACTTGGGAAATACATTTCATTTTTTATTTATAAGGAAAAACACAATAGAGAAATGAGATCAAAGTTCTAAAAACTAATAATAAGGAAGGAGTCAGGAGAGCAAAGAGTAGCATCCTCATGACCAAGAAAATGGATTAATCTTAAAGGAATGCTGTGTCTAATAACCCCATCCTTTTTCAGTATTTCAGGGGATTTGTGATCTCATTGCTGTGCGTCTTCCTTGGGATTGCACAGATTGTAGCCTGTATACATGTTTTTTCTTCCTGTACAGTTTGTCCATGCTCGGGCTTTCCTCTAGGAGCATGAGCCCCCTACCAGTACCAGGGAGCCTGTGGGCTGTCCATCTGTTATCCCCCAAAGCCATCTTTGTTGGCATTTTTCATGCCTGGGGCAAACTTCACAAAACTTGCTTGGGGCAATCACAACTATGTGTTGAGTGACTTTTTAGAGTCAATTTTAGTTGAGGGGGTGGAGGGAACAAAAAATTCTGGGACACATTGAGGCCATAGGGTAGGTATGGGGAGCTGGAGGAAGGAAGCCTGAACCATCTGGTAGCTTCCTATTTTAACTCATTCTTGTTAAGAGGCAATAAAGGGCCATATTTTTAATACCAACATTCTACCAGTGTTGTATGGTAGTGAGGTATGGGATACCAAAGTCTCTGAAGAAGAAAAAGGGAGTAGAACATAGAATGCGAGACAGTGCATGGCGGGTGTGAGGAGCCCATAATGAATGACCACTGGGGAATGCTGAAGGGCAGGAGTAAAAGATGTCAATGAAGCAAAATGACTGCTAAAAACGAAAGATGAGCTGCCTTAGACACAGGACTTGGAGCTAGGTCTTGTTGGCTCACTAGCCATTACACTGCACTGCCTCCTTGTAAATGTTCAATATTTGTAGGAGGAGTAAAGACAAAGTCATTATGCAGGGAAAGGGAGATCAGGAAAGACCTTGTGTAACACACCTGAGCTGAGCCTTGAGCAAAGCGAAGAATTCCAAGAAGTAGAATTAAGTTGTGAGAATTTTAGGAATTCTGGGCAAGCTAGGCAAATGTAAAGTTGGAAGAGATGGATCCTAGTATATAGAGAACAGCAACTAATTTGGTTTGTTTGGAGTGAAGACTGAGTACATGAAGGAGAATAAGGATAAGTCTGGGTGTGTAGGCTGGAGGCAGACTCTGAAGGACTATTCTCCAAACAAAGGAGCCTGCCTGTATTTTATCTTAGTATCAACAGAAACTTTTTGAGTTGGGAGTAATATGGTCCTGGTTGATGGGTGAGGGGCACACTGACATGACTCCCCACTCTTCACTCACCCTCCTGGTATGTCTTTCTTTTTTTTTTTTTGAAGTGACAATTAATTTATTCAGCATTCATCAAGCATTTATGTTTTCTATGATATACCAATCAGAGTATTAGATAAATGACACATAAACACAAAAATGGAATAATTTTATTAAGGGAACTAATGTTCTACTGGTTAAGATACAGATGTTGGAGTGTCTATAGAAATGAGGTACAATGGTATACTTTGATAGCTTTGGGACTAGGTTAAACCAAGTCTGAATTTCAACTTGGATTTTTTTTTTAATAAGTAAAATGACCAATCTTTGAATCAGTAATCCCATTACTGCACACATTCTTGATGCCATGGAATCCAATGACAAACAAAGTTCCAATACATATCAACTATTTATTTAAATGAAGTTGGTGTCCATCAATTAGGCAATAGATGAAAAAAGCATTGCAATTTATAAATGTAGGAGTATATTAATGTGAAGCACAACATGATTAATATGGTAGATTTTTAAAAATCATGGGTAGATTATGTCTTTCTTTTGTTAGGGGTCAGTTGACAGACATGCCCATGATATGAGATGTTGAATGGGTCTCAGTCCCATTCTCTGCATGTCCTCTGGGAAGACTTCCCTTTCCCGTTCTTTTTAAAACTTTTTTTTTTAGTTTTAAAATATGTAAAATAGGCTTATTCTCTCTGTATCTGTCTCTGGAATTGCTAGGGATATTTATTGGCAGTTACATGAAGGACAGTGTGGAAATGAAATATAACTCAAAGTTATATTGGGAGTATATCAAAGTTGGGAGGCTGTTTGATCAATCTTGAAAACATTTGCTAGACACCTACTATGTGTCAAATCATTGCAACAGCCCAAGTGTGAAGTGTTGCTGTCTGGAGCTAGGATGGGGATGTGAGCTAGTGGGGAGAAGGGAGAGACTTGAGAGATGGAGCAGAGGGAGAGTAGATAAGACTTAGAAACTGATTGGATTTAGGGGATGAGTGGGAGGGAAAGGGCAGAATCAAGGGTGATTCTGAAGGTGCAGATCTCAAGAAGGACCTGAGAGATCAAAGGACTGGAAGTTCAAACAGATTGCACTTTGGATGTGCAGATACAGTCAAACTCCATCAGTATGGCAAATCATGCTGGCAGCCTATTGATCTTTGGCACTTGGAAACTCTTTGGTGATGCTGTGCATGAGCTTCAGCTGTAGACAGCCCCTGGCAACTTCTCTGTCTCCCACAAGGCAAATGCTTATGTGTGTATGTGGTAGCTACACCTGTTTTGGTGAGGTGTGTGGAAGCTACTCCTACCCTGACATTTAAAGGCATAGAGGCCCCAAGAGACCTGGGTATCCAATAACTACCTTCCATGACATACATATAATTTTATTTTTCAATTGCCAGATCCCAACAGGTCATCCATCCCCTTTAAGATAACAATAATAGCTAGCATTAATATGTTATTTTAAGGTTGATTTAATTACATTATCTCATCTTATCCTTACAACAACCCTGTGAGATAAGTGCTGTTATTATCTTCATTTTTCAAATAAGGAAAGTGAGACTGAAAGGGCTTAAGTGAATTGCCCAGGGTCACAAAACTAGGACATATTTGAGACAAGATTTGAACTGTCTTCTTGACTCCAAGTCCTGCATTCTACCTATGGAACCTCCTATCTATCTCCATGTTGCAGTCCCAGGGAGAGAAGGAGTACTAGTAGGAGTGAGGACCCTGGTCACAATTCCAGAGTAGAGAAACATGCTTGTGGTCACTTACAGACTGCATAGGCAGGAGAGGAGTGACCAAACCTCTCCTTAGGTCACATTACCTTAGAAGAACTGAAAACTTACATCAGAACTAGCTCTGAAAACAGCAGCACAAAAAACCTGAAGCTTGGAAAACTGTTGCCTCCACCCCTGGAAGTAGGGCTTAACTTTAAGATAAAGTTAAAAGTCAAGAAATAGACTGAAAAAATAAGTAAAACAACAACAGCAACAAAATAACATAACCATAGAAAGTTATTATGCTGAAAGGGAAGATCAAAGCACAAATTCAGAAGAAGATAACAATATCAAAACAGCTGCGTCTAAAGTTGAGTTGGTCTCAGGTCCAAAAAGAATTCCTGGAAAAGCTCAAACAGGATTTTAAAAATCAAGAGAAGTAGCAGAAAAATTGGGAAAAGAAATGAGTGATGCAAGAAAATAAAGAAAAAAAAAGGAGTCAACAACTTGGTAAAAGAGGTCCAAAAATGCTGAAGAAAGTAACATCTTAAAAACAGAATATGTCAAATGGCAAAAGAGGTACAAAAATCCACTATAGAAAAGAACTCCTTAAAAAGCAGAATTGGCCAAATGGGAAAAAATATATATACAAAAACTTGCTGAAGAAAATAACTTCTTGAAAAGTAGCCTGACCAAATAGAAAAGGAGGTACAAAAGCTCACTGAAGAAAATAATTCTTTAAAAATTAGAATTGAGCAAATTCTTACTTGGAAAATAAATTGAGGAGAAGGTAAGAATTAATTCTTAGATCCTATATTTTATATTTGATTTTATTCTGAAAAGGATTTTAATCTGTGACCATATTCTGTATTCTATGTAACAAAAATAAGTCTCTTCTCTGTCTCTGAGTCAAGAAGTTCATGAGTTCAAAGGTTCAGTCTCCCTTTCTCTGAAGTTAGATGCCAAAAACAGATCCTACAATCACCGTTAAAGAAAAATACTGCTCTCAATATTCTCATAAAACATTATCTCAGCATTTCCTGTGAGGGTTTGTGTGTTATCTTTGAGAAGCTGGACTAACTGACCTTGTCCCATCTTTAACAATTATAATGGGAATCTTATCTAATCCCTCAGGTCCCAGTGAATTGACATAGCTAGGTCTCTATCAGTCAACTCAGGATGCAACGGGGATCTATAAATTCACAAAACTTTCCTAAGATATAAAGAATAGTCGGCTTCCTTCAAGATGTAGGCTATGCCCACTTTTTCTAGAGTAGCTAATCATGACTCTTCATCCCCATGATGCTGGCCAATTATATGACTTATGTTCTTTGTTCTATGCTTATAAATATGAGTTGTATCTTCAATCCTGGGTCTTTGGCATAGAAAGGAGATAAGGCATTGACCCCTTAAATAGAAGGTAGTACTCCTGGTAATAAATGTTATCTTGCTCAGAGAAACATGCCTTGGTTTACCTTTGTTAAACTTCAATTGCTACAAGAAATACTTTAAGAATTATTGGATTGCCTGAAAGTCATGATCAAAAAGAGAGCCTAGACATCATCTTTCAAGAAATCATTAAGTAAAACTGCCCTGATATCCTAGTACCAGAGGACAAACTAGAAAATCAAAGAATCCACCAATCACTTCCTGAAAGAGATCCCAAAATGTAAATTGCCAGGATTGTTATAGCAGATTTCCAGAGCTCTCGGGTCAAGGAGTAAATATTGCAAGCCACCAAAAAGAAACAATTCCAATATCATGTAGCCATGCAAGATTTAGCAGTTTTGACATTAAAGCATCAGAGGACTTGGAATATGATATTCTGGAGGGCAAAGGAACTAGGATTACAGCCAAAAATTCCCTACCCAGCAAAACTGAGTATAGTCCTTCAGGGGAAAATGAATATTCAATGAAATAAAAGACTTTCAAGTATTCCTGATGGAAAAAAAAATGAATAGAAAAACTGATTTTCAGATACAAGACTCAAGAGAGACATAAAATGGTAAACAGGTAAAAGAAGTCATAAAGGATTCAATAAAGCTAAATAACTTACATTCTTACATGAGAAAATTATGCTTGTAATTCCTAAGAACTTTCTCATTGTTGGAGCAGGTATACATAGACAGAGAACATGGAGGTAAGTTGACTATGATGAGATGATGTCCAAAAAGGTCTGATGAAGAGATATGCACTGGAAAAAGGGGGAAAAGGAAGGTAGAATGTGGTAAATTATCTCACATGAAAGAGGCATAAAAGAGCTTTTACAGTGGGGAAGGAGGGAGTGGTAGCAGGCAATGCTTAAACCTTACTATCATTGGAACTAGCTCAAAAAGGGAATAATATACTCACTTGGGTATAGAAAATTATCTTAACCTATAGGGAAGTAGGAGAGGAAGGGTATAAAAGAAGGGGGTACTAATAGAAGAGAGGGTGGATTGGGGGAGGCAGTGGTCAGATGCAAAACACTTTTGAGAAGGGATAGGATGAAAGTAGAGAAAGAGTAGAATAAACTGAGGAGGTGAGTAGGATGGAGGAAAATACACAGTTAGTAATTATAACTGAATGTAAATGGGATGAACTCACCCATAAAACAGAAGTAGATAGCAGAGTAGATTACAAGATTTAGACATAAAGAGTGATACCATAAACAAATTAGGGGAGCATGGAATAGTTTACCTGTCAAATCTTTGGATAAGGCACAAATTTATGATCAAATAAGAGACAGAGAGTATGTAAAGTGAATAATTTTGATTACATTAAATTCAAAAGGGTTTTCACAAACAAAACCAATGCAACCAAGATTAGAAGAAAAGCAAAAAACTGGGGAAAAATTTATAAGTTTTTTTTTTTCTGGTAAAGAACTCATTTCTTAAATACATAGTAACCCAAGTCAAATTGATAAGAAAGAAGTCCTCAATTAATAAATGGTTAAAGGATAGAAATAGGCAGTTTTAAGATGAAGAAATCAGAGATATCTATAGGCATATGGAAAAATACTCTAAATCACTATTGATTACAGAAATGCAAATTAAAACAAGTTTGAGGTACCACCTCACATCTATCAATGTGACAGATTGGAATCAATATGACAGATATGGAATATGACCAAGAACTGGTGGCTTCTACCACACACACACACACACACACACACACACACACACACACACACTTGCCTGATCCATCCATTCTGGAGAGCAATTTGGAACTATGCCCAAAGGGCTATAAAATTGTATGTACCCTTTGATGCAGCAATAGCACTAGTATGTCTATATCTCAAAGAAATTTTAAAAAGGGGAAAGGAATTATATGTACAAAATTTTTTATAGTAGCTCTTTTTTTGTGGTGGCAAAAAATTGGAAATTGAGGGTGATGCCCATTCACTCGGGAATGGTTGAACAAGTTGTGGTATGTGATTGTGATGGCCTATTATTGTGCTATATGAAGTTAACAGGATGTTTTCAGCAAAACCTGGAGAGACTTGGAAGAGCTGAGGCAAAGTGATGTGGGCAGAACCAGAACAGTATACACAGTAAAAGCAATGTTTAATGTTGATCAGCTGTGAATGCCAGCTATTCTTAGGAAGTCAGTTACAAAGGCTTCATGAAGAAAAAGGCTATCCTCTTCCAGAGAAAGAACTGATGGAGTCTGAATGCAGATAGAAGCATACTTTTTAAAAACTTTATTTTTCTTGTTTTTGTTTGTTTTCTTTTACAATATGACTAATATGGAAATATGACTGCTTATCTTTTAATGAGGGAAAAATGGAGAGGAGAGAATTTGGAACTCAATTAAAAACATTATTTTCGCATGTAATTGGAAAAATAGGAGAAAAAAGTAAAATGTTTGGGAACTCTCATGTTTCTGACCAGTTTAAATACTAATTGTGTTGCCTATGTAATTAATACAATCAGCTATAGAGAAATTGATTATTTAAAAGCCTATATAACCAATCTCCCTTTAGATATAGTTTCATTTATCACCGGAAATGTGTCTATCTTTGCTCAGCCTCAGATTATAGAAATTCTGGGATTTCTCATTTTGTCAATCCTACATGCAAGGAGATACTTGTATTTGGGGGACAAGAAATGGGGTGAAACAAACATGAAATGTTTTTTGCCTAAGTATGATTTATCTTTTGTTTGTTATGCAATCCAGGTTTGCTGTTTGTTCTGTTAAAATATGTGATAAAAATATTATAGGAAAGAAAGAAAATAAATCAGGAAGTGAGGAAGGGACATATATGTTCATAAGACAAACTGTCTCCCACCTCCTCCTGAACCTCATTCCTCATAATTATTTTTTCTCACTTAACTCCTTTCCTGGATCTTCTGTTGTCACTTTAACTGCTTGCCTCTGTACCATTTCTGGGTGACTAGTGTCATCTTTTTACTCCTATCTGTTGCTCCCTTGGCTTGGATGTTTCCTGTCTTCTCCCTCCCCCTTACCTGACTTCCCTTGCCAAGGCCAACACACATACTTGCAGATCTAACCAAATATTTGTGTGTTGCCCTAGGCAAGTTTGGGAGACTTTGACTTCTTCCTACTATTGTCCACTGGAGACTTTTAACCAATGCTATAGTGGACATGATTTCTCCCAAAAGAAATACCTGCAATGTATTTCTGGCCTCAAAAATGTGTGATGCTTATTTATTTTTCTCCTATCTGTGAGTAAATAAATTGGTGTCAGAAACTCCAGGTAAGAAAACCCGTGCCAATGAAGATTGGTAACTCTTCTGCAATTTATAATTCTAACTGCCTCGGGGCACCAAGAGCTTAAAAAATTTATCTAGGGTCACACATTCTGTATATGCCAGAATTTAAACTTGGACTCAAATCTTCTTTACTCTGAGATCAGCCCTCAACCTGTTATGCTGGGCGGTTTCTTGTGTACATTTCTAAAGGGAAATATGAATTGTATTGCCCATGCTGTCAATGCTGATCTTGTTGCCTGCCTGTGCTGTCCCTGGCTCTGGCATTCATCTCGGTCTTTATAATCCAGGACAATTGGCCTTTGTCTCTTTACCTCCCTAAACTAGTGGATTTCACAGTTAGTTTTTTACATGTAGTGATGGCCAAACTGCTTTGTCAGCACCAGTGGGGAGAGTTAACAGATGGGATAGGGAGGGAGAGAAAGGAGGGGAGGCATTGCTGCTGCATCAGGAATCATCTTCTGGCCCACTGCTGCCTGGGGGCTTGGGGAGATCATTAACTTCAGGTTATTTCAGGCAGGGCTTCTTATGCAAGCCCCTCATGTTGGCTGAACCAACTGCTCTCCCTCACCGTGACTCTGCAGGGGAATATCTCCTGCTTCTCTCACACCTTGAGGGAAGGACTAGATTCTCATTATGGATATTTAAATGGAGTATATTTTAGCTGGTTGTCAGGACACTTTCCCTTATAATTGGAACTGTCCAAAGCTGGAAGGAGCTTTGTGGGTCTTCTCTCTTTGGAGATCCTCAAGGAGAGCCTGGATGATCTACTTATCTGGAAAATTAGAGTGGAGACTCTTGAGTTATGAAATAGTCTAGAGGGCCACTGAGGTCCTAACAATGAGATTCTGTGATTTATTCTTGTATGTCCTCAGCACAAAGCACAGTGCCTTGTGTATAGGGAAAGACTCTGGATATGTAATTTCACTGGGGAACTTGAAGTCAGGAAGACCTGAGTTTGAATCCTCCCTCAGACACTTATTCACAATGAATGCAGGTTCTAAATTTTATTTAATTAATTTTGGTCATGGTTTTAATGAGATTAACACAGTTAGTAAGATTCTCATATGGATTAGGTAGAAAGACTATGCTCTTTGTCAACAGGTTGTGTCTCTAACCCTAGCTAGTCCTCTTGTAAATGCATGTACTTATTGTCATTAGGGACAAGGAAATATGAATTAGTAAACACCTATCTTAAATACTGAGGCAACAAACCACATATTCACGCAACAGAGTGCATAGCATAATTTAACATGTAAAGGACAGAACATATTTCAAAAGTAATGGCATGTGTGATCCCATAGGGAATAGTCTTTTCCATTTGGGAGAAACATGATTGGACAATAGTTCATTTGAAAAAGTGGACTGCAATCTCAATGTTGACCAACAGTGTGCTAGAGCATCAAAAAAGCTAACCTAATCCTAGAATACGTTGAGAGACATGGTTTGTAGACATTGGAGTATTATGGGATGACTGTGTTCTTTCCTGATCAGAATGCATTAAAAATTCTGGAAGGATGGTGTAGGAAGGATGTGGATAAAATGAAAATCATACAGAGACAGGGAGCCCTGGATGATAAAGACCCTTGAATCCTTACCCTATGAAGGAAGATGATTGAAGGAAGTAGAGACATCCAGCCTTGAAGATACATAATGAGGACAAGATAGTTATCTTCACATATTTGAAGACTTATCATATATGAGGGAATAAGCATTGTTCTGCTTAGCCTCAGAGGGCAGAACCATGAATAGTGGGTAGATGGTTGAAAGAGTCATAACAAGGTTTGTAAGGCACCATTTCTTAATAGAAATACCTCAAAGTTGTACAGGTTGTTTTGAACAGTAGTAGGTTAGATGTTATTGGCCAAAGGATCTACACAAAATAAATTGGAAATAATTGCCAGAGGGAATACAATAGAATTAAGAAGGATTGGGACAGGCTTCCTGTAGAAGATGGTGTTTTAGTTGGGACTTGATGGAAGCCAGGAGACACAGATTAAGAGACAGTATTCCAGGCATGGGGGAGAAAACAGTGAAAATGGCGAGAATAAGTAGCTTAGTCTTCACTTTAAACCACCCAAATAATAATACTCACCATAGAGAAAAATGGAGGATGAAGAAACTCCATTTTGGAACCCACTCCAAAGCAACTTAATGTAACTTGGTGTGACATACCATGCTCCCCACACCTACTTTTTTCCCCCTCTGGGATGATTCACTCATCCCCAACCTGCTCTCATCCTGCAAGACATTTTCCCCCCAAGAGCATAAATGTCAAGGTAGCCACAGCCACAATCTGTGGGCATATGCTTTGTTTCCAGTTCTTTACTGCCACAACAAATACCACTTGGAATGTTTTGATATATTTAGATCCTTTCATTTTTTCAATTGCTTCCTTGGGATCTGTGCCTAGCAGTGATGGATCTGAGTCAAAGGGCATAAGTATTTTAGCCACTTTATTGACAGAATTCTGAATTGTTTTCCAGAACAATTATGTTGTTTAGAGCGCCATTAACACCTGGCTTTCTACAACCTTTGCCACAACAATTATTTCTATCTTTTGTCATTTTCGTTCATTTGTTGGGTGTGAGGTGAATGGTCAAGATTGTTTTGATTTGCATTTCTCTTATTAGTGATTTTAAGCATGTGGTTGTTAATAGTTTGAAATTATTTTGAGAAATGTTCATTCATATCCTTTAAGTGTTAGGCACTCTTTCAATCAAAGAACTTCCTGCATGAGCTTTACTTTAGTATATATACTAATACTTTACCTCCTCTAATACCTTGGTAATGAAAAAAAAAATAAAAAATGCTTTCTCTCAGGCATGACCTTAACAGTCCTCATATTATTGTCCCACATTCCCCAAATAGGTATCTGATTTCTATTTTTCTTCACTTTCATATCCTTCAAATCCTTAGAAAAAAAGTCATATGTAAATAAACTGGTGGATGACAGTGTCTTAAAACTATCCCCACATTCCATCAGGACTTTTGCTTCTGGAGGAGACATTTCTTTTCACTTCTCTCAAAACAGTCATTATTCTCCTCAAGCAAATTTATCTGAGGCATTGCTTTTTTCCTTCAAGCTGATTTTTCTCATTATTACATGTACAAACTTACATTTTCTATCCTTGTCAGCAGCCACAAATATCCATGAAACAAAGGGATATGAATTTACATATGAAATTATGACTTTACACATTTTGAGATTGTTGAGTTGTGTCCAACCCTTTCTGACTCCATGGACCATATCCCTCCAGGACTCTTTATCCCCCACTATCTCCTGAATTCTAGACAACTTCACGTTCATTGTTTACACGACACTATCCAGCTCATTCTCTGCCATCTCCTTTTCCTTTTGCCTTCAATCTTTCCCAACATTGGGGTCTTTTCCAATAAATTCTATCTTCCCATTATATGGTCAAAGTATTTTGGCTCAACTTTAGTATTTGACCTTCCAGTGAATAGCCGGAATTAATTTCATTAAATATTGACTGATTTGAGTTCCTGGATGTCCAAGGGACTCTCAAAACTCTTCTCCAGCATCCACAATTTGTAAACATCAATTCTGCAGTGTGCAGCTTTCCTGGTATTCCAACTCTCACAGCTGGATATACATTACTACTGGAAAAACCATAGCTTTGACTTTATGGACTTTTACAAGCAAGATGATGTCTCTGCTTTTTAATAAGCTGTCCAGATGTGCCATTGCTTTCCTTCCAAGGGGCAAACATCTTTTAATTTCATGTCTGCAGTCACTGTCAGCAATGATCTTTGAGTCCAAGACTATAAAAATCTGACAATACTTCCATTTCTTCTCCTTCTGTTTATCAGGAAGTCATGGGACCAATTACCAAGACCTGAGGTTTTTTTTTTTTTTAGAGTTGAACTTCAAGCCAGCTTTTATACTCTCCTCTTCCACCCTCATCAAGAGGTTTCTTAATTCCTTTCTATCAGAGCGGTATCATTTGTACATCTGAGATGGTTGCTATTTCCCCTAACAACCTTAATTCTGGCTTTTGATTCAGCCAGCCTGGCTTTTCACATAATATACTCTGCATATAAGTTAAATAAATAAGGTGATAATATACAGCTTTTGTCATACTCCTTTTCCAATCTTGAACTTATTAGTTGTTCTATGTTTGGTTCTAACTGTTGCTTCTTAGCCTGCATACAAGTTCCTCAGGAGACAAGTAAGATTATCTGGTACTCCCATATCTTTGAGGACTTGTCACTTTTTCTTGTGATCCACAGTCAAAAAAGGCTTTCGCATAGTCAATGAAGCTGAAGTAGATGTTTTGTTTTTGTTTTTTTTTCTGGAACTCCCTTGCTTTCTCCATATTCCAGCAAATGTTGACAATTTGGCCTCTAGTTCCTCTGCTTCTTTGCAAATCAGCCTTCTCTTCTGATAATTCGTGGTTCACATATTCTTGAAGTCTAGTTTGCAGAATCTTAAGCATAATGCTGCTGCCATGTAAAATGAGCACAACTCTTTGGTAATTTGAATGTTCTTTGGCATTGCCCTTCTTTAAGACTGGGACACAAATTTATCTTTTCCAATTCAGTGCCCACTGTTGAGTTTTTCAAATTTGCTGGCACATTTACTACAGCACTCTAACAGCATCAACTTTTAGGATTTTAAATCGTTCAACTGGAAGTTTGTCACCTCCACTAACCTTACTGTTAGCAAGTCTTCCTAAGGCCCACTTGACTTCATTATTCAGGAAGACTGACTGGATAAGTAACCATATCACTATGGTTATTGGTGATCTTAAGCTCTTTCTTGTATAGTTCTTCTGTGTGTTCTTGCTACCTCTTCTTAATCTTTTCTATTTAGGTTTGGTTCCTACTGTTTTTGTCATTCATCATGCCCATCTTTGCATGAATTTTTCTTTTGATATCTCCAATTTTCTTAAAGAGATCCATCCTTTCCATTCTACTGTTTTCTTCTATTTCTTTGCATTGCTCATTTAAGAGCATATTATCTCTCCTTGCTCTTCTCTGCAACTCTGCATTCAGCTGGGTAGATCTTTCCCTTTTTCTTTTACCTTTCACTTTACTTCTTTCCTCATCCATTTGTAAAGCCTCATCAGACAACTGTTGTGCTTTCTTGCTCTTCTTTTTCTTTGGGATGTTTTTTTGTTGCTGCCTCCTGTCCATAGTTCTTCAGGCATTCTATCTACCAGATCTAGTTTCTTAAATCCATTCATCCTTTCTATTTCATATTCACAAAGGATGTTCTTTGGTCATTCCTATATGGTCTGATGGTTTTCCTGACTTTCTTCAATTTAAGTCTGAATTTTGCAATAAAAAGTTCATTATCTGATCCATACTTAGCTTCAGGCCTCATTTTAACTGGCTGTATAGAATTCCATCACCATTTGCTTCAAAGTATATGATCAATATGATTTTTATATTGATTGTCAGGTGATATTCTTATGTGGAGTAGCCTTTTGGGTTTCTATGACCAATGAGTTATTTTGACCAAACTCTATTAGTCTCTGCCTTCCTTCCCCAAGGCCAAATTTACCTGTTATTCCAATGATCTTTTCATTTCCTTCTTTAGCATTCCAATTCTCTATGCTGCATGTTGACATCTTTTGTCTGGTGTTATTTCTAGAAGATGTTGTAGGTCTTTATAGAACTGATCAACTCTGTCCTCTTTGGCATCAGTGGTTGGAGCACAGACTTGTATTACTGTGATGCTGAATGGTTTGCCTTGAACTTGAATAGATATCATTCAGTCTTTTTTGAGATTATACTCCAGTACTGCTTTTCTTACTCTTTTATTGACTATGAGGGCTACTCCATTTCTTCTAAAGGATTTGTGCCTGCAGCAGAATACATAGTGATAATCTGAATTGAATTCAACCATACTCATCCATTTCAATTCTCTGAAGCCTAAAATGTCAATGTACAGGGTGTCCCTAAAGTCTGTACACATAAGAAATCTCATTAACTATGCATATTTTCAAGAAATGAATGAAATTTTCAGCAACATTTTATTTAATTAGAATAAATTTTAGCCATGACAATTTCATATGGAATAAAAGCTTTCATTAGTTATTGGGGACTATTTTCCATATTAATGAGATTAATTTAATTTAATGAATTAATGAGATTTCCTATGTGTCTCCTATGTCTTCCTATAAAATCTCATTTATGCTAATTAAATAAAATGTTGAAATTTCATTTATTTTTTCTCAAAAATATACATAGTTAATGAGATTTCCCTGTTTGACCACATCCAGCTTCCTTGGTTTGTAGATCTTACTTTCCAGGTTCCTATGGGATATTGATCTTTATAGCACCACACTTTCCTTCTGTTACCAGATCTAGTCATAAATGAGCTTCCTTTTGGCCTTAGCCAAGCAGTTTCATTAGTACTGGAGCTTCTTGTAGTTGTTCTCTGCTCCTCCCCAGTAGCATGTTGGACACCTTCTGATCTGAAAGACTTATCGTCCAATGGCATTTCTTTTATCATTTAAAAGCTATCCATGAGGTTTTCTTGGCAAAGATATTGGAGTGGTCTGCCATTTCCTTCTCCACAAATGGTGGATCATTATTTGTCACAACTCTCCACTGAGACCTATCCATCTTAGGTAACCCTGCATGGCCGAGCTCATAGCTTCATTGAGCTATGCTAGCCCTTCTATTGCACCAAGGCAGTGATCCTAGAAGGGCCTTACACATTAATTAATTAACTTAACAATATGATTTTAAACTAATTAATTAAATAAATACTTGTTAAGCATCTATTACATGCCAGGGACTCTGCTAGGTGCAAGGCACACAAAGGCACAAAACAGATTATTTTCTGCCCTTAATGAGCATGGTTACTATTTGGGGGTAGGACATGTACACAGATGAATAAGTGTAAAATATATACAAAGCAATTTCAGCAGGATGCTAATGACTAGAAGGAATAAAGGTAGGCTTCACATTTGAGCTGATCCTTGAAAGTTAGATATTAGAAGAGGCAAAGGAGAGGAAGGAGGACGTTTTAAACATGGGCTATAGGTTATATAAAGATATGGAAATGGGATATGAATATGATGTATTTAGAGTTACAAGTGGGCCAGTTTGATTAGAACATAATGGGTGTGAAAGGACATATTGTACAATCAACCTGAAACCCTAAGTGTCAAATTGTGAAGAATTACAAATAATTTTTTTCTTTTGATTTTCTTCGTATTTCCTTCTGTAGGAAACTAGGAGCCACTGAAGTTGCTTTAGCAATGATAATTTGGCAACTAGAGGATTGGGAAAGGAAGAAGCTGGAGGCAGGTTTAAGTCCCTAAACTCCCCTCTTGGATCACATGGGCATTCATATTTGCCTTTGCCATGCATCTCTGAGTGAACTCTCTCCACTCTGTCTTTGCCTGGAGGTTTCTCTTTCTCTGGCTTCAAAACTTTTTTTTTTGTTGTTGTAAAACTCTTATGTACAGTTTTCCAGTCTCTGACCTGTGCTCAGAAAGAAAAACAGAAAAATAGAAAAGAATTATTTCCTCATCATCCATGAAAGTCCTCTGATATTTCATTTTGGTGTGGAGAGAGTCTGAAGGGGGCTGAAGGGTTATGCCAGGAGAGTGCAACCTCTGGCATGTCCCACCAATTAGGAATGTCTTCAAGATCAGCATCAGTGACATACCGTGTGCCTTTTGACCAAAGACCAACTTATCTGCGTTCAGAAAGGCTCATCACCAGATTAGCCATTTAGCCTATGAATATTATATTTTTTGGCACTACATTGATGTAGAAAGTGCCCACATTGGGTGGATCATGGAACATTGACGTCCTGAAATGATTCTTCTCTTGGCGGATCTTGGTGGATCCACCAAAGAGAAAGAGAGCAGCGAGTTGGCCGCAACAGACAGCTTCCCAATTCTGTAACAGTTTGTTTTCTGAGTTATACCATCCTTCTCTTGGTTTTTCTCTCTTGTGAACTAGAAATAGAATAGGCCCAGATTGATTTTTTCCCCAGCACTATTCTCTCATCTTTTGTTCTCTCAGTTACTTCCCCCACCTCTCCCATTGCTGATGAATTGTTCCTCTCCATTAAGGAATGAACAAAAGGAAATTACTCTAGACTGGGGGAATTCAATTTCCACTGAAGCAGGAACTTGTGACTGGGGATATTTGATACTAGAATGTGCTTGTTAGAAAGATTATAGAGGCTATCTAAAGCTCTTTAAGAAAAAGAGAGATGCCTATTTTTTCAAGCTGCTTTAGTTAGCACTCTGTGCCTAAGAAAACCTACTCCTTAATCTATTGTTCTCAAGGAATTAGGAAGATGTAGAGAAAACTTGTCTCTAAGTATTGTGCCATAGGAAGTGTAACTCTTGACTGTGCTAATCCAGGGGCTCTTAAACTTTTCTTGCTTTATAGAATAGACCCCTTTGGCTGCCTGCTAAAGCCTATGGATCCCTTTAAAAATGTCTTTAAATGATTGAACAAAATGTTAAATCCCAGTTAGAGATTAGTAAAAATAAAGGGACATTTTTTCACCATTCAAGTTCAGGAACTCCCTGAGATCTATCCATGGACCCTTTGGAGGGAGGAGGAGTGACTGACCCCAGATTAAGAACCCGTGTGCTAATTTATTAAAAGGAACTATGATAGGATTGAAAGAGCTCTGAACTCACAGCCCAAATCATGGAATCTCTCCAAGCCTTAAATTCCCCATCTGTAAAATGGGGATTATATATGCAGTAGGAACTTAAAGGATTCTTGTGAAGGTCCAAAGAGATAATGTTCATAAATATTTGTTAACCTTAAAATTGCTTTATAAATATAAGCATGTATTATTGTCATTGGTATGGGTAAATGAGTCGACATTTGTATGACTCTATTATAATGGCTTATGCTTCTAAACATGTAATTCAGGTAATTTGAAAACTATTTATAGCCTCTAATTAGGAATCAGACTTTATATCACTAAATGACAAAACTTTCAGTATGTGATCCAACCTAATCCAATAAGCATTAATTAAGAACATAGCATGGGTCAGGTACTGGGGATCTAAAGACTGAAAAGAACAAGAACCAGTCCTAGTCTTAGAGAAGCTTACATTCTCCTGGGACAGGAACATGGTATTATACATAAAAAGAGATTCATGATAGATCATTTGTGGTGGGAGGAAGAGGCACAGGAAGGAGAACACTAGCTCCTAAGAATATAAGGAAAGGACCTAAGCTGGGCCTTGAAGAAACAAAAAATACAAGTGGAAGTTCCTCTCACTTGTTGTCCTACTTTTCTCATAAATCTTTCAGCTACTACTCAGTTTCCTTTGATTATGAGTGCTTCTGTGTTTTCCCATTCAGAATTGTGACTCAATGACTTTTACCTGGAATATTAGGAAAATGGTCCATCTCTTCACTTCATGATTTTCCCATTCTTTTTATGGACATTTGAACTTAAGAACATAGTTGCAACATGATTGATGCCATCTTGATTTTTACAAATCCAGTTACCTCATATTTACTTGGTAAGGGAATTAATTCATGTTTCTTTTTGTATCTTCAAGGCTAGAGTAAGTTAAATGAACAGGCACTTAGGGGTTACTATGTACCAAACACTGAGAATACAAAGAAAGGCAGAAAGCAGTCCCTGTTCTTAAGAAGTACATGATCTAATGGGGAGACAGTGTGAAAAAAGCTATGTATATACAGGCTAGATTTAAGGCAGTCTCAGAAGGAAGGAACAGGTAGTGAGGGAGGAAAGGGCAAGATCAGAGCAGGCCTTTTTCCGAAAGTGAGATTTAAGGAAGCCAGCAAAGCCAGAGGACCGAGATAAGGGGAAAAGCTTTCCAGACACGTGGAGGAGTCAATGAAAAGACATGCAGTGAGAGAAGGAGTATAAAGGAATAGCAATGACACCAGTGTCACTATATTTTAGAGTATGTGAAAGAGAATAAGGAAGCCTGGAAAGATAAGAAGGACCAGATTATAAAGGCCTTTAAAAAATCAAACAATGGATTTTATGTTTGATCCTGAAGGGAATAGTGTACCACTTATATTTACTGAATATCAGGGTGACATAGTTGTACCTGTGCTTTGGGAAGGTCTCTTTAACAGCTGAATGGTCTGAAGTGAGGAGATATTTAAAGCAAATAGGATGAGAAGAAGACAGTTGTAAGTTTAGGTGTGAGGAGTCAAGGGCATATACTGGGGTGATAGCAGGGCATGTGTGAGAAATGTTGTGAAGGTAGAAGAAGATGAGGGAGAGAGGGCAATTGGCATTGTCAAAGCTATAGGGTGGTCAATAAGGAAGACAATTTAGAAAAACATTATTAGATTTGGCAATTAGATTATTGTAATTTCAGAGAGAACCTTTCCATTTGGATGATTAGGTCAGAAGTGAGATTGCAGAGAGTTAAGAAGAGACTGAGAGAAGAGAAAGTAGAAGCAGTAGTCATAGATAGTCTTTTCAAGGAGTTTAGTCACAAAAGAGAGGAAAGACATAGAACAATAACTGGCAGAAATGGGTGGTCAAAGGAAGATATTTTGTTTTAAGGATTGGGGAGAAATAGGTACATTTGTTGGCAACAGAGAAGTTGCAAGTAGACAGGAAGAGATTGAATAATAGTGAGAGAGTGGGGATGAAAGAGGAAGAAATCTACTGGAGAAGACTGAATGGGATATAATTATTTGTGCATGGAAAGGGGCTTGCTTTGGCAAGGAGAAGGACCACCTCTTCACATGAGCCAAGGACAAAGGAGATAATGGGAAAAGACATCTGAGTAATGTGATACGAGGAGGGGACAAGAGTGAACTCTTAGCAAATTGCTTAAATTTTTTTCCACTGAAGAGTACAGTGAAGTTCTAAGGTGAGAGGTTGCAGGCAAGGGGTACTATAGAAGTTGTGAGGAGAAATTAAAAATTTTGGAAAAGTCATTGTCGTGAAATAATTGAAGAGGTGTAGAAGTATTTCCTTGCTTCAGTGAGGGTCCAGTTGAAATTATGTAATGTGAAATTGTAATGGACCCAGGCAGTATGGTTTCATAATTCTCTTTAGCTTCAATCAGCATCATGTGAATAGGATCAAAAGCAGTTGATGATGGAAGTAATACAAGGTTGAGATCAACAGGTATGAGTGTAAGTATGCACAATACTTGAAAGGGAAGCCAAAAGATCTGTGTCATTAGGGGAGAACTAGCTCTTAAGTGCCAGAAAAGGGAAGGAGCAAGAAAGGAAAAGGTTTAAGATGAAAGAAAGTTTGTTAAGCATGGAGCAATCAATCAAGAGATCAGAGTAGGAATGTTGAGTACATTTGGAGGGGGACACTGAGGGGAGGAGTTGAGTAAGTATGGCAGTAGGACAGAGGAATGAGTTTTGTTCAATGGTGGATCTGAATTACTGGTACAAAGAAAGTATGATGGTATGTGAGTGTGCTAGTCTTTATGGAACGAGTTTAGGCGGTTTTTCGGTGACTGGAGAGGAGATCATTGAAGAAGGTAAATGATTAGATTATTCAGGGTCCTACCTCAATGTCACATATTTTGGTGGGTGGTGATGTCAAGTCTTATGAGGCCTAGGAGGTTGAACTCTCAGTAGGCACGAGCAGGATAAGGTACATCTTGAGGAAATTGAGACAAGATGTAGGATGTGGGTCTAGGCTGTGAGCAGCTTCTGGAGCACTGAAGACCCTGACATGAAAAGAGAGGGCAGAAGACAGAGTATGGCTAGATTTGCTAACACAAGGCAACCTGGAAGACAAATGGGCAGGCTAGATCTAGGGTTGATGTGGGGCTCCCTTGGAAGTCCCTGAGGTGAAGACAAAAGACACTTGTGGAAAGAAGAGATCTGGGGAGACTTAGTGTTCCTTGGGAAGTTTGAGTAAGTACTTAATAAATGTTTGTGAGATTGAATGGGGGAGCAGAATAAATCTAGAAAGACTTGCTTGACTGAAGCATGCATACTCTCTGCTCGTGGGTATTTTTTCTCCCTTGACAAATTTTTACAAATGGACAGATTCACATGTATCTATGTCCATGCTGGATACTGGTTCATGTTTCATCAGAGCCCACACACAACATGCTCTAGACTTGGAGAGAAGTTAAGAAGGGATTCTGTGATATCAAAGTGGTGGTTTCATCTAGCCTAGAGATTACTATTTGAATCAAATTTTCTATCTCAGTCAGCCAAGGAAGATCTTTGTTAATTTGTTTTAATGAAAAAACAAGTATGTTTTTTCTCTTCCTATCACTCCCCTCTTCCCCATGAGAGCTGAGGAGGAGAAACTTATAACAAATATGGAAAGTCAATAAACCAAATACCCAAACATGTGTGTCTCATTCTGCATCCTGAGTTCATCATCTCTTTGTCAAGAGATGGGGAGCATGCTTCATTGTTGGGCTTCTGGACTCATGAGTGGTCATTGTGTTGATTAGAGTTTTTTTCAAGGAAAAATCCTTCTCAAATTTAAGTTTTCAAGGAAAATGTTTGAAAACCTCTGTGACTTTAAAAAAAAATCATATCCTACTTTAAGGCCCTTATTCTAAAATCACAAAATTTGACAGTTGAAAGAGACCTCAGCAGTCACCTAGTCCAACCCATACATGAAATGAATCTCACTTGAAAAGTGATTGCCCAGATTCTGCTTGAAGGTTTCCAAGGAGGGCAAACCTGCCATCTTTTGAAGCAGACCATTCTGCTTTTGCATGGTTCTCACTGTTAGGAAGTTCTCCTAGACATAAGGCTTAAATCGATCTCTTGGCACCATCTACCTTGATTTTCCCCATGAGAACAAATATAACAATCTAATACCTGCTTCATATGACAGTCCTTCAAATACTTCATGATTATTATCCTCTGCCTCTTGAGTCTTCTCTTCTCTAGTCTGAAAATGTCCATTTTTTCAACCTGTCCTAATGTGGCCTATATTCAAGGGCCTCCTTTGGACTCTCTCCAACTTATGAAAGTTCTTTTTAAGCCATGGCTCCAAGAGCCAAACATAATGCTGCAGATGAAGTTTCTCAAGAGCAGAGTATAGAGCCACTAATTTCTACTCTTTCTTAATGTGATTCGAGAACATATTAACTTTTCTAGCACACCACTAACTCATATAAGCTTGGAATCCATTAAAACTCTGAGATCTTTTTCAGAACTATTGTCTAACCATGCCTCCCCCATCTTGTGCTTGTGAGGTTGATTTTCTTTAGGACCCAAGTGTAAAATATTACCTTCATCCCTACTGAATTTCATCTTATATTCTTCCTCTTCTCCTCTTTACCCTTTCTTCTATATTAGGATTGAGCTTTGTTTTCACTTAAGCTTGATCCAAGCTATTTTTGAATTGAATCCCTTGACAGTAACCAGTCATCAAATGTTAAGATAAAATCAGTTTCATTCTTTGTGATGTTGTTTGCCTGCCATGCTTCTTACTTTCAGATTATCTTGAAGAAAGTATTCATGACACACAGGTGTGATGCTTCTGAGCTGTCTATATAAGACTTTGGTCTATTTATTTTCTTTTTCCTAAATAAGATTTCTCAACATATTTTGTCATGCCCTCTCTTGCTCACATCTTCAGATATTATTAGCTCACAACCTCATAGTTCCCTACACCTAGGCAGCTCCAAATCCTCAGCATGTTTTACTCTCACTACTTTCCTCCTATAAAGCACTTGTGTACTTATCCTTCCACTTTCCAACTCTTGCTCTGAAAATGGTAGACAACTGGACACTAATTTCTTATAGAAAGTGAGTGCTAATATATTTTCATATGACTGCATTCACCATCCTTGCATCATCTTGTCCTTGGCTACCACTTTCTTATATGTATTATGCCCCCATTAGAATATAATCTCTTTAATATATACACAAATTGTTGGTGGAGTTGTGAACTGGTTCAACCATTCTGTAGAATTTGAAACTATGCCCTATATCCTTTGACACAGCAACACCACTACTAGGTCTATATCCCAAAGAGATAAAAGAAAACAGAAAAAAAGACCTAAAAATTCAAACATATTTAGAGCAGTTCTTTTTGTGGTGGCAAAGAATTGGAAATTGAGGGGGTGTTCATAAATTGGAAAATGACTGAAAATGTTGTTGTGATTGTGATGGAGTATTATTGTGCTATGAAGAGGATGGTTTCAGAAAAAAATGACCTACATGAACTGATGCAAAGTGAAGTGAGCAAAACCAGAAGATCACGATATACAGTAACAACAATATTGTAATACTGATCACCTGTGAAAGATATAGCTATTTTGATCAAAACAATGATCCAAAACAATTGCAAGGGGTTCATGATGAAAAAATATTATCCACCTTTAGAGAGAATTGATAAACTTTGAGTATAAACTGAAGTATAATTTTCTCACTTTATTTTTTCTTGTTTTTTTCTAACATGGAAAAATATTTTGCATGATTTCACATGTAAAATTGATGTAATAATTGCTTGCCTTCTCAGTGGATGGAGGGAGGGGTGAAAGGGAGAAATACAATTTGGAACTCAAAATTGAAAAAAGAATGTGAAAAAAATAATACATTAAAGAGAACGTAATTGCCTTGAGGATAGCAACTGTCTCCCTTTTGTATTTATTATCTCCTGTGCTTAGCTTTGTACCTGACACAGAGAGCACTAAAACAATGCTTTTTCATTCATTCATTCATTCATTCATTCATTCATTCATTCATTCATTCACCATCTTGCCCTGATGTGCATTCCCATTGAAGGCACCCCAGGTTGGTATAAAGAAACTTCTCAGGTTCTTTATTGAACTTCTGTTTTCACATCTTCTGCTGCAAATGCTGCACGGATTGTAACTACCTTCATTGCTTTGTGTTTGCCTCTGTTCTTAACAGAAGCTATGAGATGAGAGACTAAGTGCCTTCTGAAATATTTCTTGTTCCTTTTGATACATGATAAAACGGATACCACCAATTCCTTGCTTTGCCTCTCTAAGGAAAACCTGGGAATCATCTTTTCATTTATTTTATTTTATTAAAATATCTTGATATATTTTGCTTTGACTCAACAAATACTTCAGGGAGTTAAGATGGCAGTGTAGAAGCAGGAGAACTCCACAGCTCCCCCCAAACCACCTCAAATACCTATAAAATATGACTCTAAACAAATTTTAGACCTCCAGAACCCGCAAAATTACAGAAAAACACATCTCCCACTGGGGGCAGCCCAGCAGGCTGGATGGGAAGGGCTCATTGTAGAACACTGGGAGAAGATCCCAGCCTGGCCTGAAACCATGGCTTAGCCCCAGGATAGTCAGGACAAGCCACAGCTGGAGCACTCTGGAGAGTGGATCACTGGCAACTCTGGCAGTTTCCAGAATTATCAGCCCATAAGAAACAAGGACAAAGGGAATGGTCAGTGGAACTCAACTAAATTTGAGGGAGAAAAGCAGGTCTGGCCATCTGCCCCCAGGGCAAGAAAGCAGCAGAAGTGGTGGCCCTGCAGCCACCTCCACATGGCTGCTTCAGAACTTAACAGGCTGCAGATTGCAGGGGGGCCAACTGATCATTCAGAGACTAAGTGCTCTTGCCTTAAGCTGCCTGGATCAGGATCATGGTCTTGGGTGGTGGTCCTGAGGTGCATTTTCAGTGAGCCAAAGCTGGTGGGGGCTGCAGAGACTGTGCCTCCTAATAGCTCCAGCAACTGTGAAAACCCCAGCAATTTGGGACAAAGCTCTCCCCTCTGAAAGCAGAGTTCTACTGTGGCTCAAAAATCAAATTAATTGACTGGCAACATGAACAAGCAAAGGAAGCAAACCAAGCTCAGCAATTCAACTTTAGATTCCTTTTTTGGGGACAAAAAGGATCAAAGCATGGAAAGGGAGGAAGCAACACAGTCAGAACTCCTGCACCAAAAGTTTCCAAGAAGAATATAA
>CM053580.1:23956176-23976612 GCA_028627135.1 Pseudochirops cupreus
AGTCAAGGTGAGGAAAGAAGGTATACCAGGCATGGGACGCAATGACATGGAGGTAGGAGATGGGGTATCACAACAGTGGCCTAGTGTTAATTCTCATCCATCTGCTTTAGGATCCTGTAGATGGGGTTATAAGTCAAATCCAAAGACATCAAGAATATTTGAGTCTGGAGAGGGATAAAGCAAGTAAAGAGGGGCCTGTTTGGGAGGCTCCTGGAACTGCTTTGAGGAAGGGAGTAAGAATGGATAGAAACTGTATTGAAAAGGAGGTTGTTTTCAGCACTTACCTTTTGTCAAACTTCCAGTCCTATAGAGTCTGTCAATTATTGTTAATCTACTTTGAACTTCTTATGCACAAAGGAAAACATACAACTGCATTAATTCCCCCAAGGAAACTCACCTCCACTTTAAAATAATTAGAATTACTGCAAATGAAAATAAGACTAGTCTCATTGGGGCCATATTGGAGAATTTCATCTTAACAGGCTTGAAGATTAGTTATTGAGCACACAAGATGTGAATAATTGGCAAGGAGGAGAGAGGAACTTTGGGCTGAGGCCCACAAATTCTCCAATTCCGTAGTCCCTCCTAAATTGGGTGTTCAAGGTGGTTATGGATGTGACCATGCAACCCTACTCCCCATCATTTCATTTGAGTACTTTTTAGGAAGAAAAAAAGGCTAATACCCACGTAATTATCCACCTTCCTCTAAGACCCACAACTGCCATTGAGTCTTCTTAGCCTCACTTTGACTCCCACTGATGCTCCCCTTACTCTGAATTTCTGTAATGATGTCACTGCAATTTCCTATCCTATTCAATGTCCATATACATCCTATGACTTATCTACTAAAACCTGGGGGAGTGAGAGATTGGTTGTAATTTGCATTGATGGAGGGAATTTCCCTACTAGGAGCCCCTAATGATGAGAAAATTAGAGATTCTTCCCCTTCTTGCCTAAATTTCTCAATTATATTGAAAAGTCTTTAAGTATAAGGACTATCTCATAGGAGCATAAATTTTGAACTAGAAATAAACCGTAGAGTTCCGCTGGTCCAACCTCTCCATTTTATAGATGAGGTACTGATGCTGTGATTTTCCAGGGTTGCATAATTAACAAGTGGATAGGTCAGGATTTGAACTCAGATCTGCCTAATACCAGGTCTAATACCCTCTCTGTCATGATAGTCAATGCTACCTAAAGGTACTGAGACATCATCCTTAACTTGATTATTAACTACCATCCATAGACAGCCAACACTTGAGCTCTAGGCTAGAATAAGTGGTGATCATAGATGATAGTAGAGAGAGAGTGGGGGAAAGAAAGTCAGGGCTTAGGGCAGGTGGGTGCTATTAGGAATAATTTAAGGTCCTGTTGTATGCAAGGAGGCAAATGGATGAAACAAGTTAAGTATTTGCATGTTGATTTAAATCTAGCCATGCCTACTATGTGCAAGTCATAGTGGTAAGCTCTGAGGATACACACACACACACACACACACACACACACACACACACACACACACAAACACATGTGGGCACACATATACAAGTGAAACAAGAGACTGTCTTTGTGAAACTTACAACAGTTTAATACCATATAAAAATGGCTATACAAAGTTCAATAGATAGATAAATTGCAGTAAAATTTGAGGAAAAGAGAGAAATGACAATGAGGGAGTCCCAAAGTGGAACGTGACAGTTGAGTTGAGTCTTGAAGGAAGGTAAGGATTTTTTAAAATTCTATTTTATTTTCATTTCTGATTCCTCCCCCCAACCCCCATCCCCTAAGCACACACTTAGGGAGAATCAAGAAAAGCAAAGCCCATTACAAATGTGTATAGTAAGGCAAAGTAAATACCCATGTTGTCTACGTTCAAAAGAAAAAAAATTCTGAGTCCGTCAGCTCCGTGTCTGGAGGTGGAGAGCTCGTTTCGTCATGAGTCCTTTGAGCTGTGGTGGGTTATTGTGTTTATCAGAGTTCCTAAGTCTTTTAAAATTGATTGTCTTTACAATCTTGTTATTGTATACATTTTTCTCCTGTTTCTATTCATTTCACTTTGCATCAGTTTATATGTCATTTCAGGCTTCTCTGAATCTGTCCCCTTCATCATTTCTTATAACATAGTAGCATTCCATCATATTCATATACCATAACTTGTTCAGCCATTCCTTGATTGATGGCCATCCCTCAGTTTGCAAGATATCCCCAAAGAATGCTTATAACTGTCTTTGTGCATAAGGATCCTTTCCCCTCCTTTATCTCTTTGGGTTAAAGAGCTAATAATGATCTTGTAGGATTAAAAGTTATGCACAGTTTAATAGATTTATGAGCATAGTGCTAAATCGCTTTCCAAAATGCTTGGATAAGCTCATAGCTGCACAAGCATTAATGTACCTGTTCTCCCAAAACTTCTTTAGTGTTATTCTTCCTTTTCCTTTTTTTTTGGTAAACTTATTCATTTGAATGAATGTGAAGTGATACTTCAGAGTTGTTTTAATTCACATTTCTCTAATTATTACTGATTTAGAGTATATTTCATATGGCTATTGATAACTGATTTCTTCTTGAAAACTGACTATTCATATCCTTTGACATTTATCAGTTAGGGAATCAGTATTATTTTTGTAAATTTGACCTGGTTCTCTTACATGTCTGAGTAATGAGACTTTTACAAGAGGAGCTTTCTCAATTTCACGCTTCTCTACTAATTCTGTCTGCATTGGCTTTGTTTGTGCAAATCCTTTTCAATATCAAATAATCAAAGTTCACTTTACTTCTTTGTGAACTTCTTTGCTTCTTATTTGGTCATGACCTCTTCCTCATCCATAAATCTGACAGTAATTTCTTCCATGCTCCTCTAATTTGCTTATGATATTACCCTTTAAATTTAAATCATGTATACATTTGGAGGAAGCTAAGGATCCTATGATGTAGAGGTGGGGAAAATAGTACATTCTAGTTTTGGAGGACTTGTACAAAGGCATAGAGAGAGGTAGGAGGCGGAATCCTGAGTTCAGCAAACAAGTCAGTTTGGCTGGGATAGAAAATGGATGAGGAAAAAATTCTATGAATCAAGTTAAGAAAGGTGGGTTGGTCCTAGACTCAGAAGGGTGCCAAGATGAAGTGTTTGTATTTTATCTTAGAGTCTATAAGGAATAACTATTCGGAAAGGGGAATGATTGTCATACCTGGGTCTTATGGAGATGATTTTGGTATGTATGTAGAATGTATTAGAAAGGGGAAAGGCCAGAGGCCAGAGACAAGCTTGGCAAGGCATTTTTAAATACCAACTATGTACCAGTTATGATGAATGCTGGGGGTAAAAATAGAAGCAAAATGAATGATAGCCCCTGTCCTTAAAGTGCTAGTAGTCTTAAGGGAGCAGACAACATAAAAGGTATCTAAAATGCCAGGGGGTTGGGAGATAGTATTCATGTAGGGTCATGCTGCCTGAGTCTGGAGATTTGGAAGCATAGCCAAAGTGGGAAGAAGCACAACTGATTTGGGATTCTCCCCTCAAAATGGAAACCTAAAAAGAACTCACCAGTGGAAGAAGGGGGGCCAGAATGGCTAAAGGATGTCACTGGATCATTGCTTTAGATCTGGAGTGGAATTCAGAGGTTTTCACTGATTCTATTCTTTTACAGATGAGGAATCTGGGGCTCTGAGAAGGGAATTGACTTACCCAAGGGGGCTACATGAGAAGTAAGCATCAGAGTGGGATTTGAATGCAGAACCTCTGACTTCATGGCCAATGTTCTACCCATTCACTATGCTACTTCATAGTCCAATCTGACTCTACTCCTTTGAAAGAAATATGAGTCTGGCCTGGGGGGGTAGGCTGGGAGGGTGGCTAAGAGATTTGTTTGTGTTGATACAAGCTGAAAGGTTCACAGTTCATTGGATCAGGGAGATGCAGGGACAGTTCTGTGTACTATGACATTCCCTTGAGAGAGTTGTTTAGACCAGTGGTGTTCAAACATTTTTGATCCCGCACCCCATTGGTGATAATAGCCTGACCATGCCATCTATAGCTGCCTCTATCTCTACACCCACAACCTCTATCTATCTCTCTACCTCCAGCTTTGTCTCTGTCTCTACCTTTACCTCTATTGATGCATATGTGACTCATCCTTTCCAATCCCCGCCAAAGTCTGGGTGGAAGTGAAGTGTTTCACCCATCTTCCCACTCTCCTGCTGGTTGATCACATCTGTTTTGGAGACTTAATTCACCTCCCTTTGAGCCATGCCACATTACCCATCCCAAGGTATGCTGGTATTCACTTGGGAGGTCTCTGGTTTAGACAGGGCTTAGAGTATCAGAGGAAACTCCTTTCATCCTCAGATTCCCTAGCCTTGTCAATTGAGTTCTACCCTCTCAGTGGAATTGTTTGAATTTTATTGGGAGCTCATCCATTGGTTCTAGGCTGAAGCTCAGTGTGGACTTGGGATGTATCATACCCCTTCTCCTTTATGAGCTTGGTTGTGGATGGAGAGGGAGCTCATCTTCCACATTGCCTGGAGGCTCTATGTGGATTTCCATGTCGCTAGAAGATCCTTCAGGGAGGTAGGGGAGGAAGAAATAGGGGACACATTAGCCTCCCTATGGGACCGCTGCATTATTTTTTGGCATGGGGGTGGGGTGTATCTCACCTTTCTGGGGCAAATGGGCCTGGAGCCCTGACAGTATGTATTTAATGAACGCCTGCACTATTTTTACTTAGGTGTCTCTTTAGTTTTCCTTGATGGTTGTCTTGAGTCCACAGGAGACAGGCACATTACTTAGAGCCTCCCACGCCATCCCTTGGGTTTGGAAACCTGAGTTAACACAGAGTTGTCATTTTTTCTCCCACTGTTTTCACATGGAATGGTACTTTTGACATTTTGCTTTACCCGTAATTCAACATTTTTTCTCATTTGTAATCTAGTAACACAGGAGCTTGACATGCAGAGTTGCCAATTTTCTTGTTTATCTAAGAAGGCTTAGAGGTGCTCCTGAGGATGACTGAAGCTCTAACAGAGATTTTCCCCATAGGTTAGCGTGTGCTGCTAATGGGGTCTGGATGGCAGGCTGCATTTGTGGGTGTGTGCTAGGAGCTTAGCATGGAGAGAGAGAAGGCAGATTCAGAGACATGGACTAAAGCCCAACACATGCACAGCTGTCAAGACACAATTTTGCAAGCCAATGTGGATGGTTTAGTATGAGGGCCTTTGCACTTGAAGGTTGTGCCATGGCATAGTGGGAGGAATGCTGAACTTGGACTTGGGGAGACCTAGATTTGAACCCCAACTCAGACACTCACTGGCTGTGTGATTCTGGGAAAGGTCACTTCACCTTTCTGGGGTTCAGTTTCCTCAAATATAAAAAAGGAGGCTGGATTTGGTAAATTGTAAAGGCCTTTCTAGCTTTAAAGATATGGAATATCAATGGAATAAAGAGGTCATTGTGTGTGTGTGTGTGTGTGTGTGTGTGTGTGTGTGTGTGTGTGTGTGTTTAGGTGTGGAAGAAGAGGCACTGGCGGCTTTCGACTTGGGTTGGGTAGTAGTTGGTTGGCACCATGTTGATGGTGCCACCATCAGTTGGCAGTATCACTACTGCTTCGCCCCCTGCCAAGGAAGTGCCTACACATCAAAGGCATAGTTTATAACTGGCCTGATTTATCTTCATTCAGACACTTGGGGATTTCTTGCTCTTTTCAATCAAGTATTACTGTTGCAAAAAGGACTTAGAAGGCATGTCCTCATGGCATTGGGTCAGTTGTTAGATTTTTGCTATACAGAGAGCTACACAATATGAATAATTAAAATAGAATCAAATAGAAAAAAGTAGAACAGCTGGCATTCCTTATGGTGCCTTAAAGTTTTTGAAGTGCCTTGTGATCATTAAATATCTCATTGTATCTTTAAAAAATTGTTTCTCATTTAATTTTATTTTTTCAATAAACAAGCATTTATTTTCTCTCTTCAGTCCTTTCCCTCTAAGTTTGAAAAAAATTTAAAAAAATAAAAGAAAATAATCCTTGTAACAAATGTATCTCATTTGAAAATCACGATGACACTATGGTGTAGTTGGTTTAGGTATTAATTCCTATTTTACAGATGATGAAGTTGAGTCTCAGAGATTTTAAGTAATTTGCTCATCATTGCAGGAATAATTCATCATAGATGTAGACATGGTAGAGACCACAGAAGTCATCATGTCCAAAATCTTCATTTACTTGTGAAGAGCCGAAGGCTCAGAGAAATGGAGTAGTTCCTGGGTCTTAGTATAGAGTGAATAAGAATTGGAAATGGGATGTGAATTCCAGTCTCCTGACTCCATGGGTTCCATCAGAGTGTAGGTGCTCTCAAACTTTTTGTTCTTAGAACAACTACGCTCTTAAGCATTATTGAAGACTGCTCTCCCTAGAAATCTCTATAAACATAGAGATGTTTCCATGTGTTATATTTAGAGATAATTACAGTATTAGAAATTAAAATATCTTAGTATTATTACAAAAATAGTTTTGACCTCATAGACTCCCTGAAAAGATCTTGGGACCCACAAGGGTCTGTTGACCAGCCAACCACTCAATCAGTTGTTGTTGTTGTTGTGTTGGTCCTTTGTTTTTGAAGAAAACCATGACATCAGGCAATGATGACATGACTTGTAGTTGATTTGACTTTGAGTGATGAAGGGCTATGCAAAGTCACCAGCCTCAATTTCTCTTCCAGGGCCATCTGGGTCTAGTGGCCAGATATTCATCAGGATGACTAGAGATGGCCCAGAATGCATTTGGAGACCCTGGCACTTTTAGGTTAAGCCTTTTTTTGGGCTCTCACTTTGAGTGAGGTAATGCCCATTTAGTGAATAGGCCTCTTTAAGAAGTGAGTCAAAGGGTGGCTCCTTTAATTTAAAAAAAAAATCTAACTGGGAGGGGAAGACCCTCAGGGTTGCTGGTCAAAAAAGAAACAGTTACTATTGACAGTGACTGAGCCAGGAGGGCCCCAAATATAGCCATTGAGTGGTGCTTGGACAGAGACCTATTGTAGTCTAATCTATGCGCCCCAGCATGAAGTGGGGTTTAAGGTTCAGTCTTTGAGGAGAGAGGGGGTGGGAGGAGGGGAGGAAGGAAAGAAGGAAGGAAGGAAGGAATCTAGCCAGCAAACCCTACGTTAACTGGGCAGCTTCTGGCCATCAAAATTCACCTTCCTTTGGAGAGGAGGAGAAGGAGAGGGAGAGGGTGAGCTGACTTACTCAACTGACTGGGTTCCCCATTCCGGCAGCTCGGGCTGCTCACACTTTGTGTTTGTCCTTTGTTTTCAAAAAGAAACATGGCATCAGGGAAATGATGAAATGATGCAGTTGACTTTAATTTTATCCAATTTTGATTCCCTTTGGTTTTACTTCATGGCTTCCTCCCTCCACCCACGTATCTTGGGGTGCTGCTATGTTAACTTTAACATGAGTTTTTTGATAGATAAAAAGAGGCCAACAACTACAAATCCCAAGCCCCTGGGAGACTTCCATGTTACCAGCACAATGAAGGGAATTTGTTTAAATGTAGGGTACAGTAGCACCCCTTTGTCATCTTTGTTATCCTCCTCCTCCTCCCCCTCTGCCTTTACATGGCACTTTAAAGTTCAAAAAGTATTATCCTCACAACAACCTTGGTAAGTGGGTACTATTTTCATCTCCATTTTATAGAAGAGGAAACTGAGACAGACAGAGGTTATATGAGTTGCCCAGGGTCACAAAGTTAGTGTCTGAGGCTGAATTTGAACTTGGGACTTCTTGATTCCATGCCTGGTGCTCTGCATATTGTGCCATTTAGCTGCATGTGGTTGGAAGCCAGTCATCATCAACAACTAGTGATTTAAACACCTCCCATTGTGCCAAGCAGGGGGGATATGAAAATAGACACAAACCAGGCCCTGCCCTCAAGGGACTTTTATTTTTCTCAGGGGAGAATGTAGACAACGTGCACAAAGATTCTGTATATACTTATATATTATAAATATCCATACAGATCTCTAGATATATACATATATGCACACATATGTATATGTACACATTTAGTCCTAAATGGTTTGGTATCTATGTACATATGTATGTGTATCTATAACTAATTTCTCTCTCTCCATACATACACATAAACACACATATATGTATGTAGATATTGTCATACAATCCAATATATACATGCATATTACAGATAATGTATATATATATGCTGATACACACAGATGCTAAAGACAAGATAATCCTATGTGTATGTATACATAGAGGAAACATGTATATGTGTTATTTATTCACATACACACAGACAAAACCTTATCTATGTACAAACATGTATACATGTGCATATATACTTATACATGTGTATATATACATACAGTTATGTACAGTATATAAATATCATATATGCATATTCTAAGCAAATATATTCAGATACACACAAACACGTTACTAAAAGTCATTTCTCCTTCTTGACTTGAGACTGGTCATGCCCTCTCGTGAACTTCTTGATGTGTTTGAGCAACTCATGTCTGGGGCACAGGAGGAAGTGGGGGAGGGGTTGGCTCCCAGGTGTTTGCAGACAAGGGGAATTAGAGAGGCCCATGAGGCAGGTGCTGCTTGCTCCAGATAGAGACAGAGCCAGATGGCGGGACCACCTGGGGTGTTCTTGCACAGCAGGAGGTGGTTAAGTCATTTACATTGGTTCACAAATGAAATGGACGGGCTCATTTTCTCTTGTGATTTGAGGCCAGATTAGGAGAGGCGATTTGAGCTCAGGAAGAGAGTGGGTGGTATATTATTAGCCCATTACATCCCTGATCAATAGAAACCTCTCATTGCTTTTAAATAGTTGATGCATAGTAACGGATAGATTTCCCAGGGAAAACAAAGTATCATTTGTAATTGTTACTTGAATATTTCATGTAAAAGCTAATCTTCTGAAGACATGGAGAAATCATCATAGATTATAACGAGAAATAAAGATTTGCATTTATAAGAAATTAATGATAGGTCCTGAAATTGAAAAACCATTTAGTGCTGGGAGAAATAAATACCGATTGTAACATCTATCTGATGGAGCTTTGTTTAGATTGCTTCTGGTGATAAACCATCTATAATAATATAAATCAAGGGCTAGGGTTTGCCATAAATTTGCAATGTTTAGCATAATTTTCCTTCGCATTTCCTTCTGAAGTGACACCAAGAAATATGAGATTAATAGTTAGTTATTAAGTGAAAATGACTTCCATGTCTGTAGTCATTTTTGGAAACTGTTACGTGTAATTCATTTAGGGAGCAGAAAAAATTAATTTGCAACCGTGGTAGGACTGAGCCCATAAAAACAGGGAAGCTGGTGGCCGATGGTAATGAACTTTGGGAACAGTGGAATTGCCTTCTTAACTTGCAGCTCGGTCCTCTTTCTGTCTTGCTTCAATTTGTCCTTCAGGTTAATTAGTGCCACCCATAAGGCATTTGACTTCTGAATATTATATTGACAGTTTATGGAACTGGGAAGTTAGGGCCTGTCCTCTGTTACTTTCACAACTGCTGATAACACAATGTTATCCACACCTGGGGGAAAGAGGGCCATGGCGGCCACAGAGGCAAGATGGTGGTTTTGATTAGTTTTAATTAATGTGTCCATTAGGATATGTCATATTAGATTCTATTTAGGAAACGACACATTGGCTACCTTCAGATTTGTTATACCCAGCTCCAAATCGCCAGGGATCTCATTGGGTTCTTTGTCCCAGCAATGACATTGTTTGTGAGGCCCCTGGGAGGTGATGCTGAAAGAACATTGGATTGGGAGTCATAGGAAGGCACCTCAGTTCTATCCCTTCATTAGGAAAATAAAGAACCCAAGGATGAAGGAAGGCTAGGTTCTTTAGAATTATAGGGTCAGGTATTTGGAAGGAAAGGGTCTCATAGGTAGGTCTGGTCCTTCTGGTAGAAAACCAAAATAGAAACATGTCCCTGTGGGCTGCCCATCGACTTAGAAAACCACAAATTAACATTAGTGATGGTTCCTCGTATTTTTATTTATTTTGTTAAACATTTTCCAGTTATATTATAATCTGTCTTAGATCCAGTGGCTCTGAGTTAGATACCTTTGACCTATTCTTTATACAGATGAAGAATCTGAGTCTTATGGAAATGCTTGCTTTATTCCATAATTTACAAATAAAAGAAATTAAAAAAAAAAAGGAACTGAGGGCCAGGGACCATAGTGAATTTAGAACCAGAGGAGTAAAATTTAGAGGTGGGAGGGACATCAGAGGCCATCCAGTCTGGCTCATTTTTTTACACAGAAAGAAACTGAGGCCCAGAGAGATAAAGGGGTAAATTGCTCATGGTCAGAGATGTAGCCAGTGGCAGAACTATCCTTTGAGCCCAGGTCCTCTGACTCTGAATCTACCAACTCAAGGTCTGAGTTGGAATTCTTAGAGAATAAGTTGCACTCCTATGGGCAGTCTGCTTCCTTTCTCTAATCCTTGGGTTGTTAAACTTTACAGTCAAGGGAAGGGATAAGGCTAAAGATCTCTCTTGTCCCTACATGATCCCTATGGTCCCTTCCAGGTTAAAATTGATGACCTCCTCAGCTCTGAATCCTATGGTCACTTCTGACAGTATGGTGTACTCATACTCTCTCTTTATGGCATTCTAACTTGACATTGCAGGACTGGGTGGAGGCAGTGTGCTGCCTATATTGCATATATAGTGTTAAGAGCCTGCCTTGGGCATCAGAGGACCTGTGTACAGATGAATCTTCAGACATGTCATCCCTATGTAAACTTGGAAAAATTGCTTAGTCTCCCTGAGCCTCAGTTTCCTCCTCTGTAAAATGATGGCATTATACTAGATAATCTCTGAGGCTCCTTCTAGATTTGTGATCCTATAATTTTATTTCTGCGCCAAAGACCCCACAATGGACAAAGAAGTGGGACTAGGCAGCCCTCCCACGCCACCCCCACATAAACTGGAGACTCTTCACTGGCTTATTTCACACATAGCATGACTAGGAAGAATTTGGGGAAGGAGAGAAGACCCTGAAAAGGGAATGAATACCTATTCTGACTTAAACCTGAAGAAAGGTGGCCCTATTGGTTCGAAGTTAAATAAGGGGGAAGCAGGATGCTATCAAACATACAGTTCTTACAGAGCTTTTCTTTATCTTCCTGAAATACTCACAAAGCACAGGAGAAAGTATTTTTGTCTCTACCTAGTGTCTTGGACTTACGAATTAAGGTAGCATTACATCAAAGAGTATTCTTGGGAGAGGACTCAATGCTAAAATAAATTAACTGCCCCAACAAAAATAGCTTGTATGTTAACTCTGGTTCCATGAGAGAGTGACTAAAATTCCAAAAAAGACAAATTAAGATTTCCTGAGATGAGATCAGAGAGATATTTCACTCTACTGCCCAGGAAAGTATGCTCACCCAAATCAGGATTGGAAACTAGCCAGTTAGAAACATCAGGACGGTACAATTCTTTGGATACCTACCATATTTGTATTGGTGCTATGTATGGTCACCAGTGGAGAAGGTTACTGGAGAAGGACATGGGAAACCACTCTAGAGATCACTGGAAATGGAAATGACAAAGCACTCCAGTATCTTTGCTGAAAGAGTCCCATGGTCAGCGTAGGTGAGTCATGGTCCATGGAGTAAGGAGGAGTCAGAAATGAGTATACAACAACCATCATCCATGCTATTCTTTAATTCTCTAATCTTCTTTGGATTTCGAGGCTAAAATAAGGTGTTTTGAGTTTCTCCAGAAATGGATTATTCCCATAAGAAGGCAACACAGGGACTAGAAGGAAAGGGAATATTCCATTCTTCCATTCACTGCTTTCTCTCCTTGTGTCTACCCTGAAAACTTCATAGAAAGGCATATTTATGTCTGCTACTCTTCTAGACCCTCCCCAATTTATTTTCCGCCACACTACCAAAATGATCTTCCTAAGGCGCAGTCCTTAAGATCATTCCTGTTTTAGTGGGTGCCCATTGCCTCTAGGATAAAGTACAAGGATATCATATTAATGAGCTTCATCATCTGATCATAACAAAGAATTCTACAAATCACTAATAATAAAAGAAATGCTAATTCAAACCTCCCATCTTGCAAATTAGTAAAGATGGCGGAAGAAAGGAAAAGTCAATGTTGGCAGGGTTGTTGAAAGCTAGGTGCCATAATGCAATTTTGTTTTGGTACAGCTCTGAAATCAGTACAGCCATTTCAGAAAGCAACTTGGAATTATGCAAATAAAGTGTCTAGAATGTCCATTCCCTTTGACTCAGAGATTCCATTATTAGGCTCATATATCGAGATGGTCATTGATAAGAAGAAATTACCTGCATGCACCATAGTACCTTTTAGTGATAACAAATACGTAGAAAATTGAGATGTGGCTAAAGAAATTGTAAATGAATGTAATTGATTAGTACTGTGCTATAGGAAATGACAAGTGTGACGATTACAGAGAAACCTGGAAAGATCTACGTTAACTGATACACAGTGAAGTAAGCCAAGTCAATCAAACAATACACACCATGATTATAGCAGTACAAACATAAGGACAATCAGAAAAATATTTCTAAAATGATTATTGCAAAGAACAAACATGACTCAAAGGAAAAGATGTGAGAGATCATCCCTACTCCACCCTTTGGTAGTGGTGAGGGTTCACAAGTGTTGTGCATTGCAAATATTTTCATAAATTTTGTGTATTGATCAGTATACTGATTTTTTCCTTTTTCTTAAAACACTACTACTTATTATATGACATGGATTGCTGGGAAGAGAGGAAGGGGGCAGAATATTGCAGAAAATTATGACATAAAAATAAACTAAAAACATCAATAAAACATATTTTTTCAAATGACTTCTATAGTTTAGGTATCTACATAAAAAATCTGGTATGTTAAAAATATACCTATAAGAAACCCTTCAGCATCATTGCTGCATTTCTCATACTACCATGCTCCTCAGGCATCATGCCGTGTGTTGTATAATACACATATATGTATATGTGTGTACATATATGTGTATCTTTGTATACATACATGCATATACATATATTTGGCCTTGGAATCAGGAATACCCAGGTTCAAATTCTGACTCAGATTAGCTATGTGACCCTGGTTGAGTCTCTCTGGGTCTTAGTTTCTTTAACTGTAAAAGGAGTGGGTTGGGTTCAGTAGCCTCTGAGGACCCTTTCAGATCTAAATCTCTGACCTATTGATTCATGAAAATTTCCCTTTAGTTTTGTTTATGTACATACTCATATGTATACAGAGATATATACTAATAGACACCCATGAGTACATATACATAGATATGTATATGGATAGTATACATATATAGATTATGTATATATGTGTGTATTGGTTTTGCTTTCTTTGCTCTGCTCTTTACCAAACTGTCATGCCTCTCTGCTTCATAGTCATCTCTTATAGCTTAATGATATTCCATGACATTCATCTACCTCAAATTATATGGCCATTCCCTAGTCAATTGGCACCCACTGTGCTTCCAGTTTTTTTTCCCCTTCCCCAAAGAGTGCTGATAGAAATGTTTTGTCATATGTGGGACCTTTCTTTCTGTCTCTGATCTCCTTAGGAGTGTTTGCCCAGTAATGGGATTACTGGGTTAAAAGGTATGAATAATTTAATGACTTTTTCACATAATTCCAAATTGTTTTCCATGTCAGGGTATTAGTATGATTTTCTTCTTAATTCTCTCTAACATTGAGTATTTCTGACTTTTAATAGTAATATTATTAATAATAATTATTACATTTATATAGAATTTTAAGCTTTCAAAATACTTCTCTCTCTCTTTCTCTCTCTCTTCCTCTCTCTTTCCCTTCCTCTCTCTGTGTCTCTGTCTCTGTCTCTCCGTCTCTCTCTGTGTCTCTGTCTCTGTCTCTGTCTCTCTGTCTCTCTCTCTGACTCGCTGTCTCTGTCTCTCTCTCTGTGTTTCTGTCTCTCTCTCTCTCTCTCTCTCTTTTTCTCTCTCCTCCATCCCTCCCTCACTCCCTCTCTCCCTCTCTCTGTGTCTCTGTCTCTCCCTCTCTGTCTCTCTCTCTCTCTCTCAGTCTCTCTCTCTGTGTCTCTGTCTATGTCTCTCTCCCTCTCTCTTTCATCACAACAACCCTGGGAGGTAGGTGATATTATTATCTCCATTTTACATATGACAAAACTGAGGCAAACCCAAGGTAAGTGACTTGCCCAGGATCACATAGGTCTTCCTGACTCTAGGTCCAGTATACTATCCACTGGGTCACATAGCTTCCCCTTTTGATCTTACCAAGTTGATAGATGGGAGGTAAAACTTCAGAGTTGCTTGAATTTCTCCTTCTCTTATTATTTCAGCATTTTTCATATGGTTATTGATTAATTAGCCATTCAGAATTCTAAAAACTGTTCATTTTTTTCCTGCCCATTTATTTATTAGAAACTGACTTTAGGCCTTGTATGTTCACTTTCACTCATCGCACATATCCAGTCTACGTCATATCTATTCTGTCCACAATGTCCTTCATATATATATTCCCTTCTCTCCACTCACAGAGCTACTATACGAATTCAGCTCCTTGTTACCTTTTGCCGGGGCAATAAAATTTTAATTGTTCTCAATGTCGTGGGTCTATGCTCACTCCACTACATCCTCTACTCAGCTGCCAGAGTGATTTTCTTAATTTCTAGGTCTGATCATGTCATCTCCTTACTCACACTCCAGTGGCTCTCTGTTTTCTCTAGAATCAAATATAAAATTCTCTGATATTTCAAGCTCTTCATGACGGCTGAACAAAAAAATGAATGCAACATTTATGAAGTACTTGCTCTATGCAAAGCACTGGGCTGAGTTTTAGGGATACAAATGGAAAAACAAGGAAGTCCCAACTCTCAGGGAGCTCACCTTCTGCTGGTAGAGATGACACACAGGGAAGGTTTTCAAATGTGATTCAGATGGAAAGTTTCCATGGTCCTTGAGGGTAGAATGAATAGTAACGGCTCTTTTAAAATATAATTTCCACTTATCAAATCACATCAGTTTTTGATGTTGAGCCATTTGGTAGTCCAAGAGATTTTCATGGCAAGAACTTCCTGCCTTCAGTAGCTGTGGCTATAACACCCTCAGGAGCAGTCGCTGGGTTTCATTTCTACAGGGGTAGCTCCCTAGGATGATGACTATGGGACCTGAGCTGAAAGCAAAGATTTCTGTGTTTTTATTCTTGGGGGTGTCTCTATTAGGTTCTGAGGATAGGTGGCAATCAAGGAGTTGGTGGAGATGTGACTTTCCAGGAACATGCTACTTTCTGCCTTTCCCCTAGCATACCTTACTACTGTAGCTGGGCTAGATCACCTGCCCTTTGAGTGGTGGGTCCCCTCCACGGGAGACGGGTACTCAGATGGTAACTACATGGGCTGGACTGGGAGCAAGGCTGGGGTTTAAGGACTGCTGCTAGGTCCAGGATTCTTATTATTATCTACTGAGTCCCTTCCTATCTTTCCACTGTTTTTTTGCCTTTAGTCTCTAACATGCATTCTTCCATTCATCTTTGTTGGTTGGTTTGCTATTCCTCACACATTCCTCTCCACTTCCCATCTTGATGTCCTGGAGCTCCATTCCTGGAATTTTATACAATCTTGATTGTTGGCTTTATATTTTACAAACACATCTATTTCATTTCATTAAGAATTCTCTTCCTAATCATAGATCTGAAAGATACTTCCTATGTTTTCCCATTTAAAAAAATATTTTTTCAGAATTTATTTATTTATTTTTAATTTTCAACATTCATTTCCACAAGATTTTGAGTTCCAGATTTTCTCCCCATCTCTCTCCTATCCTCCACCCCCAGTTGGCAAGCCTACTTATTACTCCTTCCCCCAGTCTGCCCTCCCATATATACCCCCCTTCTCCTCTTCCTGCTCACTTTCTTGTAGGGCAAGATGGATTTCTATACCCAATTGCCTGTATATCTTATTTCCTGGTTGCATGTAACAACAATTTTTTTTTAACGTTTGTTTTTAAATCTTTGAGTTCCAGATTCTCTCTCTTCTTCCCTTCTCAATCACCCCCACTGGAAAGATAAGCAATTCAATATAGATTATATATGTGTAGTTATATAAGACATTTCCATAGTAGTCAGGTTGTGAAAGACTAACTATATTTCCTTCCATCCGATCCCACCCCGCCATTTATTCTATTTTCTCCCTTGACCCTGTCCCTTTTCAAAAGTGTTTGCTTCTGACTACTCTTTCCCTCAATTTTATATTTACATCATATATATATGAGTAGAAATCAATGTGGTATATGGTGTAAGAAGCTGGTCTAAATCTGATTTCTGTCAAATTTTGATGAAGTTCTTGTTAAGTAAGCAATCCACAATTGGTTTTGTTATAGGACTCATCACACCTTGGGCTATTGTGTTTAATTGCTTTATATCCCTCTACTTCGTTCTACTCTTCTATTTTTAGCTAATTATATTGATTATTACTGCTTTATGAAGTGTTTTGAAATATGGTAGCTTCAAGATCCTTTGCTTCTCTTTTAAACAGCCATTTACCTTGAGGTTCTAGACTTTTAGTTCATTCATCTGAATGCTGTTTCTTTTTGGCTTGTTTTCTAACTTTGGCGACAGCATTAAAATTGCAATTTAATTGAAATAGCATCATCCCGTGTGTGTAGGTATGTATATATGTGTGTATACATGTGCATCTATACATACGTGTATATACACATATGTGTGTATGCATACATCTATGTATGCACACACGTGTATGTGTAGTCCAATCATGAACAATGAGTACCTTTTCAATCATTTAAATCTTCTGGTATTTCTGTAGAGAGTATTTTATAGTTGTAATTCTACAAGTCTTGCTGGATAATACCAGATCTGATGAGTTTTATAGTTATTTGTAATGGAATTTCACCTTCTAGCCTCATATTTTAAGCCTTTTTTTCTTGTTACTCCCTTACAGAAATTTTGCACTTGTGTCAGACTGTACTAGTAGGCATTCTTCATGTGCTATGCCATCTCTTTCTTTTGTCAATGCACACAGGCCATCTCTTGTTGCTTGAATGCGTTCCCTGCTCATTTCTGCCTCTTAGAATCCTTATCTTTTGTGCAAATTCAGCTCAGGTGCCCCCTCTGTGAGGCAGTGTTTCCTAATTCCCAGTGGTTGGTTCTACTTCCTTTCTTAGTAATTCTAAGCCCTTGAAGGGGAGGGATTATTTTGGTTTTTCCTTTGTTCCCTCAGTATTTAGCATCATGCCTCAAACATAGGTGCTGAAGAAACTGTTTTTAATTGAATTTTTCCAATGATTTACAGATAAAGAATGGGAATTATGCTAAAAAGAGTTCAGTTAAAATAAGAGATCAGTAATTCAAAGTGTGTTGGAAGATCAATTAAATGGTGAGGCTGTCAGTCACAAACAAAACAGGTGATGTAAAAAGTTACTGCAGCCACATTCTAAGGACTAGCCTAATTATTATGTGCCATGAAAAGAACTGTGAGCTATAGGCCAGTGAGTTTGCCTTTGATTCCTTACAAAATTCTGCATTATGGTATTGATGTATTATTAAAGAGGTTGGTGAACATCCAGAAAAGAAGGCAGTGATGACAGTGTCAGTAAAACATCTCCAGGAAACAGGTTGTTCTGTGCTAGCCTTCTTTCTTTCTCTTTTTTGATGGAATTGCTAGATTGGTAGATCAGGGCAATATTGTAGTTAGAGCTTATTTTGATCTGAACAAAGCATTTAGAAATAACTCTTATTCTATTCTTTTGAGCAAAATATAGACAAGTAGGCTAGATGTTCGTGGAAGTTGAATGCATTTAATGTTGGTCAGATGACCACACTCAAAATATAGTCATTGCTAGCCCTTGTACTATTGAAAAGTTTTTATCATTCCTCATTTCTTACCTACCTTAGTGACTGAATGGGAGTTGCTTCAATCAAATTGAGATCTGGAAAAGAGCTTAACTTAAAAAGGCCAAGGTCTCCTACTATATAAAGGGCCATATCTAGTTGTCCAGATTTATATCTTTCTACTGGACCCATGTGGCTCCAGAGGAGAAAGTGAGGCTGGTGACTTTGCACAACCTTCCTACACTTAAATTCAATTCACTTGTAAGTCACGGCATGAAGGACGAACAAAAACAGTTTTTATCATTAACTTTAATAAAAGAGTAACTAAAAAATTAATCATATTTAAAAATAATAACAAATGAAATCTGTAGATGAAACAAATTGGGAGAAATGGTTAATATTTTAGAGATAGTATCAGGTTGAAAAACAATATTGTTAAGTCAGAGAACTTGGCTAAATCTTCTGAAAGTGTAGCTTAAAAGGGATAAATGTAAAGCCTTACCTCTAATTTTTTTAAAAGCCATTTTTGTAGGTTCAAAATGGAGAAAAGGTGAGCTAGCACTCCATCTGAAAACAAAAGAATTGCATATTTCAGTAGACTTCAAGTTTAGTATGAGTCAACAATATGATCTAGCAATATCCAGAAAAATCCTCCAATGTATTTCTCTAAAACCTAAGAAAAAATGAAGTTGACTGCTGTCAACTTGTTGTTATATTTGAGAAATTGTGCTATGTATTTTATAAGCTTAGTGTTGGTTCCTTTTTTCTTCAAGGCCCAATGTGTGTGAGGAAGAAATTCTGGATATGATTGGCCTTCCCCAACCCTGTGTGCAGCCCTTTACTCGTACTGTAAAGCTGTGGAAGCAAGGCTGTACTGGACCAAGATGGTGCATGGAATATGTAAGAAGGTAATGGCTCACTTCCCTCACCCACCCCCCATTTTCAATGTCTTCTTTTTTTAACTGAATAGGTTCTAGCTCTTTAGTGTATTAATCCACATGTTTCTTAGTAAAATATTTCTGTGAATAATTATAGACAGGAGCTTGTCAGCTTTGGTCCTGGGGCTTTTCTGTGATGCTCATGGCTGGATATTTTGGTTAGCTGCCATGATACTGCTTTCAGCCTCTGTTAGACTTAGGTTATTTGGGGTTTGATGCTGTCACTTCTAACTTCTACAGAGGCATTTAGCTCAGGCCTGAAGACTGGTGGAATGATACAAACAAGGCATGTCATGTCAGTGTATTAAATTGATAGCCCACTTGAAACCTCAGGGAATCAACAGTTTTCAATTAATTTCTGACCCACCCTTGATATTTTTGCAGCAGTATAAAGCCTGCAGTGACTTGAACTTTATCAGAACCTCTAGCTCTCACTTGGTTGTAGCACATAAGAAGAAACAGAAGCTGCTGTCTGCTTTTGAAAAATGACGTCCCACCCTTTTAAGGCAGAAAGACTTCAGAACGACTTTTGTAAAAGGTTCACAATAGCTGTTACCAAACATTCGGGGGCTTCTTTTATTTGTGGGAGAAACACTGAGATCTAACACTTCATAGAGTTCTATATAAATGAATCAGATATCTGTGGATCCAAGAGACTTTAATTGAGGAGGAAAAGGTGTTTGCCTAAATATAACTTGTAACTTATCAAAGAAATTATGTGTGTGGCATAATTAGATAGCATATCAGATATTAAATAATTAGCATATTAGATAGCACATCACATATATATGTATTCACATACATACATATATATACATACATACATAAATCCCAAACTCATGTATGTATGTACGCATATACATATATGCGTACATACATACATGAGTTTGGGACATTTTGAAAAGCATGATCACCAACTAGACTGATCCTGTTTCCTTCCACATCTTGCTCTTGTCACATTAGTTAAATTAGGGCAATCACTACTTCTGGAAAGAGCATGTTAATGAACTTTTCTTTGGTTTGACCCAGTATCTCTGTCATTTTCCGAAGCAAAATTTCCCTTCATGAACAGTTTTCCTCTATATCTTGCTTTTTTAGAACATAAACTACTTGAGGGCAGGAGTGAAAGTCTCACTTTTTCATTCCTATTCCCAGACTTAGCAAAATGCCTGGTACATAGTAAGTACTTGATAGATGCCCATTCATTCATTCATCCATCCTTATATGGGAAGGTCAAGAGTGATAGTATATGGAGAAAGACTCAATCAAATATTCCAATGTGAAATAATTCTACACTGCTACTTGTTTTTTAATTTAATTTAATTTTTTATTATTATTAAATTAACTTTTGTTTATTTTTAGCTTACATCATTCATTTCCACGAGATTTTGAGTTACAAATTGTTTCCCCATCTTTCCCCTACCCACCACCCCAAAACAGCCATCCCACTGTATACCCCCTCCCCTAATCTGCTCTCTCCTGTATCCTCCCCCATCACCCCTCTGACTTTCCGGTAGGGCAAGATGGATCTCCCTACCCCAGTGCCGGTATAGCTTATTTCCTAGTTGCATGTAAATAATAATAAAATAATAATAATAATAATAATAATAATA
>CM053580.1:23977112-24000627 GCA_028627135.1 Pseudochirops cupreus
GTAAAATAGAGAAGAACAATGGACTTGGACCTCAAGAAGCTGGGCTCAAATCCCAAATCTGCTACTTCCATCTCATTTGTCCTTCAGTCACTTCCTGGGGCCCTGGTTTTTTAATCTCTAAAATAAAGATCTTAGACAAGCTGACTCCTGGGGTGTCCTCTGACTCTACATTACAACATCTATCATGCAATGAAAGCATAAATTAAAGTGACATATTGGAATGAGAGGATGCCTGTTGTGATTGAAGAGGAGTGTATCCATGAGTCAGTGACAAGGCCATGTCGTCACATGTGTCCTTGTGTACTTTGCTTTCCCACTCAAATAAAGGCTGATGGTCTCTTAAATATTGGTGCAACTTGTCTACCTTGTATTCATTAGACTTAGAACATGACAATCACAGAAATGCATTAATATATAACACCTGGAAATACATTAAACGCTTTCCCCACCACAGCACTAAAGGACCAATAAATAGTGCATTTACTATTATACTCATCTTTTTTGTTTCTTGTTGTTCAACCATGTCCAACTCTTCATGACCCTATTTGGAGTTTTCATGGCAAAGATCCTGGAGTGGTTTGCCATTTCCTTCTCCAGCTCATTTTACAGGTGAAGAAACTGAAGTGACTTGCCCAGGGTCACACAGATAGTAAGTGTCTGAGGCCAGATTTGAACTCAAATCTTCCTAACTCTAGGCCAGTTGCTCTATCCACTGTACCACCTAGCTGCCCTATATTTTTATTTTATTTTTCTATTTTATTTTCTATTTTATATACATTATTCATTTTTGTTTTATTTTGAATTTGAATGGAATAAAACAAGCATTTCCATAACATAGTACGATTTTAAAAAGATGGTTGTACATGAAACTGCAAATCTCCTATGTCACATCTTGCAAATAAGCAGACAAGAGACCCAGTGACTAGACCATATCCACATAGCTGGTAAGGGAAAGAGCCTAGATTTGAACCCAGGGCTCTGAGGTCATGAGTACTTTTAATATGGCACTGTCCTTCACCTGTAACATGTACATGTTCAGGGTAAACTGAAAGTTTATTTTCAGATTTTCTACTGACCTTTTCCATTCCCCTTGGCATTTAAGTAGTCAAAAGAGTTATTATAAAATCCATGAGCTAAAACTCATATGTTTTCATGAAAGGGAACTCCTCAGGCACTCGCTCAGGACCTGTTACTTGTAGTTCTCACACAAGTCTAAAAAGCTCAGCTAGGTGTTTTCTGAGCACATCTAATTAGAAGAGCTTGTTGGAGGCAAGGATGCTGTCAGTCAGATGAAGTGACCCTAAATGTTCTGATAGCAATGGAGGAAAGATACACACACATATATGTATATACACATATGTATGTATATATACACATATATACACATGCATGTATATGCATGTATACGCACAAGCAATATAAAGCAAAAATAAAGAGAGAGAGAGAGAGAGAGACAAGAAGGAAGAAAGAAAGGAAGAAAGGAAGAAAAGTCAAGTCCTGGCTGTCTGGACTCACTAAATTTAGTGGCTTGCAATCTTACACATCTCAATGATCCCCTTTCTTCTTAAACAATTATTTTGCCTTTTATCTCTTTCACTTCTTGATATGTTCCTCCTTGTAAACAATAAATGAAAAAGGAGAGATTCAAAAAAAGATATTGGAATAAAACTAATTAAAAGTATCAGTCCAGTAAGACAGAATATATAATGCTACATACCCATAGTAAAGAAGTAAGGCAGGTGCATTTTCTCATCTCTTCTTTGGGGATAAATTTGGTGAATAAGCCTCTGACATACCACTCCTTGCCTAAAGGTCATCAATGGTGACTGATACAGCCCATGAAGCTTTCTCTCACCCCTGGAGTTTAATCATTTTATTGCTTCTGACAGTGTTGTATTCCATGAGGAATCTATGTGGTATCGCCAGGAAAATATTGGTGTCTGGCTAAGTGGGACAGTGGGCAGAATGAAAGGCCTAGGGCCAGGAGGACCCAAGTTCAAATTTTGCCTCAGACACTTACTAGCCACGTGGCCTTGGGCTCTTGATGTCTCAACTGCTTCATCTATAAAATAGAAATGGGCATGTGATGGGGGAGGGACTGTGGGAGGCTTCATCACGAAATTGCATTTGACTTGTGATAGGAGGGAAGTCCAGATGTTCTCAATGATGGAAGTGAGGCAGGATGGAAGGAAGCCTGTACAAAGTCTGCAGGAGGTAACATGAGGTAAGCCTGGGCAGGAGTTAAGGGAGGAGGCGGGAGTGGCCAGAGAGGAAGGCAGTGTGGTGCCAGGGGAACAGAAGGTGGAGAGAAACATTTTAAACTATGTTTCCAGGTCCTTTGAATTTTAGAGGTACTCAGTTCAGCCCAGTAAGGAAGGGTAATCCCAGTTTTATAGATAAAGAATTAGAAAGCCTAAGTATTTGAGTGACTGATCCAAGGGTAAATGACAAGCCAGCGGCCTGGCGCACTGATTTTGTAGCTTACTCAGTCTATTTCTTTTTTATTGCTAGTTCAGGACCATTATAGACCTTGGGAGAAAAAAAAATCCATTCATACTCTGTTTGTGATGATATTACCCCGGTGATCAGGAGACAATTCTGTCTTTTATGGACTTATCCTAGAGGGGGGAAAACATGTCTGACATGCATTTTAAAAAAAAAAGAAAAAAATAACATTCTCAAGGTAATTATTTGAGCAGGAATAGAGGGTGCCTTGAGGAAATCGAGTTCCATTTGTGGCTGCTCTTGGATTTGAGAATCAATGAAAGATGATGTGGAAATGCAGCACACCTTGCTTGTTGGCAAGGGATGCTACCCAAAAGAGCAGAACCATTGCAGGGTGCAAATTCACTCCTGACCTACTCTGATGCAGAAGAGAGAACAGGCTGAGGGAGCTTAGGGAATCAATAGGCAATCACAGGACTCTGCGGGAAAGCTGCTTCCTGGAAGCTCACGCTCCCCAACCCACAAGGGAGGGATGGTAACAGACCTACTTCATGCTCTGATTTTTTTTTTTTGAGCCAGATCTTTGTTAACATTCACAAGGTATTATTGAGGAGGCGCTGGCTTTGGAATTAGGGGCCCTGGCCTCTGTCACTTTCTCCCTGTGTGACTGTGGACAGATCAGTTATCCTCTCTGGGCCACTGCAAGCTAAAGGACTTTGGTGGATGCCTTCGAAGGCCCCTTTCAGCTCCAACTGTGACCTGGTTCTCATCCAGGTTCTGCCACTTCTTGCCTGTGTGACTTTAGAACAATCATTTGTCTTTGTTTAGACTTCAATTCCCTCATTTCTAAAATGAAGGACCCAAACCAAGGTCTCTTTTCGCTCTAAGACTATGTATGATTCTTTCATGTGTTTTCTGAGAATCTGCAAAACTTGAATGGTTTTTCAAAAGTCAAATAAAAAAACCTAATTAAATAACCAAATTGAAATTATTTAAATTAACTAATTAAAACTAAAAAAACCCAATGATTTTTTGGAGGCAGATTTGGGGTAGCTAGCTTGGTACAGTACATAGAGCTCCATCCAGGCCTACAGCCGCCAGAAAGACCAGAATTCATATCTGACCTCAGACACCTACTAGCTATATGACCCTGGGCAAGTTACTTAAACCCTGTTTGCATAAAACTGGAGAGGGAAATGGCACCGTACTTTAGTATATTTACCAATACAATCCCATGGACGATTGGTCCATGGGGTCATAAAGATTCTGAATGACTGAACAACAGTAACAACAAACTGTGATTTGGTGATTTTTTCTTTTTTAATAGGAGAAAGCAGAGTGGGATGTGACAAATAGGGTCAGAGACCTGGGCCCTTACCTTCTATCTCATTGTTAGCTGTGTGACTTTGGACAAGTCACTAGATCTCTCTGAGCCTCCAGGTTCATTGTGTTTCAGGTGGGGAGAATGACTCCGTCCTGTGCCTAGCTCTCAAGGATTCTTCACGGAACCTGCAAAATACTAAGGACTTTGAAAATGGTTAAGTGGGCTTCCAAATGTGAGCTATTACTCTCTAAGTGGTCACTGCATGTTGTTTTTAGTTAAAGAATATCCGATGTGTCTCCCTAGGGACTGAATTTTGGTTGTTACATGAACTGAAATAGCAAATATTGCAAATTACTGTATTCTAGGCCATTCAGTCTGGCAATGCTTCACAAAATATGCATTTTATATATGTACATAAATATATATGCATTTGCGTGTATGTGTGTGTGTATATATATATATATAAATATTTATATATATATCCATCAATACACACACACTTTGGGGATAAGCAATGAGGGTAAAATCTTCCCTGTTTCTAAATCTTGAAAAATCTAAAATGTCCACTTATGCTATGTGAGATGTAGGTTGTATTTCTTTGTGAGATGTAGAGTCTAATTGTTCATCCTGGATCTGTTCTCTATTTCTAAGTGACTGAAAGAACTTTCAGGAACTAAGCATCCTAGAAGTTTGAGGAGGATGGAAGTGTTAGGGGTCAGGACTTTGGAGTTGGGAAGACTTGGGGTCAAATCCCACCCCAGACATTTACTGACTGTGAAATCCTGGGAAAGCTAATTAACCACACTGGGGCAGTTAGATGGCACAGTGGATAGGGCCCTAGGGCTGTAGTCAGGAAGTCCTGAGTTCAAATTTGGCCTCAGATACTTCCTAGCTGTGACCCTGACCAAGCCACTTAACTTCTGTTCACCTGAGTTTCCTCATCTGTAAAAATAAGGATGATAATAGCACCTACTTCCCAGGATGGTTGTAAGGATCAAATGGAGTAATAATTGTAAAACACAGTGCCTGTTGTGTGTCTCTCACACACACACAATTATTATTATCTTAGCCAGAGACTCCTCATCCATAAAATGAGTATAATACTAGTTTCGCCCTTTATAAGACTGTTGTGAAGTTTCAGTGAGATTATATAAAGGGCATTCCTAGTTGTCTTCAAAGAATTATCTAAACAACAGTAGTGTAGACAGTTAAGCCAGCATCTCTCCTTCCATCCATTCATCCATCCATCTATTCTTCCTTCCTTCCTTCCATCCTTCCTTTTTTTTCTTTCTTTCTTCCTTTCTTTCTGGTGGTAGTGTAAACCTGAAATAGGGAATTCCCTCAGCCATTGTGGATCAGAATCTGCCTTCCTATTTATAATCTTAGAGAACTGACACAGGGAGAGAGAGTGGCTCCTTCCCTGAGTAACCCAGCCCCAAAAGGGCAGCTCTTGACTACCATCTTCCTGATTCCCAGACCAGTTCTTTATCCATGACCCCATGCTGCCTATCTTCTCCCTCCTCATCCTTAGGGACAGAGTCCCTGGCTCTATGATTTCATTGGTGCAATGAATTCTAAGCTAAACAAAGCCCTTCTACCAATGCAGGCCATAGAATCATAGGATTGCAGATTGAGAGCAGGAAGGGAGCTTAGTTTTTATTTTGCAGATGAGGATTCTGAAGCCCAGAGTAACTTAAGATGTTACAGAGTTCCCTGCAAATGCTGAGAGAACATTTAATTGAAATTAAAAGGCTTGCCAAGACTCATATGACCAATGTCACCTCCAACAGATTGTAAGATCCTTAAGGGAAAAGACTGTCTTTTGCCTCCTTTTGTATCCCCAACACTTAGGACAGTCCCTGGCACATAGTAGGAGCTTAATTCATGAAGGGATATGCCAGATATGAGCCTTGCACTTAGCTCTTCCTGACTCTAAGGCTAGCTCTCTGTCCTTTTCACTTATCACCTCTCTTGACTTGTCACCAACCTATATAGATGTATTCTTGGATGCCCAACAAGTGACAATGAATTGTCCTTATGCGCATGGTGTTACACATTGAGTAAATTAAACAGATGGCTTCTGAGGGGCCTTTAACCACTGATGCATCTGTGCTGTTAGATAATACAGCATTGGCACATTAGCTTTTTGGGGCTAAACAATTTGAACTCAGAAACAAAGTCTGGGTTGGAAGGAATGACCTCTGGATTGGTGTGGCTTATAACTGGACTTACTTAGTATTAAGATGAAGAGATGATCTTCTTCACCAGTGCAGAATCTTGTCCTTCTTCCCCTTATCCCACTGCTATTCTTCTCCATGTCTTTGAGGAAACCATGTATAGACGATTCCCCTACTCCACACCCCCAAAGCTTTGGAGGCCTTTTATTCCAGGGCTGTGTTGCTGACAGCTTGTCCTGGCTAGTGGAGCTGATTATTAAATTTCCAGTATAAGCATTTACATCTCAGAAATCAGCAACCTCTACATATCAGGCTTTGCTTCACTGTTTTGTTGACTGCCTAGATTTAAGAAAGTGATGACAAGAAAATGATGAAAGTGATGACAAGTGTTGAAAAGAAAGTGATGAAAGAAAATGTTAATAATGAGAATTAAGCTTACATGTATGTTCTGCATATAGTATTGTCCTCCTGGATGTCTGGTTGTTAAACATTTACTAGCACATTCCTGTGCTTTTCTTTTGTTAACTCAAGGTAGCTCGCAGATTGTAAATCTCTTACCTCTCATTATTATATGACTAATGTTCTTTCTTATCTCAATTCCCATGTCTAAAGGCATTTTGTTTTTAATGTCACATGTTACATGCTAAAACTAAACATCTGGGTAAAATTGGCACACCATTAGTTAGCACTGTCCTTGCTTTCATTAAGAATATTCAGTATTTTCTATTATGCTCTTATTTCCCAGATACACACACACACACACACACATATATACACACACACATATATGTAGTTGCTGAGTAAATGAGTCTGTATAGAACATTTTTCATGCTGTGAATTTTCCCCCTTTCTATACTCAAATGCTTTATTTAAGGGTTTACTCATAAGATGCTAAAAACGCATGCTAGACATTTTTCATTTGAATCACATTTTATAGTTTCATTTTGTTTTCCAGAGTAAAAAAAAATTGGGTATGAGGGGAGTTTGCATCTTTGTATGACTCATGCCTTCATGGAATTTATGGAGAATCAAGTCTATAGATTATTTTGAGTCTGAAGCTAACTTCAATACACCATCTATCAGTTTGGCTCTGGCCATCACTATTCCCTTACATATGAGTTAAGACCAATTTGGAATCAGGATTCTGGAATGCATCTCCTTAAAAAAAAAGCCATGCCTAAATCAGGGCCTAATTATTTGTATTATAAAGAATTCATCTCTTAAAAAAAAAGCAATTACTGTTCTTTTCTTATTTAATTACCAGCTCTTCAAATATACTCAAAAACAAATGTGAGCTATAGAAATGTGATTTGTCCATGACTTTTTGGGATGCTGTTAATTGTGTAATATTATAGATCCTTAAATTTAGCAGTAGGGAACATGGAAATGATGTGAAAGTATATTTCGAAACAGTAAGATTGCCAAGGCAGGAATAAACATCTAACTTGAAGCACTAATAATTTAAAAACCCTTTTCAAACCTTTTCTTTCAACTTAAAGTGGAATAATCGAATTCAGAGCTGGAAGAGCCCCCAAATGTCACCTAACCCAGCCCCTTCATTTTAAAGAGAGTGAAACTGGGTCCTTTGTCTTGATTAACCTCATACAGCTAGTAAGTGACAGAGATGGAATTCAGAACCAAGACAAAGGATTATAGCTTTCAAGCTGAAAGGGACCTTAAAGGTCATCTAGGCCAACCTTTTCCTTTTACAGATGAGGAAACTGAGGTCCATGACTAACCCATAGTCACACATACATCATCCCAGAGAAGGAATTTAGACTCAGGTCTTTTGACTTCAAATCCAAGACTTTCCCACTGTACTTTAATGCTAGTGCCTTTTCTCTGCTCATTATTTCCACTTTATCCTGTACGTATTTTATTTGTACAGGACCATTTGCATTTTCTCTTCCCTTTAAGCTGTGAGATTCTTGAGACCAGAGACTTCCATTTGTTATTCTTTGTATCTCTTGTGCTTACCAAAGTGCTTGGCAAATGCTAGGTGCTTAATAAATGCTTGTTAACTGACTGACTGATGAGCTGGACCACTGACTAGCTTTTATTTATTCTGGATGTAGTTTGTTCCAAAGGCTTCACTCTGAATTAATTCTCTGCTCAGTTATGGATACAACTGATCTTACAGATTGTGAGCTGCAGGAGGATGGAGACTATGTCTTATTTAATCTTTGTAAAGGAGATTAAAAAAGGTGGGACAGTCCTTCAGTAAGAGCAGGGGATAACAGATGGACCACCCAGGTATTGCAGTAATACGCCGGATTCCAAATCCACTCTTCTTTCTCCCAAACTGCTGATAAAATGTCTCATTCTTCTATGTTCTGGGTAGGATCAAGAGAGACAGTTTTATGAAAATTTAAGAAAGGCGTCATTTGAAGAACTGTTGAGAAGAACTTAGCCCCTGATGTTGGAGGGCAAGATTCTTTCATGTTTTTTTTAATTGTCTGTGTCTAGCACATTGTAGGGGCTCCTCATAAATGCCTGTCAGGTTATTGATTAGGTAATTGTTCTGAACTAGTGAGTTAGTTCATTGATTAGAGACAAGGTGGTATAGGAGAAAATCAGGAAGGCCTGTGTTTAAGTCTGGCTTTTGGTGCTACAAATCGGGCAGATCACTGAACCTCTCAGTGTCCCAGGCTATTCTCAAAGACTGTAAGTTGTAGATGAATTATCTGTCTACATCTGTGGAATGGACTCCCAAACGAGGAGTTCCCAGTGCTGAAGAAATCACAGATTCACAACTTGCTCCCCTCCTCAATTCCCCCACCCAAAAGGTGGCGGAGAAATAGAAATAAATCTCTTTTTCTCCTATTTTGTTATTGCTTTCTCATTTCTTTGCAATGATCTCACAAAAAGATTTTGAGCTCAGTCTAGGGAAGCCCAATCCTACCATCACACACCTAAGGATCTGTACTTGCAAGATTCACATTTGACGAATATTTCAGTAGCACGTTTAATCTTTGAAGATAAATCTGTGTGAGGCAAAATAGTAGTACCTATGAATATGAAAAATGGCAGTTCCTTTAAAAAACCATTATCAAATGAAAACTTGGCTTGAAGTTAATACAATTTACCTGCAGGGACAGCAAATGATAGATTGGTAACCGTGTTAAATACCAACATACTTAAAACATCAGTCTGATTTCCCTCCAGAATTACCAATTTCATTGATTATAGTTCTTATTTTTCTTTGCTCTTCAACCAAGTTTCCAGACAATTCTGAGCATTTAGATGATCGATCGTGGGTATTTGGTGATTTACTACGTTTATCAGAAACCACAATGGAAGGAGTTGTCACAAAGGTCTCAGTTAAATAACATACATGCTACCTTGAACTACAGCTGTGTTGGATTTTGGCTTAATACACTGGTCTGCAATTTATCACTTTGTATTGATTGGATAGAGCAGTGATGTGGAGATAGAGGTTGGAAATAACTCTCCAGAGAAATTCCATCTTTTCTGTGTGAGTGTGTGTATATGTGCATAGTAGGGGATGAGAGTAGTATTGGGGTTCATTGAAATAGCTATTGATCTGTAGTCAAAAATTGAGTCAGGAAAAGTCTCTAGCAAATGTCTCCATAAGAATTATAGAATAGCATTAAAACCTTTCAAATGTGTTTACATGTTTAATTAGTGCCAAATGCTTAAGTTAATCAAGCGTCATATTAGGTTGGTCAGTATTGGATTTCTGCTTCTCTTCCTTTAGAAAAGGGCAAGAAGTATCTATGTATAGCTATCATTTTATATTTTCCTTCTTCCCTCTCTCCCTTCCCTCCCCCCACTCTCAAAAAGAACCCTGAAAATTCCCTTTTCCTCCCTCTTTGCATAAGAGATCCTGGATTCAAATCCTTGCTCTGTGTGATTTTGGCCATACTACTTTATCATATGGGGACTCAGTTTCATTATCTGTAACATTGTGAATTAGGTGGCTTCTGAAGTGCTTTCCAGATCTAGATCAAGCTCTTTCAAACCACATTTAAAAAATTAAAGTCTTTCTGGTGTCATATATTTTTATATCCCAGTCATTATTGGATATTACATTTCTCTTGTCCTAGTGAGCCTTCCTTTTGTAACAAAGAAAATTAGTTAAAGAAAAATCACCAGACACACTGACTACATCTGAAAGTGCATACAACATTCTATACCCATTGTACCCACAGCCTACTCTCTCTTTTAGGAGGCTTTTCAATTCTCTCAGATATTAGCAAATGATAATTTGTGCTTTATTTTTAACATTTTAAGAACTAAAATCCCACAATGTATATCAGTCTCACAAAAGTCCGTGGGATGGGACTGCCAAAAAGAAAAAGCAAAATCTCATTTATTTTTTGTTTTGTCTATGATGGGACCAGAGAATAGGCCTCTCTAGAAAGGTGGTGGTTCTTCTAAGGGTTTAACTAACATGATTTAGGGGGAATTTACAACCCCTAGTAGGTGATTAGATAGCAAGGGAGGTCCTAGAAACTGAATAGTAATCTCCAAATTCAGAAAAATAATAATCTTCAGTAGGGTAAGAACTTTATATACCATTGTAAAAGCACTTGCAGTGAGAGTTATAGAAAATGGGAAAGGGGCTAAAAGACTGGAGACAGGAAAATGTCCCAATCAGAAATTTTAAAGGGGGGGGGCAGATTGATTCTGGACATTGATTTCAAGCTCTGTGACTGAACAGATAATGAAAACTTGTGGTTTCTGAGCACTTAGGAGGGAAGTGGTGGTCATGCAAAGCCAGTGAAACCTCATTAAGAACAAGTCAGGCCATACTAACCTCATTTCCTTTTTGGATAGGGTGACTAGATAAGTCAGTCGTGGAAATTCTGTAGGAATGATGTCCCTTGCCTTCAACAAAATGAATAACAAAAGTTTCTCCTAAGATGCTTGTGGAAAAAGTGTAGAGACATGGCTGTATGATACGATTTTTAAGGGTATTTTTAGCTGCTTGAACTCCATATCCAAAGAGTGGATCATTCTCCATTTGGAAGATGGTCTCTACTGGTATAGAATCAGAATGTTACAACTAAATGGGATTTTTTAGAGTATACAGTCCAATCTTTTCATTTTACAGAGGTCCAGAGAAATGAAGTAATTTGTTTGAGATCACATAAGGGGTAATCCCCTCTGCCAAGATTCAAAATGAGGTCTTCTGATTCCAAAGAGTTCCTTTTTTTCCTTCTCTCTACACTTTGTCTCCAGTGCTGTGAAATATTTGTTAAATCAACGATTTAAATGAACACATAGGAACATGTCTATCAAATTTTCTGATGACACAAAACTGGGAGGAATAGTTAAATACTGAATGACAGAATCAGGATTCAAAAATACCTCAAAAGGCTAGAACAATAGGCCAAGGAGAATAAGATGAAAATTAATAAGGATTAATGCAAAATTATATATTTGATTAAAAATCAACACCATAAGAATATAATGAGAACACATGTGACAAAGAACTAAGGATCTTGACTACAAGTTAAATATGAATGTGATTAGACTATGAAAAATCCTCAATCCTAATGAAATCTTAGGTTGCATGTATAAAAATATAAGTTTAGCAACATATATATATGCTAAGACTGTGGCTGATAATAGTTCCACTGTATTCTACATTCAGAACTGGTCTGGAGGACTTTGTTCAATTACAGGGGCCATTGTTGGATCGACCTCCTCCAGATGTTTTGCAGGTGGAGGTCCAAGTGGGGCTATGAAGAAAAAGTAAGATAACACAAAGCCACAAAGCAAGAATCATTCAATGAGATGGATGAACTATAATAGAAAGCAGGGGCTATAGACCAGATTTTCTTAACCAGGGGTCTGTGAGTTCTTTAAAATTAATTATGGTATTTCAATGTAAATGAGGTCCTTTGTAATTCTATGTTTTTATTTTATGCATTTAAAATATTATTTTGAGAAAGTGTCCATGCCACAGAAAAAAGGTTAAGAACCCCTTGTAGAGACAATGTCCTATAGTGGTGAACTTGAAATCAGAAAGGTCTGTGTTTGAATACTGCCCAAGACATTTTTCAGTATGTGACCCTTGGCAAGTCCCTTAACTTATATGGACCCCTGTTACCTTGTTTATAAACTAATGTGGTTGGCCTAGATGACTTCTGGGTTCCCTTTTAGTTCTAAAACTCTGATCCTATGATTTGATAGTAATCTGCTGAGAAGAGAGTCACTCATGGTCTTTCCTGTGCTACCACATTTTGTGCTGAGTCTATACTGGCCACAGTCTCCCACTATACTTAATGTAGAATGACTTGGGACTCCCTTGTACTTTGGACAGCTCCCTTCAAGATGGACTTTGACAAACTAAAGTGTTAAACTAAAGTGATAGTAAGGTGAAGGGCCTTGAAAGCTTGTTACATCAACAACTGTTGGAGGAAATGGAAATGATGAAGGTGGAGAAGAGAAGACTTAGCATTACAGAATAGTGTAATAGTGCTGCTACATGAAAGAAGGATACAATTTCTGAGGGACTTCAGAGGGCCAGTGAGTGGAATTTATTCAAAAGCATATCAGGTCAACATAAGGAAGGATAATCTAGTAACAAATCCCAAATTGTAATTAGCTATTAATTCAACCCAGCAAACATTTTTAAGCAACTTCTATGTGTGAGGCACTGTGCTAGGTACTGTCTTATAACCATTGATTAATTAAACATATTTTTAAAATTAAATGATTGATGAATGCATTTGAGTTCTGAGATAGTGAACTCCCCACCATGGAAGAAGAGAGATTACATGACCACCTCTCAGCAATTTTATAGAGTGACCATCTCCACTGATGGAGAGATTGAGCTATATGATAGACTGGAGAATGCCTAGATGAGAGTAGCCAGGATGTCAAAAGGTCTTAAGGCCATGGCACATGGGGATGAGAATCCATCAAAAGATTTGGGGATGTTTACCCTGAAGAAGGGAAGACTCAAGGGTGGTAAGACCTGAGAGCTCTAACTATGTGAAAGGTTGTCATGTGGAAGAAGTATTAGGCTCCTGCTCTCTTTCCCCAGTCAGTTAGAATTAGGAGCAATGAAGACTCCAGAAGCAAAGGTAGTCTCAGTATCAGGAGTAATCACCTAACTAGTAAAACTCTTTCATCTTATTGGGCTATCTCAGGAGGTAATAAGGTCCCCCTCATTGGAAATCTTCACATAGAGGCTGTGTGAACACTTGTTGAGAGTGTTGTAGTGAGGATTCCTGTAAGGACATAAGTTGTACGAGGTGATTTCCCAGCCTACAGTCTATGCTGAAAATGTTGTCAGAGATCTTCCCCAGCTTTAAGATTCTATCATATACAACTTGAGGACTAGTTGAGCTCATCTGAGGAATAAAATTCTACAGAAAAGCTAAACCTCTCAGCTTCCTAGCTCTCAGCACAACCAAAGGGTAAATTTAGTCTTTTGATCCACTATAGGGCTAATAAAGTGCCAGACCTGCTAAATCATGGAGAAGTTTATCTGGGAGACAATATTTGCTCTAGAGAAGGGTGTGGAAAGTTGCAGGTACAGAACTGTCTGGTCTATGAGTTTAGCATGGTGAAACACTATTAAAGCTAGTTAGGAAAAGTTAAGGCAATGAAAACATGGGAAACTTTGTAGCAACAAAGGGGATATAGAACCTTGCTTGAAAGAGAGAGGCAGAAAATATAATTGAATTTTAAAAAAAAGGATTAGTGTGAACAAAAATCATTATCTTGGGGATAAATACTAACAAGAATTTACATAGTGTTTTAAAGTTCGTAAACTTTGTTTTTATGTAATTTATGTTATCTGACCCCAAAAGATCCTGTATCCTTAGTAATTTTGGGGGGGTATGTCTGTGATCTCATCAGTTTTGGGAACTTTCAGAATTCAGGCTTTTCACTGGAAGCTCAAAGACTAAAGCTGAGGCCTAAACACTTTGAGCATATAATGAGAAGTTGAAACTCATTGGAAAGGACCCAGATGTTGGTAAATATTAAAGGTAAAAGGAAAAGAGGATAGCAAAGGATGAGATGAATAGATGCTGTCATGGAAACAATGCCTGTGAACTTGGAAAAACTTTGAGAGATAGTAAAGGATAGAAAGGCTTTGTTTGCATGCTTTGGTCCATGGGGTCATGAAAAGTCAGACACTACTGAACAACATTGAAAGAAAAGAGCTTTTGTGAATGCTCATCAGTACATTCTCTGCAGTTTATAATCTCTAAGAATTACTTAGAGCTCTGAATGGCTGGGACTGATCCATAGTCTCATAGCTTTTATATGGCACAGGTTGAACTAAACTTGCATCTTTCTGAATCCAAGGTCTTCTTCCTATCCACTACTCCATGTTGCTTCTCAAGATGGGTACTTAAAATTATGATTCCCATTTTACATATAGAAAACTGAGACTGAGGAGGTTAAGTGGTTTGTCTATAGACAAACAACTCATAAGCTAGTAATTTACAGAATTGGAAATCAGGTCCTTTGACTTCCAATCTAGTATTCTCTCTTCCATACAATACTGAAAAATTTAAAACTCTGAACAAAGGCAGAGAGTGCTGAACTCAGTATCTGCTTATTATATCTCTGTTGAATTGAATCGAATCAAATTTTGACTCAGGAAAGAAATTAGCAATACTAGTGAGGAAAAAGAAGAGAAACAGATAAAAGAATGAAAATATTAGTTTGTTGGGTAAGAAGCTGACAAGATCATTTGAATGTTGAAGTCTTTTGCTTTGTTTGTTGGAGGGAAGAGAACCACAAAAATGTCCTCTGTCCCCATTTTTGCAATTATAAATCAAGAGAAGCACTAGTAGGATAAATATTCCTATTCATCATGAATGACCGTAAATGTCAGCCTAAGGGATTTCTAGTTTACCCTAGAGTGAATGGGGAGCCATGTAAGGTTTTGGAGTAAGGAAAGAGTATTTTCAGATCTGTGCATTTAGATTATATTGGCTGATATCTGGAGGCAGCATTAGATAGTGAGAGACTAAAAACAAGAATGCTATTTGGAAGGATATTAAATAGTTTGAATCAGAGGACAATTAGGATTGTGGGGAGCAGTGCTGTTATTGGTGTCACATTCAAGAGATATTATGGAAATAGAGTCAATTTGTTGTTGTTCTCATTGAGTCATTCCCATTGTATCTGACTCTTCATGACTCCATTGGAGGTTTTCTTGGCAGATACTGGATTGGTTTTTCATTTCCTTCTCCAGCTCATTTTACAGATGAGGAACTGAGATAAACAGGGTTAAGTGACTTGTCCAGGGTCATATAAGAGTCTGAGGCCAGACTTGAACTTGGGAAGATGAGTCTTCCTGAATGACTCCAGTCCTGGCACTGTATCCACTATGCTACCCTAGTAGAGCCAATTGGAACTGTCAACTGTTTGAATATAGGAGATGTAGGAGAGGGAAGTCACTGAGATGACCCTAGGATTGGAACCTGAATGGTTGGAATCATGGTGATGTTCTGAACAGAAGTTGGGAAGCTCAGAAAAGGACAGATTTTTTAAAAATTAAGTCAAGTAAAGATTTACTAATAGCTTACTATGTTCAAGACACTGGCCTAGGAACTGATGGCTTTTGAATACTTTGATGGATCTGTACTTTCACCAATATGGATACTTACCCCAGTGATTTGAACTGTATCTTCTCCATATGTTACTGCTCTGTAGGGATCTTGATGGTGTCTGCCTAGAAATCCTTCACAGAGGGTCCATTCAACATGCTGGGGACCTTATGATGTTGCTTGGATGTCCATGGAACATCCAGACTATTAATTGGTTATCCTCTATACTACATGATCGTAGAACAGAAAATAACAATAACAACAAAGCCCAGCTACTACCAATCAAAGCCTTCCCAAAGGGGAATGGCTTGCCTTTAGAAGTGATGAAGCTCCTCTCCTTAAAGGTCTTCAAGCAGAGTTTTGACAGCAGTTTTTGGGTAAGTCCCAATGGGAATTCCTTTTGTGGACACATTGGATTAGATGGTTACAGAACTCCTTTACAACTCTCAAATTCTATGATTCCATCATGTATCTGGTGATATAAGGCACCTTAGGGGGCATTTAGTCAATCCACTCATTTTATAGGGAGAAAATTTAAGTCCAGAGAATGTGACTTGCTCAAGCTAGGTAGTGAGAAAAGGATTATTTGAACCCATATTCTGACATCAGAGCTCCTTTCTTTCTTTGGCCTCTTTTGGACATATATATCTCTCATGATATCCTGAACTCAATTTCTCTTGAACTAGGGCTATGGCTGTAGAAGTGGAGTGATATGGATGGATGTGAGATATGTTGAGGAAGTAGCATGAACAGAAATTGGTAACTAATTAAATATACTATAGGAAGCCAAGGCAGGTAAAGGAAGAGGATAACTTTGAGGACACAACCTATGTTATTAAAAGGATGTGAGCACTCAGTTCAATTAAACTAAGGGATTTGTTAAGGGCCTATTCTGTGACAGGCATCATGCCAAGTGCTGGAGATACAAAAGCAAAAATGGAAATCCCAACTCTCAGAGTCTAACAGTCCATTAGAAGATGTTACATTCCATTTCATGTATGCTCGTTGTCCTGTTCATTGTATGTATCACGTGTTTTGTTTTGAGATCCACATGTAGGGTGATTTAATCATTTGGCTCTCCTTGGCTAGCTTCACAACGTCTCCAGGTTTTGGGTCTCTCACATTTAGAGATCAAAGGATTATTAAATAGTTTATGACAAGGGCCATTTGGACCCTCTTGTAGTATGGAATTTACTCACCTTCAAAAATAACCTTAAGGAATCTTCTTTGGAAAATGTTCATGCATTTAATAGTAAGTATTTATTGAATGAATGAATTATTAATGAATGAGAGAAGTTTTGAAGTTAGTTCCTCTCTAATTTTTTTAAAAGTTCTCTTCTAAACATAATTCAGTTTTCCAGTGTATTTCCAGGTTCATTTGGTCTGTTCCTGTCTAAGGATATGATGTAAGCTCAAGATTCCATATCAGTGAGTTATGGACGAGACTAGCAAATAATGACTTTTCAAAGATTGCTTGGTTTCTGGCTAAGCTAGTTTTATCACACTTTATATACTCATATACAAAATTCCAAAGCTCTTAGATAAAATTAAAAGATATTACCTGTCCCTTAGTTTTTCTCAAGTTTCTGACTATATTTTTCCCTTCTAGATGATACTCTTTGGATAAAGGTTGCTATTCTTTGGTGACATTTGTTTTCTAGGTTTTTTTCAATCTTTTAATTCTGGATATCTGTTCTTTCTTTGTCTATACATGTATAATTCTCTATATACACTTTTAAAAAGTTGTATATGTTTTATTTTTCTCTTCTATGAATATGTGGGAAGGATACTTATACTTGCTTAACATGTAAAAAGTTGTGATGGTTTGTGTTTTATCTTACAAAACAAACAGCTAAGTGAAACAAGCAAAGCAGAAGGGAGAAGTGCACCTTCCCAAAAGGAAAAACCTCATTTCCATTTCCAGGCTAGCAGGTGATCTGTGCTTTAGGGAAACTGTCATATCTAAGTTCACAAAATGATAACTCATCATCATCATCATCTTCCTCCTCCTCATCCTCTTCTTCCTCCTTATCATCGCTTGTGTTTAGATTATACCCTCTGTTTAGCAAACCTTTTTCAATGCTCTATCCAATGTAACTATCACAACAACTCTCCCAGGTAGGTGCCATCATTGTCTCCATTTTACAGATGAGGAAACTGAGAATCTGATTTGTCTATGGTTAAACAGGGTAGAGAAAGCTCCTTCAAGGAAGGGACCATTTCATTTTTGTCCCTTTGTCCCCAGAACCTAGCATGGTACCTGGATTACAGTCATGCTTTCTCTGGATTCATTTAGGCCCCAGCTAAATTTCCAACCTCTATAAGGAGCCTTTCTCAATCAACCTTAAAGCTACTGCCTTCCCTCTGGTTATTATGTCCACTCTATCCTCTGTGGTGTGTGCACGTATGTATGTATATATACAGAGTACAAATACGTGTATGTCTACACATACACACAAATATCTGCCCATATCTATATAGTTGTATTGTCCATACATATCGTTTGGTTGGTTCAGTTGTGTCCAGCTCTTTGTGACCCCATTTGGGGTTTTCTTGGCAAAGATACTGAAGTGGTTTGCCATTGTCTTCTCTAGCTTATTTTACAGCTGAGGAAACTGAGGCAAATAGGGTTAAGTGATTGCCCAGGATCACATAGTTAGTAACTGTGTGAGGCTGGATTTGAACTTAGGTCTTCCTGACTCCAGGTCTGTTGCTTTATCCACTATCATACACACACACACACTCACACACACATTTGTACAGAATTGTTTGCACACTCTTTCCCCCATTAGAGTATTAGCTCCTTGAGAGCAGAGAGTGTTGTTTATTTGTTTCGGGGCAGGGGGGAAAGGATTTTCTTTATATCAACAGTTTATAGAACAATGTCGGGCATAAATTAAGCATTTAATAAAGTGATTGTGGACCAGCTGACTGAAGAATGCTTGGAAAATGAATGAAAAGGGTCTGAGGAAAAAAGTTAAACACAGGTCTTCTTGACTTCAAACTTTATCTTGCCACAGTGCTTCTAAAAATTCTTATTGTAAGAATGACACATCAGTAAGGAATGATCAGTTTTGATGGTGAATATTGGCCAGTCTAGGCAAACATCAGTCAGGAATGCCCTCTGCCTGCATTTAATACTTCTGTATTCATGCAGAATGATGATGGACTTCAGAGCATGTTTATTTAGAGAAAAAAAATTGGTATAAATTCCATAGAAAATCTTGTAAGGATTTCTTTCTCCGTCTAATACTTTTTCCAGTTCTTTCATGGCTGTATTTTATAAATTAAAAAAGAAGAAAGAAAGGTATTTGGGAAGAAAAAAATAAGTATGACACTAATTCTGTATCTGGGTGTGAATTATACTCTTGCATCAAATGGAATTAAAATGAATACTGTCTTGAAATTTCCCTGCTCCTGGAAACTTAATTTGATATTTTCTGTTACGCACCAAGTGGTGATTTGCAGACAGCACCGCCGACTGTAAGATTAATTGAGGCAGCCATCTCTTCTGGCGCATCTAATCTTACATCTAATTATCTGATCATCTGAATCGCAAATATAGTAGTTAAAGGGTCTCTGCAGAAAGGGCAACTTCAAAGTATAAGGAGGAAAAGGAAGCCTTCTGTTTGTCTGGAGATGGCCAGGCAGACTGATTATGGCCCATCGCTTATTGAAATTGGTTCAGGATGTTGCCTTGAAAGATAGACCAGGAGGCTATTTTCAAGAAACTGTAAGGCTCTGCTTTGTTTTTGAATGATTAACCTCCATTAGTAAGCTAGACCAGAGGAAAATAAAACTCTAACAAAGGTCTCTTTTCATGGGTCAGTGGTTGAACTGACTCATCCCTTTACCAAGATGTCAGCCCCAGTGAATGACAAGTTGATGTTTATGTGAAAGTTAACTTTAATTAACATATTATGAACAATTAAGACCTGAATTTATGAAATGATTGTATGTTTTTCTTTAATGCATTAAAAACATTGCACAAGGCTGGGGAGCTTTCTGCATGACTCTAATTAACTCTGACAGCCTCTTGGCTTTCGTTCCTTATTGTGCGAAGGACAGCAGATACATATACTGGCATGGGGAAAGCATGAAACACTTTTGATCAGCATTTCAGGTCTGATCTACCATGTAGTCATTGAGAAGCTGTCCTAAGTGCTGAAATGATACATATGCAGTGCTTAGCTAACTTGTACAAGAAGGAAGGGAGCATTCAACTGGATCTTCACGGGCCATACGGGGGATCAGCTTTGTGAGGCATTGCGAAATACTGTCTCAGTCATGATTCAATGTGACAATGGTAAATGTATCCCCATGCCTGAGGCTGAAGCTGTCTCCATTGTTTGACTGTGAGGTCTAGGAACTGTGTAGGAAAATTCAACCTCATGTCATTGTATTGTGCTCTCCGTGGTGCCATCATGAGGCAATGTCAGTTATTAACCGTGAACCACATTGTCCCACTGAGTTCTGGAAGTAAATGGAATTTTCTAGAAACTGTGGAGGGTCATATGGAGAGTCAGAGTCCCAACACCATCTCTTATTGCTCAAAGAATCTACTAAGCTTTAGTGGAGTAATTAGAGTCGGGATTCCTTAACCCAAGCTTTGTGGTAAGAGGCAGGGGTAGAACAGGGAAATTCTCAAGTTCCTTCTAACCTAAAGTTTGGGTACTCTCTTCTTTTTAAGCACTAAGGATTCCTAGTGGGGTAGATGGTGACTTTTAATTTTAATGACAGTATAGGGTCATCTTTCATCATGTTATTTTATTTTCAAAATCCTTTGAGGTAGTAGGTCAGGTGTGTTTATTCCCATTTTACAGACGGAATGGGAATTTTATGGAGGAAAATAATACTTATAAAGTTGTTAGGTCACTTGTCTGCAGTTATATGACAATGAGGTGGTTCATAATTCTGGATGTGAAGTCAGGAAGACCTGAGTTCAAATCCTGCTTCAGACACTTGTATGACCTTGGGTCCTACATTAATGCAGATTGTAATACCTCTGTGTCTCAGATGCTTTGGCTAAAACAATTCATCACTTGGTGGTCTGTGATGATTTTCGGGTACCAGACACAGAGTATGTTTCTGATACTAGGCATGGTGTATCACTGTTCTCATTCTCAAGACTTTTTGAGCTTTGGAAGATCTCCTTTGGCTTCAGGGACACACTTCCTTACTTCTCTTACCTCTCTAACTATTCCTCCATTCTTTTGCTGACTTCTCATCCTCTTCCTGACCTTCTGAGATAGTTGTTCTCTAAGATTCTGTTCTTGGACGTTTCCTCTTAATTCATTTTACTTTCTCTTTTGGCCATTCTATATTCATACATACTGTAGCCTGTGTATAGCCTTCATTTGGATAACTCGTGTAGACATTTTTTAAGGTCTAACCCTACTTTAAAACCCCTAGCATCTATAGAACACCTCCTTTTTGATGTTCCTCTGGGAATGCAAACTCAGCATCTTCAGTATTGAGCTTAGCTTCCTACCCTCCTCCATACCAAGCTGATTGCTTCTCATTTCACTATTCTGTCACTGGTACTACCATTCACCCTGCCTCCCTTCCCTTGCCTTGCCTTCCCTTGCCTTGCCTTGCCTTGCCTTCCCTTTCCTTGCCTTCCCTTCCCTTGCCTTGCCTTCCCTTCCCTTGCCTTGTCTTTCCTTCCCTTCCCTTTCCTTCCCTTTCCTCTCTCATCTTTCTTTACATATAGGCATCTATATGTATATATCCATATTCCCATATCTGTTCAACAGCTATTTTATCTCTATCATCTCTATGTCTTTCTCTGGCATCTCTATTTGTGTATCATCTCTATTTTTATCTCCATCATCTCTGTCTGTCTCCATCTCCATTCCTGTCTCTTTCACATATATCCAAATCTCTGCATGAGGAAGACAAGTCTGGAAATCATGTAAATATTAGACTGGAGCTGGTCATGCATTGATATATGCAGTAGGTTGTTTTTTTTTTTCCTGATTCTTCTTTTTTTCCATTCCAACCCATGTTTACATCACTGCCAGACTTATCTTCCTCATGCATAGATTAGATTGTAACACTCCTCTGATCAAAAATATTTAATGGATCATCAGTTTTTCTGAGTATAATTCAAAATCCTTTGCCTAGAATTCAAGGCCCCTCACAATAGGCATTACATCAGCCAATCAGCAGTTATTTCTTTTAACACTTAATCTGTTGTAGGTACTGTCCTAAGTTGAGGTTTCTAAGATGAAGCAAAACCAATTCTTGCCCTCTAGTAGTTTACATTCTAATAGGAAAGATACACCAAAGTAGGCATACATAAGATACATACAGAGCAGGTAGAAGCTAATTTTATATCAATAGCACTAAAAGCTATGGGGAACATGGATTTTAAGAGGCAGAAGGGAGGAGGGAGAGCATTCTTGGTATGAGGTACAGCTGGTGCGAAGTCACAGGTGCTAGAGATAGAATAATCATGTACGACAAAAAGGAAGTAGATGAGTATAACAACCATGGAGTATATGGAATAAAGTAGGGTAGAAGAAGCCCAGAGAGATATATCAGAAGGGGTCAAATGAGAACTTTCAATACCAAACAGTAGTTTATATTTGATCCTTGAAGTCATAGGGAGCCACTAGAGTGCATTGAATAGGATAGTGTCGTAAAAACTGGACCACTGAGGAGGAAAATCATTTTGGCAGCTTACATCTTTATCACCATGGAATGCATCTTTCAACTACACTGAAATCTGGTTTCAAGTATCTGAAGGGCTCTTGGGTGATTGGAGGGTTTCAGAGGGTAGACCCAGGCGCAATCATGGCAGTTGCAGAGAGGCAGATTCAGGTTTAATGATAGGAAAAGTTTTTGATTCCTAGCATTCAAAGTTACCCACACATGGGAAGCACTGTTTTGGGAGGTGTCTCATTTCCATTCATTAGAGATCTTAAGGAAAAGACAGAAGGATCCCTTTCTAGGTAGGTTGTTGAGAGGATTCTTCATGGAATGAATTTCCCTTGAGCAAGGCATCTTTAACTTGTGTCCTATAGTCGTTTGTCAGGTTGGTGAAAACTCTGGACCCCTTCTCAAAATTGTGTTCTTGAATTCATTATATAATATATACAGGATTGTAAAGAAAATCAATTATATTGAAATTCATCTATCAAAATATTAAACAAAAAAGTTTTCAGACCCAAGTTTAAGAAGCCCTGGTATAGACGACTGATCATGGAGATCTCCAACTCTGAGATTGTTATTCTGTTCCCTCAACACATTATGGGCTTTCTCACCTCCATTCACATCCTTTCTCAGATTGTTTCTAGACTGGAATGTGTGCCCTCCCTTCCCTACTTTACCTTTATAAATCTTACCAACTCAGGGGCAGAGCCAAGATGGCGGCGTGGCAGCAGCAACATATCGCAGCTCTCACATAGCCACCCCAAAATACCCATAAAACAGGACTCTAAACCAATCCTAGAACTCCAAAATGCACACAAAGATACTTCCCACTAAAGTCAGCTCGGCTACAAGGAACCATATCAGCACTGCAAACTGAAACCAGCCTGCCGTGAAGCCGTGGCTGTGCCCCGGGGGCGGCTGGATGGGAGGAGCAGAGGAGCCTCTCAGGTGAGCAGAATTGCAGCAGCTGTGAGTGGGGATTGTGAAAAGGGGGAGATAAGCAGTCCAGCAAAAGGCCTCCAGAGAGGAAAAGCAAAAGGCAGAGGTTTTGCACCCACCTCCACGTTGTAGCTTCCTGCCCACGGCCTGCAGACAGCAGGGGGACTTAGCGATTGTTCTCAGGCCAGTGCTCTCTTGTTGAGCAGCCTGGATCCGGATTGCTGTCTTGGGCCTCAGTCTTGGAGTCTTCATTATCCAGTCAGCTGGAAGTAATTAAGAAGAGTCCCAGCATCTTCCTGAGAGCTACAGCAGCCGGGAGGACCCCAGCGATTTGGGACAGAGCTTTCCCTTCTGGAAGCAGAGCCCCACAGAGATTTAAAGAAAAAATCACAGTCTGAACAACCATGAGTAAGAATAAGCATAAGAAG
>CM053580.1:24001127-24018867 GCA_028627135.1 Pseudochirops cupreus
TGTGACCTGCAACTTAAATTATTTAGAGAGTATAATATTTTTTGACTTGCAGCAATTCAAAAATTAGTATACGGAATTACCACTCTTGTTCAGAGAAAAATTGTGTGTGTGTGTGTGTGTGTGTGTGTGTGTGTGTGTGTGCGAGAGAGAGAGAGAGAGAGAGAGAGAGAGAGAGAGAGAGAGAGAGAGAGAGGGAGAAACAGAGAGAGAGAGAGAAAGAGAGAGAGACAGAGAGGAGAGAGACAGAGAGAGAGAGAGACAGAGAGGAGAGAGAGAGAGACAGAGACAGAGACAGAGACACAGAGAGAGAGAGAGAAAGAAAGAGAGAGAGAGAGAGACAAAGAGAGAGAGAGAGAGACAGAGAGAGAGAGACAGAGAGAGAGAGGGGAAGACAGGAGAGATTACTGTGTGCTGAAGCAATGGATAGTAATGGAGGAAGTAGGGCTTAACTGGTCTTTTAATGTGGGTTTGTAATAGGCTGTAAGATGGGAGAAGATTCTGTCTAAGTAGTGGAAAACATCATAAACAAAGACTTAGAGTTAGCAATGAGAGCACAGGGCTTGTGTTGAGACATTAGGGGGAAGATGCCACCTGATGTAGTGGAAAGGACTCAGGGCCTGGATTTAGAGGACCTGAGTTCAAATCCTGGCTCTACTACCTATCTAGTGGGTCCTTAATGTTTATTTTTTGAAGTGGACTTAATGTAATGGTACCTTCTCCTACAAGTCTATCATTTGACTTTGCATCATTGTTTTGGAGATCACACTTCATTCGCTTAGCATTTATTCAATGCATATTTGTTAAATGGGTACTAGCACCCATCTCCCATACCTAGAATGTGTTCCTTCCTTACCTCTATGTCTTAGCTTCCTGGCTTCCTTCAAGTCTCAGCCAAAATTCCACCTTTTTCTGGAGGCCTATCCTGGTGCTTGCAGGCGCCAATACCATCTGCTCTCAGGTTGCCTTCCATTTACTCTATATGGCCTGCTATTTACGTGTCCCTCCCCAAGAAAATGTAAGGTCCTTGAGGGCAGGCAATTTTGTTTGTTTGTTTGTTTTGCTTGGAACAGTGACTGGAATATAGTGTTTAATAAATGTTTTTTGACTGATTGACTTCAAAGCATAGCGTGGTGCTCTACAGGAGATATAAAGCTTAGGTAAGATCCTCATGGACCTTAGTGTCTAGTGAGAGAGAAGACACACACAGAAATACCTACAATCCCCAGGCATACTTGAGAATTACCAAGCAAATTGCTAAATTGGAAGGGAAAGTCATTACCCATTGGTAATGGGAGAAAGTAGAATCAAGGCCAGGGCAACAAAGAGAGGAATGAACCCACATTCTTTTGGCAAAATAACTATGAGGCATTTATTTCATATGTACATATGATGAAAAAGTGCTTGTATGGGACAGAGCAGAAAGATTAATCTATAGCCTTGTGGCTTTAGCATGGTCATTATGTTGAAAGTCTTAGGGGAAAGAGGATGATGTTTCCCTAATCCCCATTGCTCTGTTTTCCAGGACTGGCTACTACATTGTCTACAGACAGGTATATAGCAGGCAGCATCAGACAGTCTACAGGTGCTGTCCTGGCTGGAGTCGGCATGAAGATGAGCCTGGCTGTCTGCATGGTAAGTCACTCATTCAAGAACCATTTATTAAGTGTCTCCTACGTGTCAGGGATTGTGCTAAGTACTGGGAATACAAAAAAAGAGGCAAAAGAAGAACCTGCCCTTGAGAAGTTCCTAATCTTGTAGGAGAGACAAGCAAAGAAACATGTACAAAAAAGCTATATACAGGATAAATAGGAAATAAAGAAAGAGAAAGATGGGTTGAAAACTGCCTTGTGAATAAGATGGAATTTTGTTTGGGACTTGAAAGAAGCCAGGGAAGCTAATAGGTAGAGGTGAGAAGAGAGAGCATTCCAGACATGGGGGCAGTTGGAGAAAATTCCCAGAGCTGAGCTTGTGGAACAGCAAGAAAGACAATCTACTTACATCAAAGAAGATATTGGGTTTGGGGGTGAGGGTGAGGGTCTAAGGCATGAGAAAAGTGGAAACATATGTAGGAGAGGCAACATTATACAAGGCTTTGAATGTCAAACAAGATTTAGTTTTAATCCTGGAAGTGACAGGAAACTACTGGAATTTGTTGATTAGGGGGTGATATCAGAACTGAGCTTTAGGAGAAATCACTGGTGACAATGGAGGATGGATTGGAGTGCAGAGAGAGGCTCACTAACAGCCTTTGCAGTATTTCAGGCAGTAGATGATGAGGGCTTGGCGGTATTAGAGGAGAAAAGAGGATGTATTCAAGAGATACTGCAAAGAGAAAACCAACAAGCCTTGGCAACAGATCAGATATGGAGGGGAGAGGTTGGGAGGAGTTGGGAATGGCATCCTGGTTTTGAGCCTGAGAGACAAGGAGGGTGGTGTTGCCCTTAACAGTCACATGGAATTTAGAAGAGGTAGCTTTAGGTGGAGAGATAAGAAATTCAGTTTTAGACATGTAAAGTTTAAGATGTCTACTGCACATGTCAGAAAGGCAGTTGGAGACTTGAGATCAGAGGTCAGCGGAGAGGTTAGAGGCAGGACAGGTAGATTGAAGAATCATCAGCACAGAGATGGCAATTATCCTCATGTGAAGTAATTCAAGAGGGAGAAGAGAAAAGGGCCCAAAAATCTAGAGAGAGGCGAGTATCAAGGAGGAGAGAGGAATCAACTGTGTCAGAGGCTGCAGAATAAGAATTGATGAAAAGCTGTTGGATTTGTCAGCTAAGAGATAATTAGTACCTTTGGAGAGAGCAGTTTTGGCAGAACGATAAGGTCAGAAGCCAGGCTGAAAGGGGTTAAGAAGTGAGTAAGAGGAGAGGAAGTGGAGGCATCTATTGTAGGTGGTGGTTTTGAGTTTAGCCATAAAGGACAGAAGAGATATGGCATGATAAATATTGGAAATGGAAGAATCAAGTGAGGATTTTGAGGAGAGAGAGACATGAGCATGTTTATAGGCAATAGAGAAGTAGCCAATAGATAGGGAGAAATTGAAGATAAGTGAGAGACTGGGCAAGCTAGATTGGGGCAGTCTGTCCACATTCTATAGCATTGCTTCCATTTAATCCCCCACCACCAGAACAAGCAGCAAGGCCCAGTTTGGCTGTTTGGGGCCTCAATCATTTGTCTGCCAAGTTTTAGGTACCTTTAGAATTCCCACAGATAGAGAGCAGCTCTCTGGAGAGAAAATGCACACAGGATGGACAAAGAAACAACCGGGATCATTTTTGTTAAGAGCATCTAATGCTGGGTTGGGTGCTGTGAAAGCATTATACTCCATCTCGCTATTTAAAAGGCAGTTTATTTGAAGCCAGACAGGGCACACCTCGACTTCCATCCCCTTTTCCTTTTGCTAGTTTTCCCTATCGTCAGGTTTGTCATCTGAAAGCCAGTTCAATGGGGAAATCACTATAGGAAATCCAAATAGATTTCTTAGCTTCTGCATGGCTTTGTTAATTGAGGAAGCAGGAGGGTCATTTACTTCTTAAGGGGCTTATGTGGTACTTTGGAAAAAAAAACAGGAACCCTCTTGTGCTGGGATTTTGGAACCTTTTGAATATTTTCGGCAACCATCAAATAGCAGAGCTAGCCCGGTTATTTCTTTCACTCACACTGAGAAAAATGGCCCGTGCTGAGCTTCTCCTTTACCTGCATTCTGTGCTGAGGGTCACAGCAGAGCTGCTAAAAAAGCTTCAGTGTGTCACAATCAATGCAGCCTGGCGACACAGCGATTCATCTCTCCTGCCATCCTTTACCTTGGGGACTTCACTGGTGTCCTGCTGCACTGCCCAATGCGTTTTCCGCTCTTGAAATGTCTTAGTGAAGTTGCTCTAGGCTATCCATGCTAAACAGGAGCAGTGTGGAGCTGTCCCTAAAGGGTCCTGTCCTGGCCCCTTTCCATGTTTCCATGCTGTGCCATTGGGGTGGGTTACTTGAAGCTGGGAGTGGGGTGGAGGGTGGGGGAGTTGGGAACGAGCTGCCAGGTGTGTTGTCAAAATGGGCTTATCATTCTGACCAAATGAAATCATCAAAATCATATATAAAAGGCTTTGTTCAAATGAAGGATATATACATATATATATAATATACATATACATATATATAGATATAGATATAGATATAGATATATAAATTTCATCTGTTGATGAGATGGGGGTGGCAAGGGAAGCTTTAGGAAGAGTGAATGAGCTCCCCGATGGCAGAAATCATATCTTATGGCTTACAGCGTGTGTCTAATTGGGAGGGCTCCCAACAAATATTTGTCAAGTACTTTATTTTTGAATCGTATTGACAACGTTTTCATCTACAAGGGGCTTTATTTTAATTCATTTCAAGAAACATTTCTTATGTATCCACTATATGCCAATCACTTTGCTAGGACGTAGGCCTTCAAAAGGCCAATGTCAAAAGAGTCCTTCCCTTCAAAAAGTTCACGTTTCTGCAGGGTGGAGATGGATATGATATGATATGATATGATATGATATGATATGATATGATATGACATGACATGATATGACACGACATGATATGATATAATTAACATAATATAATATAAATGTGTGTATACAAACATGCATACATACATATATTTCACATACACAAAGATACATACACACATACATACAAAATATAAATAAGAAGTAGTCATCTGGGGCGTAGGGGCAAAGGGAAGGATAAACCATTAGGGAATGAAGAGAGGCCAGGTCTAGGTATGATGGAGAAGGTGGTCCTTAAATGAAGCCTTGGATGGAGCTAGGATTCAAAGAGGTAGAGAGAGAGGGAGAGGGCATTCCAGGCAAGGGGAACAGCCTGTGGAAATGCAAGGGATGGGAGATGGGATGTTTATATGGGAAATAGCAAATAGGCGTAAATGCACAGGGGAATATTGAGAAGTGTTCATTTTCTTTTTCCTTACCTCCACCCCCATCCCTTAGCCCTCTGCTCAGCAGGTCCTTGCTTCAACAGAGGCCAATGTCCAGACGGGGAAGCCCAGGTGTGCCAGTGTTCTGTGGGGTTTCAGGGACCTCGATGCCAATATGGTAAGTGGACAATGGCGGCACTGTACATTCTCAAGACGTGGCTTGTGTTGACTTTACAGAAAATGACAGATTTTGTTGAATCAGACAGATGATAAGGGTCATCTCTGGAAAGTATGGAACCCTTAACATTATCCGGTCAAACAAAAACCCATTACGAGTAATGTATAATCAGTAATGTAGAATGCACTTTTCAGTGTGGCTTTAATTATTCACCATCACAGTTCAGAGGGCCCCATAGTTTCTTTTGCAAAAGAAATCCCATTTCAGTAATCAGGAGACTTCATTCTGACTTCCACTCTAATGTCTGATTGAGATTGCTGGTCTTCTCTTGACTGAGAGAACTGTCTCTCTGGTCCAAGAATGAGTAAAATAAAAAAGCAACAGAATTCTCTTGTGATGTGTTATTCGCTTCTTCATACTCGCTCTCCTTCCAGAACTCCCCTGATGAAACTTTCATTTTTCACACCTCCAGGAAACTGGTTCTCTTTCTTTTCAAGGGCAGAAATTGACTGGTTGGCAGTTTCTGGGCACATGTGTTTAAGACATCGCTCACAAGAGAAGGTTCTGGGGCTCGCTTTGTAAGGCAGGATGAGCTCTCTTCCTTCCTTGGGCATGCTGTGAGATTGGTGTGCTTGGGAAAGGATTTGTTTTGACTTGATCACCTGATGCCCCATCTCCGGAGAACTTGAGTGCTTTGATGCATCATTTTTGAAGGAAGAAAAACTAGATTAGAAAGAGAGAGACAGTGTAGAAGTTAAGCAATGCATTTCATGGTGTTTGCCCTTGTGTCCTTCTCATTCTTCCTTCACTGAATGCTCCTAACTATCCCACATCCCCTCACTCTCTATTTGATGCCCCTTTCCCTGCTGGCCTATGTACCTCCCCGATGCCATGTATACCCTTCCTGCTGGCCCATGGACATCCCTGCTGTCTCATTGGCCTCCCTGCTGTCCTATGTAACTCCCTGCTGGCCCATGGATCTTCCTGCTGACTCAAGTACCCTTTTGGCTGGCCCATGAATCTCCTTGCCTCCCTGTGCACCTGCCTGCTGGCTCGTACACCTCCCTGCTGCCCATGTATCTCCCTGCACTGTCCTTCCTCTTCTACAAATGGCAGAAATGAGGAAGTTCAATCTGAAGGCTGATGAGACTTCATCACTCAAGTTCATTGATTTCCTCAGCTCTTGGCAAAAGGTTAAGCCTTACATTTTCATGTGTCACTTCAGAGTTGCTTTTTTCCTTACATTAAGTTTGGTGCAGTAATCTTGGCAAATAACTTATTGGGGTGAGGGGGGGAAAGAGCAAAATAACACGTGCTGTGTTCTTCATAAATGTTGAAAACACTCCAGAAATATGAGCAAATGTCATAGTAATATCCGAGTACTTTTATTTATTTATAATAAAGTATTTATCTACCTGTGCCCTAAGAGTTGAAATATATAAGAACAAAAACAGAATACTGACTGGTCTAAGGACCATTTATTTGAACTTCATCATTCAATTGTTTTCAGTCATGTCAAACACTTCATGCCCCCATTTTTTCAAATATACTGGAATGGTTTGCCATTTCCTTCTCTAGCTTATTTTACAGACAAGGAAACTGAGGCAAAAGGGACTTAGTGACTGCCCAGGGTCGCATAGATAGTAAGTGTCTGAAGTCGGATTTGAACTCAGGAAAATGAGTCTTCCTGACTTCAGGGCTGGCTCTCTATCCACTGCCCCACCTAGCTCCCCTATTATAAATAAATAGACATATAAATGAACATGTGTGTGTGTGTGTGTGTGTGTGTATATGTGTGTGTGTGTGTGTGTGCATATATATATTTCCTTTTCCTGCATCTATGATATCAGACTTCCTTAACATGGAAGTACTCCCATCTCTACCTACTCAGGTCCCACCCCCACACCCCCACACAAAGATCATAAATCTCTTGTGATTTAACATAGCAATCCCAGGAAACTGTCTGAGTCACAATTAGGGAAAGTCACTTGCCTGGGATCATAGAGCCAAAAAGTATCACAAGCACAGTGTATAGATCTGATTTTGCTGATTCTAAGTCTAGCACTTTACTGACTACACCAGAATTTCTTTTCTCTGGTATATGTTAAATGATTAAGCATTCCAGGATTCAGTTTAGGTTTTTTTAAAAACCCATTTCATTTCCTTGGGTACCTAGGTGACTCAGTGGTAGAGTATCAGGCCTGGAGTCTGTAGGACTCGATTTCTTAAGTTCAAATTTAGCCTCAGACTCTTTCTAGGTCTATGACCCTGGGCAAGTCACTTAACCCTTTTTTTTTATCTCAGTTTCCTTTTCTGTAAAGTGAACTGGAGAAGGAAATGGCAAACCACTCCAGTATTTTTGCCAGGAAAACCCAAAATGGGGTCACAAAGAGTCAGACATGACTGAAGAATGACTGAACAACATCCCAGCATTATGAAAATGGAGTAGTTGAAGCCAGGCTCGAATGTAATCCATTCTCCACCTCTATCTCTTTCCCAACTCTGTTGGACCCTGAGGAACTTTCTAAGAGCTAAAGACTAAACAGCTGCAACAAAGTACCTTTCAGAAAATTTGGCTTAGATTTCAGTATGGTTAATCGTTGTTCAAGTTTGTTTTCTTGGAGATTTGCACTCTGCTTTCACCTAGCTCCCCTCCCTCCCAACTGCACAGCAGTCTTTGCCTTAAAAAGAAAATTGATGGGCCAAAGGGAATGCTCAACGTGAAGTAAGACATAAGTCTTTTATTACACAATATTATCCTGTAGTAAGATGAACTCAGAGTTCAGTAACACTCATGGGGGCTCATGAAAGAATTCTGAGGGCATACCAGCTATCAGAAATAAAATGGAAAATATTGGAGAAAAATACAATAAGAAGATGCTGTAACATCTGAAGATGCTGTAACATAAGTGCAAGCTTATAACCATAAGAAGAACTGGGGGAAACCTGGACCCTTAGGAGTCTCAGTACAAATTTGGCTTTGGAAAAGTACACTAGATATCTAGCAGGTTAATTGTAAAAATGAGTTAATTGTAGGTTAACTGTTAAATCCTCTGAGATTAAGAAATGCTTATTCCAACTCCAATAGGATCTTTTGGTCATGATTTGAATTTTAATACAATAAATATATTCATTGCCTTTGAGAAGGATATCTGCTATCAGAGAATTAGATGGATAATTAAGTTGTTTATGCCTTTGAAATAAATAGACTTTTTTTTCAATTCGCTGTATTGGGAAAAATTGAGTATCACATGATCAGGTCAAAATCTCCTTTGGAAAGTACACCTGCTGAAGGACTGTGTAGCATAGTAGCGAGAGGGATGGCTGTGGGGTCAGGCAGAGTCAGGTTCAAGTCCTGACTCAGATGCATTGGCTATGTGACTACCAACAAGTCACGTAATCTCTCAGCTCTGTAAGCAATTGAATATACAGTGCAATAACAATAATTAGCATTTGTATGGTACTTGTAAAGCACTTTACTACTGCCAAAGTGGATGATAGTGGTAACAAGTTCCCTAGAGGGATCAAATCATTAGTTGGACCAAGATTAAGAAAAGAAGAAGAAGGAAGTATACCCTTCTCTATAAATATCATCAATTTAAATTACGATTTGCCCTCACAAAAATTAGCCATATTGGAAGAAGATTTTCAAAGGGTGGTGATGGATATAGGGATGGCTGGGCAGTACAGTGGCCATAACACTCGGAATGGAGAAGACCTGAGTTTAAATCTCCCCTTCGATAATTGGCCCCGGTGTGATCCTGGGCAAGTCACTTAATCCACGTCTATTTCACTTTCGTCATTTGAAAAACTGAGATATTGACATCACCTTCCTCCCAGGGCTGTTGTAAGAATAGAATGAGGCGATCATCGGAAAATATTTTGCAACCCTTAAAATACCGTATAAACTTGGGGGGCATTATTTTTGTTATTTTATATGTTTTATTTTTATAATCTTGTCATTATTGTACATAATGTTGTACATAGTAATTTCTATCTTATTATAATCTCATTATTTTATTTTCTATACTTTTGTGCACAGTTTAATTTTCACATCTTACTCAGTACAGATCGGGTTGTATCTAAAATGCTTGGTGAATTAACATTGGAAAATGGGGCTGGGAGACCTTCAGAAGCTGGAGAAAAATACCACAATGGGAAAGAAAACAGAGCCTTGCTGGTAATTAGGAGAAGGGCTAGAAGTTCATAATAAGTCCAAAATTACTAATCTACTTGACTCATTTGAAAAACCTTCCTTTAATAAGAAAAAAATGAAGAGAATGAATTTGGACAATTAGGCAATAATGACAAGCTTTCTCAAACAAGTATTGATTAAAAGCCTCAAAAGTCATGCTTTGAAGATTAGAACACATGCAAATGAGGCTAGATGGCCAGAGGAGCAGTTATCTATTTTTCTGGTCACCTGGGGACATAGGCAAAGTAATTGACAACAGCATTAACTGATTAATGCCAGCTTTTAAGAGGGAAATAATGAAAACATGACACAGCCACATCTTCAGTTCAATTCAACAAGCCATAATTAAGCTTCTCTTATGGACAGATCCCTGTGCTAGAACCTGAGGCTGGAGACAAAAGAAAATAATCCCTGTCCTTAAGGATCATGAATTAATTATACTGGGGTGGGGGAAGGGGGACTATAACCACACACAAATGGATAAATACTATATCAATATGTGAGGTCATGAATAGACTTGGAAGGGACCTCAGAGACTAACTAGTTCACTTCCCCCTTTTTTACAGATGAGGAAACTAAGGTCTATAAAGGTTAAGTGACTTGCCCAAAGTCGCACAGTCAGTAAAGATCAGAGGTGGAATTTGAATCCAGGTCCTTAATTCTATAACTAATGATCTTCCCATGTATTCCACTTACTTCCTCATTAAGGTGTGTGTGTGTGTGTGTGTGTGTGTGTGTGTGTGTGTGTGTGTGGGTGGGTGTGGGTGTTGGGGGGGGCATGTATTTCTTTTATTAGGCAAATACTATATGCCAGCACTATTAGATCCTTCCAACAACCCTGGGAAGTAGAACCTATTATTAACCTCATTTTACATATAAGTCAGGCAGGGTCACTTGTAAGTGTCTGAGGGTCCATTTGAACTCATGTCCGAGTGGCTCCAGGACTTGTGCTCTGTCTGCTGGACTGCCTGATTGGCTGCAGGTGATCAAGAAAGGCTACATGGAGGGGGATCCCTCCCTGTCTTCCACCTTACCCTTAAATCCTTCAAAGTTTTTGAAGAGTAGAAGATAGGAAGGAATTCATTCCAGAAACTTACACAAATGCACCACCATGTCAGTAGTGTAACTCAAAGAACCCTGGTATTAGAGTCAAAAGAGACACGTTTCAGACCCCTGCCTCCCCTTCTAATTTCTACAACTTTGGGCAAGTCACTTAACTCTGTCTCACTGTCATTCCTTCATATATAAAAAGAATGTGTTGGAGGGGATGATAGCAATTTAACCTTCTATAGTTCTGGGAGAGCAAGGGATGGACTACAGAATTTCGGGGAACAGGCAACAGATCTCTTTGGTTGGAATAGAATAACTGGAGAAAATTAATGTGAAACAAGCCTGAAAAGATTGGTAGATTCTGAATGTAGAGAACCCTAAATGCATTCAGACTGTGGAGAGCCTTAAATGCCAGTAGAAAGAGCTTGTATTTTTTTCCAAGAGGAAATATAGAGCCATGGAAAAATTATGAACAGAGGAGTGACATGGTCAGATGAGTGCCACATGTATTTTATTTAGGCTATTGTGTGGAGGATGTTTTGGAGAGGAAGCAAGTAAAATCAAGGTGATCAATTAGGAGCCTAATAGAATAATTTGGGTGAAATGTGAGCAGTGCATGAACTAGACTAGTGGTTGTATGAGTAAAGAGAAGGTGATGGATACGAAAGATGCAGAGAAAGAATGAGTAGGATTTGAAAACTAATTAGATGGGGAATGGGAGAAGGAGAATCAGAAGGAAAAACAGCCATAAATTTTAGGTTAGCAACCTCAGTGACTTAAAGATGCAACCCCTTTCCCAGAAATAAGAGAATGTGAGGTAAGAGGGACATAGAAAACAAAAAGTTCAAACTTGCATATATTGAGCTTCCATTGTCAGTTGGGGATGTCCACATGACAGCTTTCTCTATGTGGCTGAATTCTGGAGAGTGATTAGGATGCATTGATGTTTGGAGTCCTCATGGCCATCACGAAAGGGTAGAATGTGGAGAGAAAAGGGAAGGCCTACTCCCAGTCCTTGACAGGTAGACATTTTTATGGGTTAAAGACGAGTGATGGTCCAGAAAAGATGTAGACGGAGTAATCAGACAGGTAGGAAGAGAACCAGCAGAAAGAAATGTCAAAGAACCCAGTGGAAAAGAGAACATCCAGGAGAAGGAGAGTGGTAGATTGTGTCAAAAGCTATAAGGATGGCAGGGAGGATGAAACCTGAAAAAAAAAAAAGGTCATCTGGTTTGGCTGTGTTCCTTTGAGTACTATGTAGGATTTCAATATGGCGGTCAGGTCCAGATCCAGATTATCAAACAAGAAAATTCCTATCCCTCAGATCCTTGGCACTCAACTACTTGAATAGCTTTGTTTGTTCAGTGGAAATGGCATTAAAGGAGATGTATTAACTGTCTGCTTTGCTGTTGCATCCTAAGACCTAAGGGATCTTTGCCACCTGACTTGTAGCCTGATCAGCCTTTCTGTGGTCTCCACTTTTGGGATGTGAGTTCCTGGTTGACACAGGATAGCTTGCTTATTTTGTAACCCCTTTGCTTTTGTCTTATGCCACTCCTTCCTTATTCAGCTACTACTTAAGGTTTCCTTGGAATTTGTGGTAGAGGAACGTGGTGATCTGTCTCAAGCCTCATTGCATCTCAGACCCTTATGGTGGCATTGCTAGTTGTCCTCTTACTTTGCCAGCTGCATTTTATGAGGGTTATACCATAGAATAGATTTGGTCAGGCAGAAGCTAGGTGACTCAGAATAGAGCACTGAGGCCTGGAGTTAGGAAGATCTGAGTTCAAATCCAGACTTAGACATTTACTAGGTATATGACCCTGGGCAAGTCACTTGCCATCTGTTTACCTCAGGTTCCTCACCTGTGAAATGGGGATGATAACAGGTCCTATGTCCCAGAGCTGTTGTGAGAATCAAATGAGGTAGTAATTGTAAAGCACTTAGCAGAATGCCTGGCACATAGTAAGGACCACTATAACAATAATGCCTATTATAGCTAATATCTATAAGGCTATATATGGTTATGTGATGATGATGATGTCCCTACTGAGAGAACATGGTGGATCAGCCCATCCCTTAGAGTAGTAGTCCCCAGCTTTTCTGGTACAAGGGAATGCTTTTTCGTTTTAATGAACCATTAGGACCACTGGGGTGGGGATGGTATGGATAGGAAAGTTGCTTAGCTGAATTGGGGAGAGAGTATTTGCTGCTGGCTACATTTTCCTTTTTTCTGGGAATCCTGGTAAAGTCATGGAGGAAGCTGGTGGTTAGGAGACTGCCAGGCATGATTTAGAGACCATGTGGTCTAGCAAATAGGATGAAGAACCCTGTATTCAAAAAAGACATGAATTCAAATCCTGAGGTAGCAGCTGTGTGACCTTGAGAAAGTCGCTTAACTTCCAAAAGCCTTTGTTTCTTCATATGTGAAATGGGGGATAATAGCCCCTACCTCCCAGGTAAGTGGTAGTGAGGGTCACAGGAAACAATGTATGTAAGATGCTTTACAAACCTTAAAAGCCTTATAGGACTGTGCTCCTAAATACTGCTGGGCTGCTTGGGATCCTGTCTCCCTGAGAAGTGGAATTCTGTTCAGCAAACATTTATTAAGCACCTGCCTTTGTCAAGGTACAAACCCAAAGGACCCTGTTAGGTTGGGGGTAGTCATCCCCCAGAGGACCCAACTTTTGAGTTGATGGGTGCTCCCACATTCAGTGCTGTGTGTACGCATTGTGCTTGGAGCTGCAGTCATGAAGACAAAAATAAAAGTCTCTGTCCTCAAGGAGCTTATATTCTAGAGGATACAACATGTACACCATTTTTAAGTATATACAAAAGACATAAATGCAAAGTAGCAGGTGAGATCATTTTTGCAGAGAGGAGGCACCAGCATGGTGGAGAAGAAAGAGGGGGCCATGAAAAGCCTTAATGTAAGGGGTGGCATTTCAGAAGGAAATGAGTGATCCTAAGAGGCAGAAGAGACAAGGGGGATACAGCAGGAATGGGGCACAGTCTACAAGAGGGCAACTGAGGCAGGAAATGGAAGTGTCAGGAGTGAGGAGCAGCAAGTAAGGCTGGTGGAGCTGGACTAAGTGTGTGTGAAAGGTTGCTGAGCACAGGGGCTGACATTTAAGAGGGGCTTCTCGATTTTGAGGATGCTTCTTAATTTGACTTGAATGATGCAGAACATGGCTGTGTAAGGGCAAATAAAGAAAGAAAGGAACCAAGGCAAATAAATGAATCAAGGTATTTAGATTATGGTCTGAGAGCAGAAGCTGGTTAATAAACTCCAATATCCCAGTGCCTGGCCAAAGGCTTTCCTAGAGATGGCAGATCGGGCCAGGCCCCTTTGAACCCTGATATCGAACTCAATAGCAAATATTCTCTTCACTTCAACCTCCTCAGGGTTAGCAGCTGGCCTGCTGAAACAATGAAAACAGGGGAAAAGTATGGGGGGGGGGGTGGCTTATGAAAAACAAATCATGTTAGGCAGCCTTGATAGTTCTTTTAATTGAATTATAAAATTAGTGGAGAAAGATTGGATTTGGATGGGAAGAAAACTGACAAGGATTTAATTCAACCCACTTATTAACCCACAAAGCATAATGAACAATTCTAGTGGAAAGAAAAAAAAAAGTAAAATTATTCAGAGAAAACAAGAGATGAGAGAAAGCTGTGTGTTTGAAATAGGAACGGGCCAGAAAATTCTAATATTTGGGTCTTTGCCTATAGTTTCTTTACATTGTAGAGCGAAGCAGTGCTAAATGAGGTCTTATTTTGCTTTTAATATTTTTAAAGTGTTAATTGCTTCTACATTGCTGTTAGATTCTAATATCTTCCCTACCTGGGGTAGCAGTGGGAAAAGGAACTGTTCCTTGCAAACAAAGAAATAATTAATCAAACCGTTTCAGCATATTGACCATCTTGGACACTGTATGCCTCATTCAGCACCTGTAAACCCCCACCTCTCTGAGAAGATGCAGGAGGTACATTGCAACATTCTTGAAACTTAACAAGGCTTCAGTTTGAATACTGAGGTTGTTTTTCTATGACTTAACACATGATACAGTGATATTGGCAAGAACTGATAAATATATTAAAGGATTATCTGTGAAGAAAAAATAAGGAAATAGACTATATGGGGTTTTATATGTGTTCGATATAGTGGCATTTGGCTATTTTTAATTCATATGGAAGATTTATCACATAAATACTACTTGTCATGTTAAGTTAAAAACAACAACAACCACCTTTTTCATTAGGGAACCTTAAAAGGCAACCTTTACACACCTCAGAAGAGAGCTCAAAGAGGACTTCGGATTAATTGTCCCATATTTGAAACCAATAAACAGGGGAAAGGTGCAGCAAGGTGGCACAGATGATAGAGTGCTGGACCTGGAGTCAGAAAGATTTTAGGTGACCCTGGGCAAGTCACTTAACCTGTTGGCCTCACTTTCCTCATCTGTAAAATGAACTGGAGAAGGAAATGGCAAACCACTCCAGGATCTTTGCCAAGAAAACCCCAAATAGGGTCACAAAGAATCAGACAAGACTGAAAAATGACTGAACAAAGAAAAAAAATAGAGAAAAACCAAATGAGCTGAGTATGGAAAGATATGACTCTTCATGGCATCAATAGAAAGATGTTCATATTTCTACTATCTGTGATTTCATTATTGTCACTCCTTCCATTGATGTAGATTGCGGTCCCTGGGACTTAGTACCATGTCTTCAAAAATGGCTGCAGCCCCCTTATTCTACACTTTCTGACCAATCTGGTATTAATAAACCTTCAAAATGTCTCTAATTGGGTCCTCCAATGACAGACATACAGTCCACTGCCAGGTCCATGCTTGAAGTCTTTCCACATTGGTAGAATCTTTTGCTGTTTGCTCTTTGCCTTTGGAAACTCAAGAACTCATCACTGTCACCTGTGATAAGTCATCAGACAAAGAATATAGTGGAGAATAAGGAGGGATAAACTTAAGAAAATTGAAAACCTATTCCCTGGGAGGTAACAAGGGGTGCCTCCAATCCAAATCATCTTGGCTCAGCCTCAGTCTCTAAAACCTAATCAGAAGTTACCTTAATCTTCTTAACAAAGTGCCTGTACTCTGTAGGTAGGGCTTCTTAATCTGATGTCAATAATCTTGTTCTTTCAATATGTTGTCAACTACGTTTCAGTATGATGGGTTCCTTGGTCATCCTATATATTTTATACTTTATACTGAGATGGAGTCCATTGGCTTTTCTGCCAAAGGAGTCCACAACACAAAAATAGATTAAAAATCCCTTCTATATAAGGAAGACAGGTGTGCTCAGTCAGGGTTTGTCTTTTGTCTTCATAGTAAGATGCCAATGAGCATGTCCTTAGTGTGTAACAGAAAGGTATGCTCATCTGATGGATATGATCACTTCCTTGCTCAATTTCTCCTGATAGAATAAAAGTAAGAAAAGTTTCTAGAGGGTGAAAATGGAGTTGGCCGTGCAAGCTGGGAAGGTCTTTGGAGTCAGACGACATGGGTTTGAACCTTAGCTTCTCCATTTGCTAGCTGAATGACCCTGGGGAAGTCATATAAACTAAATGGGCCTCAGTTTCCTCATACGTGCAACAAAGGAGCTGAACTAGAAGGTCATCTAAGGCCCCCTTTGACTTTAAATATGTAATCCAATGATTCAATGAAATGGTGGACTATCTTCACATAGGAATTAAAGCAAGGTATTGTGTATAAGGAGCCATCTTTCTGAAATAACTGACAAAATTTTTTTTTATTATTATTTTTGCAAATTCTTTGAAAGTCCAAGGTAGGGGTGGGAGGGCTGGAGTGAGGGTGAGGTTATATGATTGAAATAGCGAAAGCTTGCATGTAGTCATTATACGCATTCAGTAATGGATGGAGTTGTCTTTTTCGTTGTCTGCTGCTATCCGTCTTGCAATAACAGACTTCTATCAATTACAGACGGAGACTGCAGAATGTCCTCTTTGGTTGTTGTTTGACTGTGAGTAAGTATAAGGCCCATTTTCTCTTAAAGACTCTGATGAAAAAGGACTCAGAGAAGAGATTAAACAAGAAATCAGCCTGAGCAAAGCAGTTAATGCAGCACTCCGTGGGTTTCATTACTATTCCCTGGCTGTTTGGGGAATGCATGCTGTAGGAGGACTTGTTAGCCGGAGGAATCTGGCATCTCAGGGTGCCTGGTGGGATTCCACTCTGGCTTTAAAATTCCAGGCATGGGGGCTAGTGGCAACCAGATAATTATAGGGGGGGGGGCCCTTTGGAATTGGTTAGTTTGCTGACTCTGTCCATTTTCTCTTAGCTTTCTGTGAAATTGTGACTTCCAAAGAATGTCTGTAGCTTGGGACCACTGTAGAGCAAGACTTTTTTTTTTCTGGAAATCCTTAGCCACTTGATTTCTCCCCTTAGCCAAGTGGAACAAGAGTTATTAATAAAATACATGTGTATACGCACAATTCATACATACATACAGATGCATATATGTATGTGTATATATATACACACACAGAGGTGCGCATATACATGCCTGTGGAGGTACTTACATTTGTATGCATATAACCATAAATTCATATATGTATAACTCTATGTACATAAATATATTTGTATGTTTACATACCTAGACATAGCAGTATAATGTAAATAAGCCCTAAGCAGAACCTTACATATATATATATATAATGCACACACCTATGTGTATATATAGTATCTTTCATATATCATATCCATATTTATATACCATACACAGACACAGACACCCAAAGATATCTTAGGGAAATAGCTCATTAGCTATTTTTGCTGAGTATATCTATCTTTAATTCAATATCACGTAGATGTATCCTGATGCAGTTTCTCTCCAGATGTTCCCTATACTAATGAAATCCCAACTATGGTTTTGAAAAAAAGCAAAACCCAGAAATCGTATGTACACATATATATTATTTGTATGTTTCTTATGTTAATGTTAATACATTACATTCATTTTATATACCTATGCACTTGAGATAACACAGAATGAAATGCTGATATTTAATACATACTACATATATGCAGTACATATTACATATTGGGTTGGTGGGTAACTAGGTAGTGCAGTGTGTAGAGCACTGGCTTTGGAATCAGGAAGGTATGAATTCAAATCCAACTTCACACACTTACTAGCTGTGACTCTGGGCAAGTCACTCACCCCTTTTTGCCTCAGTTTCCTCATCTGTAAAATGACCTGGAGAAGGAAATGGCAAACCACTACAGTATTTCTGCCATGAAAAGTCAGAACTGGCTGAACAACAGAAATACATATATAGGGAATGGAACTACACCTTGATATTAATGCATATTAGTGTTAATTAATGATATTAATGGTCTGTTAATGCAGGTTGTATTTCCCCCCT
>CM053580.1:24019367-24047994 GCA_028627135.1 Pseudochirops cupreus
AAGTTCCTTCATGCTTTATGTATTTGTGTGTTTGAGACATAGTCACATTGTACTCTTTCTATAAACATTACACAAACATACATGTTTGTACCTGTAAATATGTAATTTCTTACACTATAGCCTTCAAATTAAATATTGAAGCATCTTCCTAAAATCTCCTCTCTACAGGTATCTTTATATTTTCAGTCTTTATCTCGCGGGTTTTTTTTTGTTTTTGTTTTTTGCATCTATGAAGCTGACTTTAGAACTTCTAGTTAACTGGGGTTAGTACGAACAAAAGGTAAATTCTTGGTCTAAAACTACCAAAAATTAGGAATATATCATGTTTAGACAAAGAGATTTACTCCACCTTTTTACTTCTCTCTCCTCACCAATCTTTTCAGAAGGCACTGTCTGGAGTTCAAATATAGGAAAAAACTTCTTCCTTTTTTCTCTCTTCTGGAAATTTCTTTTTACCTGAAAATATGATGTTTTAGTCATCTTCACTGCCTTATGCTATATAGAGCATGGAGGGAGTGGAGGGGGAGGGGGAGGCATGAATGAAATATCCCTTTTTGATCACCTGGAGATTAATATGGTTAAAATGACATTCAGCTAATATAGCCATATAATATTCAAACTCTAATAAATGGACCTGTACTTGTGTATTTGTGCATACATGTGCATGCGCTCATATCCATGTTTAGTGTTAATGTTAATTATGGCACAGATCAAATGAGACTTTGTCCAAGTTTTTATGTTTTATATTAATTTTATTTATAACAATGAATATTCTCTTTTAATACATTGTGTGAGTAAAGGAAATTGCTAAGAATTTTGAATGATTTTCTTATCCCCCATGCTGATTTAGAATTTAATAGAAACATACCTGTACATACACATATACACATATGTATATATACACACATATACATATACACACGTAACTATGTCTATTATATATAGATGTAGATAATAGGTATAGGTATCAGTTAAAATTAAACTGTATCAATCAGTTAAAGCTTTTTCCATTCCTTCTTAAGTGCTGCTAATTTCTGAGCTGTTCTTCTAATGCATATTAACATGCTTTATTCCTGATTTTTTCCCAGTTCCCTTGTCCTTTGGCTGGACAAAATTATCCCTTCCTCCCTTTTCCTGTCTTACTGTTCCCCCTCCCTCCTCTGCCCAGTTGTTCTGTGGCACCCAGTTTTCCCTGGTTGCCATGGTGCCCATTTGGGCGGCCAGGTCCTGTGCTAAGACTAGCCATAAGCCCTCCTTTTTCTACTATCAAAGATGTAGCTCTCCTTGATTTCACTAGATGTCTGACTGGCAGTTTTAATAAATGGATTCATTATAAAGGGCTAATAGGTGCCTCTGTTCCAATATGCAGTCTTTTCCAGTTAGCGTATTTTCATTTTAAGGAGCTCCCTTTGAAGTAGCCATGTCTTAAGCCAAAGGAAGCCCCTCTGGTGTTTGAGTGTCCCCTTGGCACAATCCAGTACTGTGAGCGGGAGTAAGCAAATCCTTCTGTCCAATTCAACACTTACTTATTAAGGATATGTTATATGCTAGACATTTGGGAATCCCTGCCATCAAGGAGCTTCCATTGCATCAGTGACCTTCCAGTCATAAAATAGGAGATTGCTACCCATCCTGCCTTTGTCAAATATTGACTCATTCCATTGCCCTTCATGAAAAGTGCATGCAGGAAATCAGTACTATGTGTATGCTGATGTGGACAGGATGCTTTATATCCCTGATACCCAGGCCTGCCTGTTAATTAAGCAAAGGGCTGCCCAAGCATTTCATAGAACAGCCAGAGAAAACCTCAGATATTAGTATGGTTGTTCCTGGGCACACATTTCACGTATCATCACCTTTCTCTAGTAGACAGTCCAATTCAACAATCAATCCAAAATCAACGTGCATTTAATAAGCACCTATTATATACTAGGTGCAGGAGAAATGACCAAAAAAGTATAACTCCCAGTTATAAAGTTCATGTACTACTCAAGGAAGTAACATATATGGGAATAAAGAAATACGAAGTATATACACGGTAAATACAAAAAAATCCAAGCTAAACGTTTAAGCTCCATTAAGTGATAGGAGATTGGTGCCTGTGTACAGGTGTTACATACAGTCTTTGTGGGCATTAATGTCCTGGAGGATCAGGAACGTAGAAAGTAACGCTTGAGTGGAGCTTTGTGGGGATCTGAGAGTTCTAAAAGGCAGATTCAGAGAAACAGACCATTCCAGGCAGAAAAAAACAGACAGTACAAAGGCATGGAGTGAGAAATTTAATATCGTGTATGAGGAAGAGCAGGTAGGCCAATTGAGCTGGAAGGTAGACTGCATGCAGTGAGGTGCCAAAAATCCGGAAAGGTAGACTAGACCCATTGGTCAACTATGGCATTCAAGGTACTATATTAGGCTCATGGTATGACAAAATGGATTTTATATCTGGCTCTGAGGACCTCAAATCCTACTAGGAGAGATTTGACATCTATCTATCTATCATCCATCCATCTATCTATCTATCTGTCTGTCCATCCATCTATCTGCCTGCCTGCCTCTCTGTCTATCTATATGTCTGTCTGTCTGTCTATCCAGCTATCTATCCATCTGTTTGTCTGTCTACTTTCCTCCGTCATCCATCCATTCATCCATACATCTACTTATCCACCTATCTACCTTTACCATGTATCTATCATTCTCTTTATTTTCCTCTCTCCTGGCTTTGGGTCTCCTCTGTGAACATAAGATAGAGTGGCACAGTGAAAATTTCATAATATTCCAACTCTAGACAGTCATTCTCTGTGGTGCAGGTAGGTCTATGTACTTTATTGCTGAACAAATCTCCAAGCATACATACATCACCCTAATTGGCTGAAGTTGATGAGCTTCAATAAGGTACCGAATCACAAACAAATGTCCAAACTGAATCTTAGTCTGGGGGGTCTGGACGATGATGGGGTCATCAGAGAACGTAGTCCTTGAAGCCTCAAGGCATAAGTAAGACCCCTGAGTACATGTGGAATAAGCCTTTGTTGGAGTCATTGTGATGGGTTTTAAACCTGATTTTAAAACTCAGTTTTTGTTGAAGGATCTTTAACAACTGGAGATTTACTTACATAACTCAAGCAAAGGCAATTTTTTTTTGCCATTTTAACAGAAGAAATGATATGTTTTTGTTCTGTTTTGGCTTCTCATGACCCCTGCTTAGCTTTCATTTATCACAAATAATCTTCTTTTGTATCCTGCAATTGCTGCAATGTTGAGATGCTTATATTACATCTGACCTTGGAGAAGGGTCAAAACAAAACTGTAAATTAGGCGAGAATACATTACTGCTGGCTGGAGAGCGTGTCCGGAATCCCTGAAAAGGAAGTTTTGGGATGGAGATGAAACCCAGAGTTTTCTCTCTGGGCTGGCAGAGGAGGAAGTGGCACATTTGCTGAGAAGTCTGACTAGATGTAGAATGTGATTACTTGTTAATTAGTTCTAGTCTTTGTGCTGTGTTGAGCCTGGAATATACAGGAAGACAGAAAATACAGTCCCTGTTCTGAAGTACCTCTCTAAGAGGAGAAGAGAAATTAGGGCATATTCTCAGGGAACAGCCACATTAAGTATACAGGAGGTGGATGTGATTGATAGTCAATTACATAGATGATCACCAATGAGACCGAGGGAGGGTCAGATAAATAACAAGAAAATCATTGAGTTTAGCCCTCTTGGTTTTCAGCTTAGGAAACTGATGAAAGAAACTTACTTGTTTAGGATCACGTAACTAGTAAAGGCTGAGGTGAGACCTAAGCACATATGCTCCTGACTCTTCAGTTCAGTGCCCAGTGGTTCCCATACTTTTGTTTTCCATCATGGACCCCTCAGACAGTCTGATAAAGTCAATAGACCCTTTCTTTGAATGATGTTTTTAAGCATGAAATAAAATGCATACGTTTATAAAAGTCAGCCAATTTTATTGAAAAATAATGATAGAAATATTAAAAATAAACAAGTTTGCCACCCCCACTTGATAATTCTTGCATTATTCTACACTAGGACATCTATAAACTCAGATATATACATATACATATGTATATATATTAATGAACATAGAAAAGGTAATATCATTAAAGTGAAATTTTAATACATGGGCCTAATGCTTCCTAGGCACCATTGAGATAGCTGGACAAGTTCTAACGTGTGGACTAAAGAATGGAATAGTTAGGCAGCTTTCATTCTGTTTGAAAAATCAGATTCAAAGAATGTGTGATTAACAGTAGATGGATATAAATGTAAGAAAGGCCTCTGGTGAATTGATGCAGGCCTCTGTCCTTGGTCCTGGTCTTTTCAATATTTTAATCAATAACTTAGATGAAGGTATAGATGGCATTTATTAAATTTCCAATTGAAACTGGGATTAGAAGGATAGGTAATATATTGGATGAGAGAATTGAAATCCAAAAATATCTTGACAGGCTGAAATGATGGACAGACTCCAATAAATTAAATATGATTAATTCATCAGACATTTATTAAGCACTTTCTGTGTGCAGAATATTGTTATGTGCTATGAAAATATAAGGGCTAAATAAGGCAGTTTATATTTTAACATAACTTAAAATCTAATAGGGAAATATGATATTAGGAAAGAGAACTATAATACATAGTATTTTGTGAGACGTGCCCTTGCATTTCCTAAAATGGGCTACATGGCTTTCAAGTTGTTGGGTTATTACCAATTGGCGAAATAAACAAAAACTTCCTGGAAAATTGAGAATATTAATTAGATTCTAATGAAAGTGTAGGGATTCAACATAAGTATTCCACTTTCAGGAATCCATGTAAGTGAAGGCACAGAGATGAGGAAAGGACCTTGCCTGTTTGGGGGTCAGCAGAGTCCAGTTTGGCTGGAAGACATTGCAGTTGTCCATGTTTGTTAGTGAGGACTCCAAGTAAGATGGTAGCATGAGAGAAGGGGGATAGACATAAGATATGTTGCAGAGGAATAATCAATACTATTTTATTGTTGTATGTGACAGATGAGGGAGAGAGAACAGTCAAAAACAATACCAAGGCAACACCCATGCAAGGTGAATGGTTATGTCCCAGGCAAAAATAGCAAAACAGGAAGAAGGGGGGAGTCAGATTTGGGACAATGACATTTGGGATGTCCATGGTTCATCTTTGTAGAGGTAATGTAGGCAATTGGGTCTCAGAAGAGAGACCTGGTCCAGAGCTGGAAGTTTGGGTGGATGCCTAAAGTTGTAAGAACAAATTAAATGACCAGTTTGTAGTGGGGTATACTCATATGTGCACACACTCCAGCAGAGGGAGCAGGAGTTGTGATACAAAAATAATTGTAAGGAAGAAGTTGCAGACATTTGAGTAAATCAGATTATAAACTCAAATTATGCTCAGAATGATGCTGACCAATACACCTTGTCATATAGGCAGCTAGAATTTAAATGTGTCTTTGGATTGCACAAGTGATAGTGTCCCAGGCTTTATCATGAGCACAGAAAAGTACCTAGTAAGGGGTATCACTGACCAGATCCAATGAGCCCTTTACCTTGTGGGAGCTGCATTAGCCACCATTTTGAGTGTGTCCCCATAAAGCAAAGAGAGGCCAGGAGAGGTCAGAGATTAAAAAAACAATAACCAGGACTATCAACATATATTTGTGACCTGGTTTTGACAAATGTATCCTTACAATTTACCAGAACCTTCTTTTATGCCTTAGACCATTCCATTGGCTAGTTACTGGATGACTGTCTGTAGATCTCCTAAGACAAAAAGGAAAGAGTGGAGAGAGAAGAAAAGATGGACAAGAACAAGACCTTAGGGGAAGACCCACGTAGGAAGACCCATGGTGAAAAGATGAGAACCTTCCAAAAGAAACAAAAGATAGTTAGAAAAGTAAAAAGAAGACTCAGAAAAGTTCGATGTCATGTCTGAAGGCAAGGGGAAAGTGATATGCAGGAGAATGAGATGAGTTAGTCCTCAAAAGTTGCTCAGAAATTAGAGAATGATGACTGGAGAAAAAGACATTTGAATTGATTTTTGGGAGACGAAGGGAGACCCTCTGAGAGAACAGTGTCAGCGGAGAGGTGTGGTGGGTAAAAGATGAAATGACTGGGAGAAAAAGGCTTGAACTTCTAAGTATATCAATTTATTAAGCAATGCATGCCAATTACATAACAACTTGGGAGCAGTTGCCTTCCTCAGCTTTGGCACTAGACTCTGAATACAAGGGGAGACAGATTTTTATGCATTAAAAACAATTAATCAAATAAGACCAATTAATTAAAACCATTAACCAGGATACACAATTAGGTAATCTGATTTCTAATTGAAGGAAAATTGGGGACTTTCTAAATTGGGTGGGGGAGAGAGATCAGTTACAGTTCTCTGAAAACAGAAAATGAGGTATCCCATTCCCCCCCCCCCCCAAGTATCTATAAACAATCAAATGAGCATAGAAACATTAAGTGATTAAGCAAAATGGAGTCAGTTTTCAGATAAGACATATGGGTTGCTTGAGATGTATAATTGTGAGAAAACTCCTTGCATTAACATTTAGGTCTGATGGGGTTTCTGGTCAGTATAACCAAGGTCCTTGGTTAAGGTTCTCTAATCATCAGGCAGCAGTGGTCCAGTTTCACAGCATGGGAAGCCTAGTTTCAAACAATTTTCTTGATTATATCAATTTATTAAGCAATGAATTCCAATTGCATAACAAATTAGACTAATTGTCTTCCTTAACTTTGGCACTGAACCCTAAATATATGGGGACAGATTTTTATACACTAAAACAATAAAATGAGACCAATAAATTAAAAAGAAAATTATTTTTGTGGTGGGGAAGTTCTTTGAAAAAGTATTGGTCCATGGGAAAGAGAAAATAGACAGAAAGAGATGGAAGATTCATCAGAGGGAGGACATGACAGGTAGGTCTAACAATGGTGCGTTGAAATTATCTCATACCAGGTCGAGAGAGCTGATTTTTCGATTTTCAGTGTGATGATTTGCACCCTGGAAATCAATACACACTATAAATCAGGGTTTCATTTATTGTCTTATTGATTATCTAGATTTAAGGAAATGATGAAGAAATGTGAATAACACAGATTAAACTTTGAAGTGTGGTATGTGCATTTTTTTTTTCACCCAGAGAGTCCATTGTTAAACATTTACAGTATACCCTGGATCACAGGTGTCCAGTCTGAAGAGAACACAGAAGCAACCTACTCCAATCCTCTCTTTTTTCAGATGAGGCAATGTTGACCCATGAAGATTAAGTGACTTGCCTAATGCCATGCAGGGATAAAGGGGCAAGATTTGATCACAGGGCTTCTAACTCTAGAATTAGGGTTCTCCACTCTACCACATGGGAGCTAGATCAAGGGTGCAGAGAGAAAGTTAGTCTTAAAGTAAAGTATTCCATCTTCTGTGACTGAAAAATGTATATTGAAAGAGTTCAGATTGATATTTTGAGGCAGTTAGGCAGTGTAATTATTAAAGCACTGAACCTATAATCAGGTAGACTAGAGTTCAAATCTATTCTCAGACAATTACTTATATAATCATGAGCAAGTCACTTAAGCGCTAACCGACTCAGTTTCCTAATCTGTAAAATGGGAATAATAATAATAGCACCTACTTCCCAGTATTGTTGTGAGGATAAAATGTAATATTTGTGGAACATTTTGTAAACCTTAAAGCATCATATAAATGCTAGGTATCATCATCAGCATCATTACCATCATCATCACCACCACCATCGTCATCGTCATCATCACTGCTGTCCTTGGCTCTTCCTGCTGTCTCACCATTCATATCAAGTCACTTACCCAGTCTTACTCATTCTACATCCATGCCAATGATCTCAATCTCCTTGGGTGGGTGGAGGAGCAGGAGGTTAGGTGACTGACCCTCCATGTGCAGAGTAGTAGTGCATGTAGTTTGAAGGCAAGAATAGAGAGAAAATGTATTGGAACAGTCACGATAGGGAATGACAAGTAGTCAATAAAAGTAAAAACAAGTATTTCATTTAGTAGCAATGAGAATTTCAATGTCTGAAATTGTGGACTTTGGTAAACTTTCTCCAGTAATTCTTAGAAACCATGGGGTAGAGAGGGATCAGGGAAATTCATTGATGAAAATTTCTGGAGAGAAGGTGAGCTGTAAAACCTTAGATTTGGGTTAACAATGTCAACTGCGCAGGTAGCTAGGAGGCCAGGGACCAGTTAACAGTTCACATGAAAAAAGACCTAGAATCTTTGGTGGATTGCTAGGACAATGGGAGTCAATAATGTGACATGCATATTTTGAAGGAGCAATATTAATCTCGTTGGTCTACTAGACCATGAGTACCTTGAGAGCTAGGGCTGTCTGTTTTTTTTTTTTCTTTATTTTTTTTCTTTTCTTGGTATCTACAGTACTTAGTGTAGTGTTTGGGATATAATAGATGTTTAATAAATGGTAATTGACTGATTTCTGTACTTGGTCTCTGTACCCAAAGAGTTAGTCTCCCACCATTTTGACTTTGTAGAAAATAACTTCCATGCCTGGTGTGCTCTGACACTTCACCTCTGTCTCCTAGAATTACCAGTGGATTTCAAGATTCATCTTGACTGCCTACCCTTTGAGTCCCTTCATTATGTTCCCACCTCTTAGTGCTTTCCCTCCCTCCCCAAATCCCTTGGATGCATGTAAGTATATGCATTTGTATGTATATTATATATAATGCATAAATACACACAATATATGTATACACATATGTATAAACACACATAAGTATACATATATATGCTGTGTGTACAAGTGTATGTATATACATATGCACATATCATTTACTTCTCCTGTGAGCTCTTAAAGGTAAAGGGATATTTCACCTTTGCCTTTGTGTACCCTCAGTGCCTAGCAGAACCTGGCACATAGTAGGTACTTAATAGATAGATGATTGTTAGATTTACTTAAATTATTGTATTTATTCTATTGTATTGTTGGATTTACTTGAATTCTTGCTCTTGTGCAGATCACAAGTGATCTATTATTTATCATCCCATGTCTGTGGTACCCATGTCCTTCCGTACCCCTTCCATAGATGTTTCACCCAGTTTTCTGAAAGACTTCCTCCAAATTTCTTTTTAAAAATACTTCATTCATCTCATAACAATATTCTAGCTATTCATCCAACATCCCTTATCCTCAATCTATGACCATTACCCTTCCTACTTGCACATGTACTGATTGATACTTGAGAGGTATTTTGGTAGAGCACTCGACTTAGAATTAGGAAGACCTGTATTCCAATCTCATCTCATATACTCGCAACTTTGTGACCCTGTGTGACTTACTTCACCTTTTTATGCCTCAGTTTCCTTATTTGTAAAATGGGGAAGTCAGACTCGATGTCCTTCAAGGTTTCTCTGAGGCCTAAACCAGTGACCCTATGTCTTGTCACCTTTGCATGCTGGACATTGTCATCAATGTTTTTGAACTACTCAGGTATATTTTGCAAAATTTTTTTTGCTGTCCTTTGGGACTGTTCTTTGGAGATCATAATAATTCATATTTCACCATCAAAAAATCACTTGGAGAATATGAGTGTGGACTTGTTAGTTCTCAAGGCTACTACAATCTTAAACTAATTTAATTTCATTAATAAAAAATGGTGTCTAGAACAAGGAATTTTATAGTCCCAAGTATTCTGCCCTAATCATACCTTGTCTGGAGTGTGAGCACCAATTTTTAAAAAGAGTTTGGGAAGCTGGGAATGTCCAGAAGATGGTGTTTATAATAGTAGGAGCACTCAAAGCTACTCTATGCAAGAATTTATGCAAAGCAGGGAATATTTCCCTCCAAAGGAGAGAAAAGTTAGTGGATAATTTTTTTTTTTCAAATCCAGTTGATTCATGTAGAAGGATTAAATCCATTCTGCTTGTCTTAATAAGGGCCAGGAAATTTATATGACATGAAGGTAGATTTCAAATCAACAAAAAGACCTTTCAAACAATTAGATATATTGAAAACTGGAATGGATTGCCATTGAGAGGTAGTGAGCTTCCCAGTAATAGGAGGCTTCAAGCGGAGGGCAGATGAGCACATCTGGCAGGGATGTTGTGAATGGATCTTCATATTTTGGGTTGATTTGCTTTACATGGTCTCTGGAGTGACTTCCAAATGTAAAACTTCTTACAAAGTTCTGATCCTGATAGAAAAGTTTGAGGATAAGATCTCCTTCCTTGACTGACTCAGCAGTCCTTCCTGAATGAAACATTGCCCTGCTAAAGAATATTGTCTGAGTAGAGTGGGATGGAAAAAGAACCAGAGAGAATTCTGATTGCCTCCTTACTATTTAAGGCAATGCTATGATTTTTTGCTTTTATTCAAGAGAATGAATCTGTACAATTTACTCAGTTTTGTGGACATTTCTGCAAAGCAAAAATTGTACAAAATGAAATTAAGTTCCAAAGACAGTTTTATTAGAGTGGGTGCACTTTTATTTTTTCCATTTTTCCAAGTGTGACATTAAGTGCCACATTTACTTGCCTTCGTCTTCTTGCCAGTGTATTTTCCCTTCTACACACATTTTAAGAAAATCAAGAAAAATCTCTTCCCTCCATAGTTTCTCCACCCTCACCTCTATTTTTTTTCCTATTCAGAAATAGCTATAGAGTTTTACCTTGCTAAAGTGGGCAAGAGGCTCAATTCGGAGGAAAAGCTTGCTTTTTTTGCCCCTGAATTTGGAAGATTGAGGAAGAGCCAATGAGCACTCGGTTCCTTACCCCCCATTAAAATGCTGCTTTCTTAAGGCAGCCTTCCCTCCTTGCCCCCTGTTTAGTACATAGAACTGCTAACCAACCAATCCCTTTGAGAGATGTAGTGATTGGAGCAGCTGCCTAGTTCTTCTCCCCTAAATCAAAGACAATTAAGCTCTAAAACTAGACAGAAAAGGAAATCCCAAATGTAAACATCACCATTCCGTTCTGTGTAATTTGTTTCCATTTTGCTTCTAGGAAAAAAAAATGTAGTGTAATAGACTATTGTACTTTAAGGAGATCTAGATTTGGGATCCTGGCTCAGATATTTATTTGCTGTATGATCATGGGTAAGTCATTTAACCTTCCAAGGCCTTAGTTTCTTCACCTGTAAAATGGAAATTATGACACACTACCTTTGTCAAAGAAATTTCTTTTCAGGAGCATGGAAACATAGATTAAAATTAATTGGGAACTAAAAAATCTAATACTAAAGAATGAGTGTGTCACAGAACAAATCATAGAAACAATAATTTCATTAAAGAGAATGACAATAAGACAACATATTGAAATTTATGGGATCCAGTCAAAGCAGTATTTAGGAGAAAATATATATCTCTAAATGCTTAAATCAATAGAATATACAATGAATTGGGCATGCAACTGGAAAAACCCTAGGAAAAAAATCCCCAATTAAGCATCAAATTGGAAATCCTAAAAACCAAAGGAGAGATTAATAAAATTGAAAGTAAGAAAACCATTAAATTAATAAATAGAACTAGGAGCTGGTTTCTTGAAAAAAAAATAGATTAGTCATAGGTTAATTTGATTTAAAAAAGAAAGAGGAAAAAATCCCTTTTCAAATCTTTTACGATTCTATGTGAACCTAATTATTGTTCAATAATAATAATAATAATGATGATGATGTAGAATTTATGTATTACTTACTATGCGACAGGCACTGTACTAAGCACTTTATAATGATCTCATCTGATTCTCAAAACAACCCAGGGAGTAAATGCTTTTATTATGTCCCCATGTTACAGATGAGGAAACTGAGACAAATAGAGATTCAGTGACTCACTGAGGGTCACACATCTAATAAATATCAGGCCAAATTTGAACTTAGGTCTTCCTATCTTCAGGCCCAATACATTATCTGCTGTGCTACCTAATTGCCCCAAATATCTCAAACATACAGGTAATCTGCAGCCTTGTTAGCAAGAGTCTTTTACCAGGAGGTAATGACTTAGAGGTTAGAATGTCAGCATTTAATGAAATCGTACCAATCACTACCATACAATTGATGTTTAGTATCACTTTAAATATTAGGGCTTGCAGGGCAGCTAGGTGGTGTAGAGAATAAAGCAATGACCCTGGAGTCAGGAGGATATGAGTTCAAATTTGACCTCAGACACTTAACACTTACTAGCTGTGTGACCTTGGGCAAGTCACTTAACTCCAATTGCCCTGCCTTTTCCCCCTCCAAAAACAAAGCAAAAGATTAGGGCTTGCAAGGCTGGCCTGTTGGCTATGGTTTCCTCCTTCCCAGTCATTGTGTTTACAATTTGGGAAGCTACCACAGCAAAGTTGAGGGCAACCAACTAAGATTTTCCTAGACCTGGATAACTATTTAATCACATGATCGAGTCCATTTGGTTTTTCCCTCAAAATACACTCTAAAAACCTTAATCACTAGATAAGCACTACTAACAGTGGCATGCATTGGGAAAGAAGACTACAATGCAGAGAAATTGTTAAAGAATCATATACCTATGGAGAGATTAATTTCTTTTGCTTCATTTCTACTGTTATTCCCTATCATCCATCTGAATCTCTTGGACAAAGATAAGGTATTTTGGATAACTGTAACCTGTAAGAGACAGATGGCTGACAGAGTAGATGGCAAGCTGGCCTGCAACATCTGAACCCACACCTACTGGCAGTGTGACCAATCATTTGGACAAGTCATGGACAAGTCATTTAACTTCTTCTGGGTGTAGGTAACTCTCAAAGAGTTGCAGAGAAGCTTCTGAATTGAATTGGTAGAGGGAATTCCCTTGAGTTTGCTCTAGACCAAGAGTGGGGAACCTGTGACCTTGAGGTCCCATGTGGCCTTCTAGGGCCTTGGGCATGGTCTTTTGACTGAGTACAAGTTTGACAGAACAAATTATTTTATTAAGGAGATTTGTTCTGTGAAGTTTGGATTCAGTCAAAAGGATGCACTTGAGGACCTAGAGGGCCACATGTGGCCTCTCCAGTGTAGACCAATGTACTCAAAGGTCCAGTCCTTATTTATAAACTGCTACTTAAATATCAGTTGTTCTTCTTGTGGAATTAAACTAAATCATTTACTTGTTCATTCATTAATTCAGCAACCATGTAGGAAATGTTCATTATGTACAAAATATTATGCTTGATAGTAAGAGAGAAGGAAAAAAAAGGAGGAATTCTTTTTCTAGAACAACACGGGTTTCCCTCAAGGCCAGTCACCATGCTTGGAAATGATTTACTTGCAAGAGGGAGAGTATTTTTATTAATATCTTTTATTTTTTTGTATAGAAAAATTCAATAGAATAAAGGGTGAGAAAGGACATGAGGGGTCTGTACACTCTCCCATTTCCAGTGACCAAGCTGGAAGTGACCTCTAATTCTTTGTAACATGATAATATTTCATCGACTCACATGATATGAATTTGTGGTCGGGCTTGGTGCGATAGTAAACAGATGTTTCGAGTAATACAGGGCTGCTGTCATCAATCTTACTGGAGAGACCTCACTTTAACTGGGTAGTGAAAATGCAACTTTTCTCTTGCCTCTGGATTCTCAAACGACCCCCAGATGACAGGAAAATCTTATACGGATTTTTAAGAGATGTTTCAGGTTCATATATAATATAAATCACATTTAGGGCCATTTATCAGAAGGAGTTTTATTGCTGGAAAATGTGCACTCTCCCCAGATTCAAATGCTTTATGGTATCTGTTAGAAAGGGAGAACTTGCTGTCATTTTTCACTCTCTATAAAGAGGAAAAAAAGGCAAAATGGTGATTGAAAAATCATCAGCCAGCTCTGTTAGGCTGGTAATAGTCAGCCTATCTTGAAGAAACATTTCCTGAGCCCCTGAAACTTGGGCCGCTAATAGGTCGGAGCCTCAGTGGGTAGACCAAGAGTGAACCAAACAGCCAAGCAAGCCACCCACTGCACCCTGCAGGGGAATTGGGATTTCATTGTGTGTGTCAAAAGCAAATGAATTCACGAATAACCACTTGAAAAGAAATTCTCCCTTAATGTCTTTGGTGCAAAAAAAAAAAATCTACCCAGTTTGTCCTGACTATGAAGAGTGAGCCTCATAGAAGTAAATTACTTTCTAGCTACTAGCATTCAATTGCTTGGCAGCTCAGTGTGCTAGCTAACCTTGCAAAAGTGGAGCAGAGAAATGAGTAGTTTGCATTTTTCCCTCTAATCAAAATGGAAGAGAGAGACTGAATGCAATACTACAGCAATGCTGAGCTTTCTGGTGGCAAAAGTTTATAAATAGGCATAAATATCCCATTGCAAGCCTCAACAACAGCCACTTAAATGGCCTGTATACATTTTTCAGGCAATTTTTATTTGGAATAAAGGGTCTAGGAAATGGCTTTGAGGTGTGAAAACTGATGTTTATAGACAGTAAACTGTTTTCTTTGAAGGCTTTTCAAGTATATATTCAGCAGTCATGTCATTATGTAAATTTGTCTAGGACAGTTAGAGGCATTCAGGCATGGTACTAATGAAGTGAAGGGTCATGGGTTCAGACTCAGTATGGGGTGATTTTCTCTTTGTAGTCTGGACCTAGGATTTCATTGGTGTGGCAAACTCCTGCTAAGGAAGTATAGAAATGTCCACCAGTGGTGCAAATCAGGAACTTTTCTATAGCTTACAGGCTGAGAGAGTTGATTGGGGCATGGACAGTTTCAATGTCTTGATCAGGATCAGACAACCAATTTGAGTCAGAGTCAGAACTAGAACCCAGGATTTCCTGAGCCCAAGGCCATTCCACTATTATATCATACTGTGTTTTTTCTTTAAATTTTTTATCAATGAAAATCTTCCTCTCCCTTCTATCCCATCCTCTCTTCCATTAAGAGGGAAAACAGTCCATCACCTCTTTGTCAGGAGGTAAGAAGCATTTTCCATCATGAATCCTATGGAATCATGGGTTGTCATTATATTGCTCAGAGTTCTAAAGTATTTCAAAGATATTTGTTTTTAATATTGTTATTGTATAAATTTTATTCTTCTGTTCCCTCCCCTCTGCATCAGTTCATCCAAATCTTCCCAGTTTTCTCTGAAGCAATCTTCTTCATTATTTCTCATAACACAATAGTTTTCCATCACATTCATGAGCCATAACTTGTTCAACCATGATCCTTCATACTGCCTCTTATGGGTAATTGAGGGGATAGGTAATTTATTGTGCCTGTGTACATGACCATGCACATACACAATCTGCCATGTCCCTAGACTGCACCTCTGACTGTGCTCAACCAGCTCCCAAACGTGTACTTTTGCCTACCACGATGTGGTATCATGACTGGGGAAACCACTTGTGTCATCTGAGGCCATGACAAGGGAAGATGTTTTTGACTCCAGTGTCAGCCTTTTATCTACCACATTGTTTCTCAAATTACATGTTGCATTAATCACATCCTTCCAGTGATGCAAATTGTAAGCCATCCATGCCTACCCGTCCTCTATGATTCTCATTCATATCCTCCAGGGAGTTTCTCTCAATGTGCTGGGGGCAGTGGGCCTTACTTGAGTTTTCCTGATATGCTGATATTTCACTTTTAGAGGCACTATGAAGGAAATACAACAAGTTATGGTATAAGAATGTGATGGAAAACTGTTGTGTATATGTGCGTGTATATATACACATATATACATACATATATATTATGTATGAATGTATGTAGATACAAATTGATGTGTTATATACATATACATATAGTTATAGTTTCAGAAAAACTTAGGAAGACTTATGTGAACTGATGCAAAGGGAAGGGAGCAGAAGAGGACAATTTATACAATAATAACTTTACTGTAAAGAAAAACACATGAGAACTCTGAACAACACATAAGCTGTCAATGCAGGCAACAAGGAGGATCAGTGACTAGAGTGTTGGACCTGGAGTCCAAAAGACCTAAGTTCAAATATGGCCTCAGATACTTACTAGCTATGTGATTGTGGGGAAATCACATGAGCCTCTGTCTGCTGGATAATAATGGCACCTACTTCCCAGGGTTGTTGTGAGGAAAAAATGAGATGATTTTTTTAAGTGCTTTGCAAACTTTAAACCACTGTATAAATGCTAGCTCTGGAAAACCTTTATTTATTTGGCTACTGGTTAGCACTTTCTCTTGTCATGTCAGTTTTATTTCATTCCTTCATGATATCCTTTATTCTGATTTGCCCTTATAACTCCTTGAATGTAAATGGATTGCGGCCTGTTCACACTCAGCGTGAACCTCTCCATTTCTTTTCGGGTGATCTGTCACTCTGGTTTTCTATAATACATTCAACACCATTAGAAGAATATGAATATTAAAAGGAGAGGCCTGCGTTACAGAGAAAAAACTTTAGGGTCATTAAAATAAAACTGCAGTTTCACAAAGGCAATTCACCTACCTCTCCCACTGTTGGTCATCATTGGACTCAGTTCATTGTCCAACAGCAGCATCAGTTCAAAGAGTATATAGATTGATGGACACGCTTCGGGGATTGTCTGTCCTTCTGTATGTCAGTTGGACAATAGGTGCTTCATTCTCTTGTTTTCACATGTGTATATCATTCAATTGAATTTCTTTGAGTTATTATGGATGCCATTTAAAGGGGCTCTGTAATGTTTTGATATTTGATGCAGTTTGCCTAGATCATCTGTACATAAGAATATCTAAAACATCTCAACATTTCTAAGCACTCTCTCTTCACCTTGGACTGTAGTCTGGGAATAATGGTAACAATGTAGTATTTAGTATATGCTAGACACTGTGCAAAGTGCTTTACAATTATTGTCTCATTTCATTCTCACAATGACCCTGGGAAATAGGTGTTCTTATTATACTTATTTTATAATGAAGAAACTGAGGCAAACGGAGGTTCAGTGACTTACCCAGGATCAAACAGGTAGTCAGTGTCTGAGGCTGGATTTGGGCCAAGGTCTTCCACACTCCAACCAGTCACCAACCTGCTCATCCCTGGAATTCTTCTGTGACAGCACAGAATACTGCCAACAAGGATACATCTCTCTGCATTGAACAAAATTATCTGTTGCCGGGTCTTTCAAGGAAGCTTGTATAATCTTGCCAATTTGTTGGAAGAAAGATTTTAGAGAAGTGTTTTGTTTTAGTATCAAATGCTTTGTCGAAACAACAAATAATAAGCTCAGGAAGGTTTCATAAGGTTTCTATTTTTCAATCAATAATGTGATGGCAAAAATGTGGTCTGCTGCAGAATATTGCCCTTGATTCATGTGTAGATTATTCTCAAAGCAATGTTACGTAGATAGGAAAGTCAGCAAATGGGCTGGTTATTACTGATGTTCTTGAAATTATCATTTTAGAGTGATAATAAGGTCCAAGATATTTTACACTGCTTTTAATATCTTTTACTTCTTAACAGACCTCAGAAATCCTATCCCTCAGCTCCCTAAAATTATATTGTTTCTAGCATGTAATTCTTCTGTGTTGACTTGGTCTGGTTCACCTGATTTTTCAACCATCGATTTCATCAGAGGCAGCTAGGTGGTGTAATATATAGAATACTCAACTTGGAGTCAGGAAGACTTGAGTTGGAATCCTGTCTCAGATACTTACTAATTGTATGACCCTGGACAAGTCACTTAACCTTTTTCAGACTAATTTTCCTCACCTGCAAAATATGAATAATAGCAGCACTTATCTCGCAGAGTTGTTGTGAAGATCAGATTTGATAACATGTAGATTGCTTTGCACATCTTAAAGTACTATGTCACCATATATAAGTACATCCAAATCTGTGAGTTTCGAGTCTAAATGTAGGACTTTCAACCTTCCTTAATGGCGAAAAGAGCGGATTATAAATCTCTGCAGATCTTTTTCGATTTTCTTCTGTCTGTTGTCTTTCTAAGAGTTTCCTCCTTGAATTTCTTTGGGATGACTTTCCTTAGGTTGAGCTCTCTTGGGGTTTTCTTTAATGATTAAAAGAAGTCCTCTGATTGTTTCTTGCTATTTTATGAGACCGCATCTTCTATCATCCTTCTCTACAAGGTTTTACAGATGAATTTTTTATTCTAAACCAGTGCTGCCCTTAGCTTCCATATCACTTAGCAAGAGAGCCAAGTGTTTGCTGCCCAAGGCATTTTTTAGAATATTTTGGTCTCAGTATAGCTATTAATTTGCAATGGTTAAATTTCTGGGTTAAATGATCATAATTAGAGTTGATGTTCCTTCCTCCCATCAATTTCCTGTACTTAAAAAACAATTTATTTAAATATGTCAGCTTGGAGTTGTTGCAATTCTATTCCATTTTTCTCATTTTTGTTCTTTCTTCTAGCTTTGTATTAATTTTAACCTTTGCTCTATCAAAATGATAGTCTGACCATGCACTGATAGCTGATTCCTGAAATGACTTCCATATCCATTATAAGTCCACTTACTATTTGTTAAAATATAATCAATTTCATTGTGTGATGTTATATGTGTTTGTACCTTCTAATTCTTTTCTTGAAGAAAATATCCACACTACATTATGTGGAGGCATCCATATGTAGTCTGCATGTCATTGGCCCTAATTCCTTACTATTTAACTATATTTTCCAATGCATATTTTGCTGTCTTCACCTATACCCAACTTCCCATTGACACCACTGAATATCAAAGTATATATGGATTGAATTTGGATGATTTTAAAGTAAAATTCTTGACAGTAGGCATTTATTTTTCATTCTTTATATTTGTATCTCCAGTGCCAAATATAGTTCCTGATACATAAGTGCTTAATAAATGCCTGCTGATTGACTGATTGTACAGTCTTGCTATATTTTAAATATAGATGGCCTATACCTTTTCATCCTCTGCAATAGCTCTTGGTACAAAACTGGACATTATTTTCAATGTCTTTGTGTGGCACAATGCCTATCATGAGCACTATGATTAGTGATGATGAAATTCTCCCTGACTTGATGTTTCTTGTTGCCATTGGATGCATGACGGAACCGAATCTGATGATGTCTTTATCTGCCTTTCTAAGAAGAACCTTGGAAGTACTCTATCATTTGGCTATAAGTTCCTCTTTCTATCAGTTTCATGTTTAGTAAGAACATCAACATGGATTTGATTCAGTCCCTCTGCTCAAATATCTACTTGTTGGACACTGGACAAGGATCTCACATTTGAAGTTTATAAGCAATCTAAAAGCCATGGGATTCTTAGCCTCTGCTGACTTCTTTGCTGCCACTATCACTGAAGCAGAAGGACTAGCAATCATTTTGTATTTTTATTTGTTTCATGGATTGGCAAGCTGAAGAATCCATCTTCAAGCAACCAAGCAATTGACAATGAGCTTCTCTGTACTAGGCTAGGCTACTCCTTTGGAAGCATAGATAGTCTATGGCCAAGATTAGTGTAAGATTTGAAGTCAGGAATAACTGGATTCAGATCCTATCTCAGACACTTACCATGCATCTCTGCATGAGACACGTAGCCTCTATGGGACTCAATTTCTTTATATGTGGAATGGAAATAAGAATAAAATCTACCTATGGGGTTCAGATAAAATAATACATGGAAGATGCTTTAAAACCTTAGAATGTTATATAGATACCAGTTATAGCTGATACTGCTACTACCACTATCAGTACTCCTACTGCTATTGCTGCTGCTACCACTGCCACCATCACCACCATCATTACTACCCTGGGCAAGCCATCAAGCCTTTAACTTCTCCCAGCCTTAGTGTCCTCATCTATGAAATTGAAATAATAAGAGAATCTACTTTTTACACTGTTGTTGTAGGGATCAAGTAAGAAAGTGTTTATAAAAATACTTTAAAATTTTAAAGTGCTGTATAAGTGGCAGTGGTTACTCCTCCTGCTCCCCTTCCTCCTCTTCCTCCTCTTCCCCTTCCTCCTTCTCCTCCTTCCCTTTCCCCTCCTCCCCCTCCTTCTACTGTTGCTGCTGCTGCTACTGTAAATCTACCCTAAAATGTGAAAAATTTATAGGAAGAAAGTTTCATTTTATAAACTTTTCAGAAGTAAAACATTTATGTATTGCTTATTGAGTACAAGTTAGTACATAGATTTTTCCCCTCCTTTTTCCCTAATTGATTCTATCTTTTCTTAGACCTTTAGTGAGGGATACTGATAGCCGGCATTAATATTGCACTTTAAGGGTGGTAAAATGCTTTCTACAAATGATCTCATTGGATTTTCACAGCAACCTTGTGCCATTATCACCTCCATTTTACAGATGAGGAAAATAAGGAATAGGGAGGTCATGTAATTGTCCCAGAGTCACACATCTAACATGCATCTGAGGTGTGATTTGAATTCACATCTTCCTGACTCCAGGTCCCATTCACTATCTGTTGCACCAACTTTAAAGACTATAGACATTCAGAGGGAGGAGAGGTAGAATTATGTGATCTAAATCAGGTCATCATGGGCAAGTCATGTCTCTGAACCTCAGTTTCCTTATTTGTAAAATGATAGAATTAAATGTTAGGTTAAGGGATAAAAAGGTTAAATGACATGCTCAGGAAAATAAATATAGAATAATAATAATAATAATAATAAATAACAAGAGTAAAGTGACATTTTAATAGATCAATCAGTCAATTGCTAAGCTTTTATTTAGTACCTTCTACAAGCTGTGCCCGGTGCAAGGTGCTGGGGACAAAAACCAAATCTTACAACAATCCTTGTCTTCAGAGATATTAGTTCAAATAGGACAGACATCATGTAATTTTACAAGTTTATGGAAAATAAACACAAGATGATTTTGAGGGAATGGTATTGCCAGCTGTGGGGACCAAGAAAGGTCCTCTAAGGTTGGTTCCAGACATAACTACTATTCTGTGGGATTAAGACAGCTCAAGATAGAAAGGAAGGGCTCAAGAATGAAATTCAGAAGACACAAATGGAAACAGTTATAATGGAGAGAAAAAAATGGGGGTTATCTAAAGTGACTAATGTTTATTCTCAGAGAGCTTACCAACCAACCTGGATTTAAAAAGCAAACATATAGGCATATATGTTACAGAATGGGTTTGCCACTATAATAATACTGTATGTCCAATTAAAAAATGTCCACAATTTGGAACACGGGCAGGTAACAGAGGAAGAGCATGATGTGGTCCTTTCAGAATAGTATCAAGAGTGCCAAAGCTGAGAGGAAGTACTAGCTGTTGAAGAATGGCAGGAACAACTATCTTTTTTTCTAAAAGCTACATTTGGAGAAAGAGAAGGCTCAAAGAAGAAAGAGGACCATTATTTATAGGTGGATGAGAAGATGAAAACTGAGAGCAGAGAAAAGGCAAAACTGTTCCATTCTAATTTTGCTTCTGTTCTTTTTCTGCCAAAGAGAACGGCCTTCAGATTGCAAAGGACGGAACAAAAATGCCTAGTAGGGTTTTCATCCCCAAGGTAAAGGAGATAGTGAGAGGACAACTCCCATGCCTTTGGTAGATTTAAATGACTTGACCCAGATGAACTCTCCATCCTTAGGTACCAAAAAAAAAAAAATGATGTGGTTGCCAAGCGACTGTCAGTGATATTTGAAAGCTTATAGAGAATGGGAAAAATGCTCCCAAACCAAAGCAGGGAAGATATTCTGTTTCTCAAATTAGAAGGAAGATTGGCCAGTGAGCATTCAGACTATAGGCCAGTGAACTTGACTTTGATTCCTGGAAAAATTCTACTATATATTCATAGATTTATAATGAATAATGCATATCATAGCACAATTATGCATTATAATCTATTATAGCATATTAATATCTGATTTGTATTATATGTTATAGATGGTTTAGTAGTCTACTGCACAAAGTTTCCATATTGGGAATTTCTTACACTGATATAATTAGACACGTAAAATTGTAGCTGTAGATTCATCCAACTTTAGTGAAGTATTGATAAAATACTTCATGCTATTATTGTAGAAAATATGGAGAGTTAATGGTTGAATAACTTGATTTGAAGAGTACTTGTTAATTGTCTGCTTGGAAAGAGATCTCCAGTGAAGTGTCTCAGGGATGTGTGCTTTAGGGCCAGTATTATTCAATCTTTTTATCAATGATTTAGATAGAGGTAGTATTGGCATGGTGACCAAAACTGAACATGACACAAAAGAGGGAGAGATAACCAGTACACTGGATAACAGTCAGGATCCAAAAAACCTTGACAATCTATAGTATTGGACTAAATCTAAGATAAAATTTAATAGATATAAATCTAAAGTTTTAAACTTTTGTTAAAAATCAAATATCCACATTTAATATTGGGAAAATGGTGCTTAAATAATAATTTGTCTGAAAAATATCCAGGGGTTTTAGTGTACTACAAATTCAACATGAGTCAATATTATGCTATAGCAGCTCCAAAAAGCTACTATGTATGATCTTATGTTGAATTAAGAGAGGGGGAGCCTCACTTAAAAGAGTGCCAACTTAGACATGGCTTCAAGTTTGGTCTCTTGCACATGGTGGCTCTATCACTTAAGCTCTAAGTGTTCTAATCCATAAGACTCTAAGCTACTGATAAAATTCCACGTGGTTATAACTATAATTTGCAGAAGAATTGGCAATCTGCATCATTAAGCAGTTTCCATACTCAAAGTACCACACCTCAATTTAATTATAAGTCTAGACAAATATATGTGTGTATGTATATATGTGTACACACACACACACACACACACACACACACACACTGCGTTGCTCACACCTGTTCTGGGCTTATATGGATGAGGGACCGGTAAAACATGAGCTCCTTAAAAATGTTCACTTCTTCTTTGAATTCTAAGCACCTAGTATAATGCCTTGAACATAGAAGGCATTTAATAAATACTTACTAGATCATACTGGATAATCTCAACTTTTAGATGGTATAATTGAATAACTTTGTCCAAAAGAATCAGCATCATATAAGTAGCAGTAGAAAAAGTAGATGGCATGGCTAAACCCATATTAGAATTCAGTAAGGAACGAGTTTTGATGGGGCAGGAGGCTAAAAGATTCAGAGGTATTTGTTAATATTTGCCTGAACTGGTTTATCACAGAGTCAGGTATATGAAGAGTACTGAATTCATGGAGGGACAGAGAGACTGGAGTGGACACAGCAAGGATCATCTGTACTCTTTAGATTACCTACAATTTTGATTTTCCAGAGGTGTGATTGGTAGCCTAATCATACCACTAGTAGAATTTTATTGTTAAAATGATGAGTTTGGTGTCAGATAGCAGTTTAGGATTATTGAAAGTGTTGTGTAATTCCTTAGATGCAAACCAGAGGTTCCCTCTCCCCTTCTGCCTATTCAGGTTTAGGCCCAGTAAATCTTGGCTCCATAGTGTCTCTGTGAACTATGGGTACTGATGGCCCAACACTATAGGCTTGCTAACTGCTTGTCATACTTGGAGCAAGAGTGTCTACTGAAGATACGAGGTAGGAGAGTGCAGACAAACTCACAAGGGCATGTTTCATTGTGCTAGGGATGCAGAAATCCTGGATGACATTCAGAATACTGCTGACAAGTCAGAGGACCCTGAGAAGAAGAGGGAAGATTTTCAGGAGGGCGAGAAAACCCCTGAGGAGACAATGGCTTCAGCCTTTGATTCACCAATTAATTTTGCAGTGAGGCAGCTGGGTTACACTGCCCTGGAGGCCATTCTGCTATACACCCATCACTCCACCTTTAGGAAAGAGAGAGAGAGGACCAAAAAGCAACTGACATCAGGGATTCATTTGAGTTCCTAAGGTCCCTGGGAACTGGGTCCTTCTGCCAGTGTAGCTGGATTCAAGACTGCATGGAGAGGAGCAAAGTGTAAAGAGTCTAGAAAGGTAGGAAGGGGCCAGGTTGTGAAGAGCTTTAGGGGACTCTAGGTGCTTTGGTCCTAGGGGCCACAATATCTCAGGCCATTTCTGTGTCAACAGCCATCCAAAATGAATGATTACGATGGCAAGAAGTTATTGACAAAGGGCTGGACCGTGTTCCATATTCTCAGGTTGGGGAGGCAGGAAAGCATTTTATAAGGGTTTCCATCATTGAGAAGGAAGAAGGGAAGTTCAGATAAAGAACTTTGGAATCCACAGAGTTAAAGTTTTGGAGTTTTTTGTCTTTTGGGGGGATGGGGGGACAGAGACAAAACAAGAAACTTTTTTCCAGAATGGTTCAGTCATCAAAAGTTCTCAATAATTATGGCTTTGCAATATTTCCCCTGGTATTATGCCACCTCTTCTTGTCCAAGGATAATATGATGAATGGCTTACTTCAGGAAAGGGTCCATAAAGAGGACAAGAAGAGGGGAAAGGGGTAAAAGAATTATAAAGGGACAACATTTGAACTGTGATGGTTGAGCAAGTCTGATGAAAAACTTGCCTGTATAGTTAATTAAAACACTGGGGATCACAACTGCTGCTACAGCAGTAGGATGTGAGGAAAAGGGAGTCACACTACCAGAGGACAGGGTGTTGCCATTTTAAAGCTATGGAAACTGAGGCAAGAGAAGCTGGAATGACTTGCCCAAGGTCTGATAGGTAGTGAGTGCCAGAGCTGAGATTCAAATCCAGGACTTCTAGTCACAAATTTATTGCTCTTTGCATTCTCCTTTGCTGCCTTCTTTTATAGAATTGTGGGACTTATTTTGAGTGCCAGATATATTCGAATATACATACAAGAAACTAGGGGTTAGCTAACATGAGAGGGGCAAAGAAAAATTAGGTGTCCCATTGATATGCTTGCCATGTCAAAGGAGAGTGTGGAAGACCTTCAGTGTAGGGGAAAAACCTTGTGGCAAACATATAGGTCAGGGATCCTGCAGGTTGAGCAGGCAAAAATGGGCTCCTGTCTGGAATACTGGAGTCAACACTTGAATCGTTGAGATTATGCATATGTTGGAACATGTGTCGAATTATTAGTCAAGGAATATTAATGCATAGACTCTATTATTATCACTGAGATTTCATTTCCTCACTTCTAAAGTGAGAATAGGAATGCTCATAGCATTTTCCTCCCAGGGTTGTGGTAAGAATCAAATATAAGTAATGCACATTGAAAATTTTTAGTCAATTAGGTCAGTCCTTAAACATCTATTAAGCACCAGACATTTATTATGTGCCAGACATTGTGCAAAAAAGGGGGAAAAAAAGCAGATCCTGCCCTCAAATAGCTTCAGTTCCAGTAGGAGAGATAACATTTAGCCAGTAGGCATGTGTCAGGCACATACAGAGCAGATAAAAGATAATCTTCCAGAGGAAGGCTCTAACAGCAAGAGAGAGGAAAAGGAAAAGGTTTCTGCAGAAGGAGGTGAGTCTTGAAGGAGGCCAGGGATGCTAAGAGGTGGAGGTGAGGAGAGAAAGAACTTCAGGTATGGATAGCTACTGAAAAGGTATGGATAGAAGAGATGAAATTGTATGCCAGAAACAGAAAATAGACAAGTATAGCCACATTAAAGAGGACATGGAGGAGAGTAAAGTAAGAGAAGGGGCAGCTAGATGACTCAATGGATAGAGCATTTGGACCAGAGTAAGGAAGACCTGAGTTCAAATCCAACCTCAGACACTAGTGGCATGACCCTGGGCAAGTCACTTAACCTATGTTTGCTTTAAGCCTCTGGAGAAGGAAATGGCAAACTACATCAGTATCTTTGCCAAGAAACCCTCCTGGATTGTATCAGCATGCTATGGGTCATGAAGAGTCAGACCCCACTAAACAGCTGAATGACAACAACGAGAAGTGGGGGATGAACTCTGAAGTAGGGCTATGGATCTGTAGCACATATAGGAGAGGCAATATGATGGTAGAAATGACAGCATTTGTAATCTAATTGGAATTTGGCAAGTCATGCCTGGTAATGGTATCTACAGAGTGAAGAAGAGTGACTAGTTAAGGATGACATTGAAATCATAAACCTGGGTGATTGGAAGGATACTGATATTCTTGAGGTTCACAGGGAAATTTGGAAGAGGGTTGGGTTTGAGGAAAATCCAAAAAGCATTTCTCCGAGTACCATGTGTAAAGCGCTGCACTGAATCCTGTAGACAAAGATAAACTAAAATGTCTCTGCCCTCAAAGACCTTAAATGGCAACCCTAACGTGCTATATAAATGTCAGCTAATATATTATGGTTGTCATTCAAGACATAACAAGGTATAAAAGAGAGGACTCTGGACTTGGTTTCAGCACTACTTGAATTGGAATTTCAACTCTGATACTTCTAGCTGTGTAACCATGGGCAAGTCATTAAACTCCCAGAACCACAATTTCTTCATCTGTAAAATGGGGCTAATTATACCTGTACTGCCTACTACCTGGGATCAAGAGGAAGGTCACATGAGATCAGCTACTTAAAGTGCTCTGCAAACCAGAAAGTGCTTCATATAAATCACCAATTATTATTCATGTTTTATCTGGAAGTTACTGTTTTCATTTTGAACAAGCGATTTGAAAGACATATTGCTTCCTAAAATGTGATTTCATTATATCTATCCAAGGGCCAACATTATTCATGAGAATATTCATCTTGGGGTTTATAAGAGATATCAATGTAAAATTTCACTTAATAGGCATTCACTTTGTAGGGGAATTTTAGGGAACACATTTATTCGGTGAAATTAAAAATATCAGGAATAAGATTGTGGTAAATATACATCCAGTTTTCAGGAGGTTAAATTTTGAACCTGAAACAAATACACTTTTTTGCTCTTATGAAACTGAATAGATTCCTTTTCTTCTCCCTCCCCCAAATAAATTATTTTCCATTCTTTCTTTTTTTTGCTTATGGGGTCCAATACTAATTACAACAGCTTACGTTAAAAGGCACAGTGGGCTGACAAAATATGCCTGTGAATGTTCTGGTTATTAATTAATAAACATAGATTGACTAGAAATATTCTGACAGTCAATGTTTCCATTGCCTCCAATGGGGACATGTTCATCATTTCCATAGTTATCATACTCAGTAACATATCTGATACTTACATCGTCTTTAAGCATTTATTAAATGCTCACTTTATACCAAGCACTGTGTTAAGAGCTGAAAATAGCAAGAGAAATGCAAGGTAGTCCATTTTCCTGGGGAGGAATTCCCTCTATCAATGGTGATCAGCACCTGTCTCACAATTTGTAATCCTTAGAGGGTTTATAAATATGGCATCCCAAAAGTGTTAGTGCAGTTTAAAGCTATTAAGCCTAAATAATAATTAAATTATTAATAGCTCAATAATGAAGCTATTAATCTTATAGCTGCACTAAGAATTTTGGGACATCCTGTACATTTCTCACTTGTTCCTCACAACATTGTAAGACATGTACTAAAGGTATTCCCTGTCCCCATTTCACAAATGGAAGAAGCAACCTGGGGTTGAGGACAGACAATTGGCCTTGGTGTGAGAAAGGACCTAATTGGTCTCCTCTGGACATTTACCTCCTGTATGATCCTAGCAAGTTGATTAATCAAGCAACACACTGGGACTTACCTGATACTCAGGGGTGGGGCAGGGGGTAAAATGGAGCCTACTGAGGTAGGGGGAGCTCCTGATAACTCACAGTTTCTTCTTGAATTCCCACTTATCCATGGAGGAACAGAAAGACAGAAAATGCTTCATGATGTGAAGGAGGGTGTTTGAATCCAGGTCTTTGCAAATATCAAACCCAGATTTTTTTTTTCCCCATTAGCACATTCAGTCTTTGACAGCATAGTATTTTGGTAAAGTCTCAGTTGTTGACTTTTATTGTTGGGTTTGTGGATATGGTGTGGTGAAATATATAGTTCAGTTGGCTTAGTGTCAGGAAGATCTGAATTCAAATCCAGCCTCAGACACTTACTAGCTATGTGATTCTAGGCAAGGCATTTAACCTGTCTGCCTCAGTTTCCTTATTTGTAAAATGGGGATAATAATAGTATTTACTTCACCTGGTTGTTGTGAAGCTCAAATGAGATAACATGTAAGGAACTTTCCAGACTATAAAGCTTTATATAAATGCTTCTTCTTCTTCTTCTTCTTCTTCTTCTTCTTCTTCTTCTTCTTCTTCTTCTCTTCCTTCTCCTTCTCCTTCTCCTCCTCCTCTTCCCCCTTCCACTTCACCATTGCCTTCCCCTTCTCCTCCTCCTTCTTTTTCTTCTTCCCCTTCTCCTTCTTCTCTTCCTCCTCTGCCTTCTCCTCCTCCTCCTCCTTCACCTCCTCTTCCTTCTCTTTACTAGTAGAGAGGATATTGGAATTGGAACAAGAAGACCTGCATTTGAATATCTGCTCTGCCACTTACTGTCTGTGTTACCCTGGCCAAGTGAACCATAGTTCTGCCATATGTAAAATTAGGATCTTGGATTGGGGTAGCCACTAATGTCTCTTTTAGGAAAAAAAAAAACCTTTCATGTTATGATTTCCCTTGTAACATAGTGGATAAAGAGATGGTCTCAGAGTTAGGAAGAGCTGGTTTCCAATCCTGCCTCTTACATATACTGTCTGAGTGACCTTGACTAGGTAAGTTGCTTCACCCAGATAACCATCTGTATCAGCAATGCAGTATTCACAATGCCTACAGTAACTATAAATATGCTGATATAGTTATTAATCACAAAATGGAACAGGCTCTCTACATAAGAAATATAGATAGTGCATTCATTTAAATACCAGAAAACTGAG
>CM053580.1:24048494-24067999 GCA_028627135.1 Pseudochirops cupreus
TCTCCCCTCCCCTCTCCTCCCCTCTCCTCCCCTCTCCTCTCCTCTCTTCTCCTCTCTTCCCTCCCTCCCTCTCTCTCTCTCTGTCTGTCTTCCTATCATGTATATATGATGAATGATATAAACTATACAAATATATGTATACATATGTATATATGATTCAAATTCATTAAGATTATCTTAAAAGAAATAACAGGGACCTGGAGTTTGAACCCCCAAAGCTGATTACTAACTGAGTAACCCTGGACAAATCACTTGATCTCTTTAAGCCTCAGTTTTTGCCTCTGTCGAATTAGTGGGCTGAATGCCTTGGGGTCTATACTGTAAACTTCCTCAAAGACTGTAAGGTCCTTGAAGGCAGGACCTGTTTATGTTTGAATCTCGGTAACCTCAGCAGCCAGCAGGGTCCTTTGCACATGGGAAACACAGGAAGGTTTGCCAAGTTAAGTGGACTGGGATAGATGTTCTCTAAGTTTCCTCCCAGCTCTGGCAGTCTGTGATTTTATAGATAAAGAAGGAAGCTTTATTATCTACAGAAAAGTGACTTATCTGAAAAAATAAGAATTCAGTGGGTGATGGAGTGGGTTTGACTAAGTGATTTCTAAATTTCCAAATTCAGTTTAGCATAGTCCTTTACACATAGTATGACTAAAACAGGCCTGCTGACTGCCCGGTTATGTAAATCTCTAACAATGTGATATGAATGATTACGCACCTAATAAAGGCATATTAAAGACAGCTGGTGGTATCGTGGATAGAGCACTTGGCCTGACTTCAAATCTGGCATCAGACACGTACTGGCTGTGTGACCTTGGGCAAGTCACTTAACCTTTGTCTGCCTCAATTTCCTCAACTGTAACATGAAGATAATAAGAGCACCTACCTCACAGAGTTATTGTGAGGAGCAAATAAGACCATATTTGTAAAAGCACTTAATACAGCCCCAGACATATAGTAAGCACTGCATAAATGCTTATTTATTATTTATTTATTAATTAACTGATTAATTGAAAAGCAAGAACTTGACTTGGAATCAGGGAGACGTTGGCTCAAATCCCACTTCTGATACTTTCTAGCTGTGTGACCCTGGGCAAGTCACTTAGCCTGAACTTACTCCTCTATAAATTAAGGGGCTTAGATTCCCTTCTAGCTCTCAACCTGTGATCCCATGATTGACTGGTGAGGCATTCCTGCATTAAAATGAATGAGAAGACAAATATTCTAGACATTATAGAAGCATAACATCACATTCCTGCAGTTAGGAGAGACCTGAACCTGAAGGTCATTAAAAGTGCTCCTTAGTTGTATGACTTTAGGTTAGTCACTTTATCTCAACCTCATTTTCCCCATCTGCAAAATGGGTATTATAATACCTTGATTGTTTACCTCGAAAGTTTGCTGTGAGGATCACATGAGATGATGTATCTAAGAGCTTGGCAAATCCCAAAGAACTCAATAAATGTCAGTTCATTATATTACTGATGGACACAATTCACGTTTCTGGAAGTTTCCTTGAAAATTGTATTTGGGAAAGTCATGCCCCACGTAGCCATTGATTCTGGTCGCCATTGCAGGTTACATTTGTCTTCACTGAAAACAACTTAACACTTGGTTTCTCTACCAGCCCTTCCTCTCCACCTGGACCATTTTTTTCTGAGGCAGTTAATGATTTTTCAAAAAGATACTCCAGTGCCCAAAATAGGGAAAGGGCTTACTATGTAAAGGGAATTTATTTTTTTTAATAAAGTAACCAATCACTTTGTAATATCCATCAGCCAAGAAGCAATTATTAGATAAAAGCCCCACAATTTATTTATTTTGTAAGTCTGGATTTTCCCATTTGGGGAAAATGCCACATCAGTCCTTGGAAGAGCATGGGGAAAGAAGGCTGAAAGCTTTAACCGCAAAAGTGAAACCATTTCTAGATTCTACATGTGCTCTGTTGAAAAAAAAAAGGGAGGGGGCCGGTAAATGTTGAGCCCAGAGGTCCAGCACTTAAGAGTTTAAGCATATCCAAGTGATAAAGAGCCTGCAATTCCAGCCCTCCCAGAGCTACCCCGAAAAAGGAATGTGGTATGACTTTCCCGGCTGAGCCGCTGTTGACATTTTATTAGGGAGTGTGGTTCAGGACGTTCTCTTATCTCTGGATTTGAGGGTTTAAAAAATGTCATTATTAATCTGACTACTGAGTGAAAGAAGAAATAAACACGAGCAAAGGAAGGAGCTGAGTCAGATTCCGACATCTCTGATTTAACAAAGGAGAGAGGAGGGCAAAAGCAGCAGCAAGTTACACAGGCTTGGCTGTCCCCCCGGTATTTTAGCATCATTTAAGCATGCTGGAGAAAAAAAAAATGAATTCAGAAATTGAGAAATCTCATGTAAGAGATTTGTGGAGTTAAAAAAAAAATCACAATTGTTTAGGAAAGGATGATCAAGCTAGCGCATTAGAAAGTGACAGAGAAAAGATAGGAACAAGTGATAACATCCAACAACCATCTCACCCAAATCCTGTTTCAACTAGAAACGTATTGTATGGCAAAGGCCTTAGTCACTCTGTGTCTGAGTTACTCCTTTCAGACAGTGAGGATTATAATCTTGTCTGGTCTGCTTTCAGCCACACTTCTGGGGAACAATGCATTCTTAATTCTTACACAGTACTTGCATTTGCTGAAGGACTCAGGGGCTTAACCTCTGTGGTCCTCATTCTTTTTATCCACAAAATTCGAGTGACCATATGGGCATGTTTTAAATCACCTTTCAACCAATGCATCAACAGAAAGATTTTCTTCAAAGTACCTCCATATGAAATAATGAATTTCATGATTAGAAGAAAAATAACAGATTTCTCCTCTCCAAATATAGGTTGTGGATTTCACTTCTCCAGTCATCCAATTCCATTCAACCCAACAAATATTTATCAATTGCCTCCCATAAGAAAGGCATCACGCTAGAGGCTGGGGCATAAAGAGGAAAACATCCCTGCCCTCAAGGAGCATATGATCTAATACAAAGGCTAAGAATAAAGAAGATTGATATGAAGTAGGGTGTGATGGGAATAAAGGAAATAGATATTCAGACCAAGTTCTAAAAGAGAATGGGAATATGGAAAGATCATTTTCACCTAGGTACATTAGCTAAGAAAGGCTTCTGGAGATTACTTGCTAAGAGGGTGCTAATATATTTTGATCGACACCTCATTATCTGCTTACTATTTGGAAGATGGCAAGCTCTACTCCCCCCCACCCCACCCCTCATCTCCCTTAGCTTTAGGCAGAACAATAGGTCTTGAAAAATAGAGAAGCAATGAACCATGTAACTGCACTAGGGAGGTGTTTTTTTTTTTCTTCTTCTTGCTAAAAGGGCAGAAGCTTGGGAAGTTGTGTCCATTCTGTTAACCGGAGTTTGGCATAGTCCAGTGTGCCATCAGCCACACACTAAAAGTCCCTAAAATGCTGCTGAGTAGAGAAGGGAGGTCATTTGCAACCCCTCAAATCCCTTGCTAGAACAATGTTGGTAATATGCTGGAGACTAAAGTGAGAGAAGTTTCAATGGGCAAAGAGGGTTTATGGAGGGAATTCTAAGAGGCCAGGATGGGATGGAGAAGCTGCTAACAGCAGAGTTTAACTGGAATGCAAAGCATGTGAAGAAGAAAATGAAATCCCCCAGGAAAGATAGGTTGGAGGCAGATTAAAGTGTACTCTAAATGTGAGGCGGAGAATTTTGCATTTTTTTTTCCTATGGGTAGCAGTGTCCGCTGAAAAATCAATAGAGGAGTGGCATGGTCGCATCTTTGAATGAATTACTCTTTCCCCACCTTAGTAGGATGGTTAATGATTAAAACCCCTATAGCTGTCAATTTCCCAAAGAAAAAAGAATAAGGGTAGCATAAAAATTGTCTTAGGCTTTCCCTTTTGGTCCCTTACAGAAGCCACCATTAAATATAGATACTATGTAAAATGTAGAACACCTAAGGCTTCTTGGGAAACAGCTGACTTCCTGTTAGACCACTAGGTTCCACTGCTCTTAATTATCTGAATGTGGGCAATAATAAAGGGAAATAGGTACTGTTCTCAAACACAGCCCATTTTCCTTAAATCTCATTTCTTTCCCTAAGGAGAACTTTGAATATCAGAAACCTAAAAAAGGACAAGAGTTCCACTGAGTTTCCTAAATAATGAAATATAAATGATATTTTATAATATAAATATGAAGATACTGACCAAAATTCCCCTCCCTGCCACTTCAGTCCGTCTGCACAAACTTGTCTGTAGAATCCCCCCTTACCCTTGGGCTCCTCTTACCCTGAAATTTCAGGGAACTCATTTTTCTGCTGGAGATAGATTTCATATTCGAGTTCTGCAACTTTTGAATTTTAGTTTGACTGAAATATTTCAGCAATAACATCATGTATGAGATAACTGGCAATTCTCTGAACAAAAAGATAAATGTAGCAACGAAACCTCTTGTCTCCAAATGCAGATTAAATTCAGACTCTGGAATGAAGCAGTTTTCCTAATTTGAGACTCAGAATTAACATGGATTTTTGTGAAACCTAAACAATATAGATAATATTTTTAAAGGACAATATCCAGTCATCCGCAATTCTTTTCACTAGAGAGACAGACTCTGTTTCCTTTTCTCAAAGTTAAGTTACTATAGATACCAAGATCCCCTCTTTTTTTCTTAAAGTTAGGTTGCTATGGAGAAATTTGATTTTGCTAAAGTTTTCATATTTTCCAGCAAGAACTAATGAGATTGAAAATATTTTAAACTGTAATCTTTCGGAAAATAGTGGTTGTCCTTTCCCACTTTTCCAAGATATCTGTAGCTAAAAATAATAATTCTAGTATCAACCCATGCCCACGTGAACATCTTCCTCTCACTTTTTTTTTTAATCTTTCATTGTCAAAGCAACTGTGATTTCATCTCTTACGGCTTCTAATAGTCAATACTTTGTTCCATGGGTACTAACTAAAGCAAGATGGAAGTCCCTGAAACAGGAGCACAGCACTAGGAAATCCATACCAGCAGTAATTGCCATCTAAATATAGCCAAACTGTCACCAACAATGAGACCTTTGGGTTTGTTCTGCTAGGCATCACAAGTCCCTCTAAAGTCACCGGTTTCCAAATTTCATTCTGACATGGGGTATAGGAGACTGGTGACAGATGGGCAAAATTGAGCATGCAGCTTGGACAGTCTTCTGGATGAATGTCTTGTTATCTGTAACTCACTGCCAAGTCCCACATGTCGCTTTATTTCAGACACTACTGGGTAACTCTGGAGTCTCAGCCAACAATACGGACTTGAAAGAACCAGATTTCCTCACTGTTGGTATTCCTAACATCTCACTCACGCTGGGTTTCTTTGCAATCATAAAATAGTCACCAGGATGGGAACAGATAGAAGGTAGCAGTTTGACATGCCCGACCCCTTTCTCAATTCCATTTTAGGCTTGGAATTGTGATGCATTAGACCTCAGCATTCAGCTCTGGTAGATATGTTCATCCATATTCTATGGATGTATTTTGAAAAGGATAGGCCAAATCCTATCCTGTGTTTCTTGAACAAAACTCCTAAGAAAGCCATCTCTAGCACACAAATTCAGGTCCTCTTCACCTCTCCCCAGCCTACTGAAAGAGTCTCCTAACTGGTCTCTTCGTGGCCCACACTGGATCCATTTGTCACACATCTGACCCATTAACATTCCTGAAGCATAGCTCTAACCATATTACCTCTGAGCTCAAGAAGCTTCAGTGGCTACCTATTCCTCTTAGTTAAGATACAAATTCCTTTTCATGACATTTAAAATCTATTCCAGAGTGGTTTGAGCCCATCTCTTCAGGCTAATTACAAATTATTCCCTCTCATGCATTCTCATTTCCAGCCAAGCTGGCCTCCTCTTTGCAAACTGTCTCCCTCATGTGGAATGGTTTCCTTCCACACCTCTGCTTTTGGTAATCCCTGATTCCTGTCAAATGAAATGTTATCTCCTCATTTTCAGATGTTACTATTTTCCCTTTAGTCTTGTCATTGCTTCATATTTATGTTTTGCATATGTGTTCTTTGGAGCAGGGGGAGGACAGGTATCATTTTGTCTTTGTATGCCCACATCCAATCCAGTAAACATTTATTGAGTGCCTATGATGTACTAGGCACTGTGCTGAGTAATGGGGATACAGTGAATAAAAAGACAGTCCCTGCCCTCAGCCAGCTTACAATCTAAAGGGGGAAAAAACACACAAATGGAGGGAAGGAAAGGAGGCAGGACACCAGCAGATATGTCAATGGGGGCGTTTGGTTCAGTGAAGTTGAAACCAGGCAGGGCAGCAGATACAGGGTGGAGTGATCTGAGAAGCCAGCTTCTGCTTTGTATAAAGGAAGGCACTGGGAGGAGTTTGAGACTCCACTTTCCTGTCCTCCAATCAGAGGCAAAAAAGAAGTCCGAGGGAGGCAGAATCAACCAGAGCTTGAGTTAGCAGCACCGTAGTGAGATCAGAAAGAAGGAACTTATCCTAAGATGGAAAGTTGAAACCAGATAGAACAGCAGATGCTGAGCAGAGTGATGACTATGGGCCTCGATGTTTAAAAGATACTTGTTGACTTAAATGGAATTGAATAGTATGGGTTAAGGAAAGGCAAAATTGGTGCCTACTTATTCAACTTTGTTTTAAGGCTGTCTTCATTTAGTCTTGCACAGAATTTAGCACACTGGCTTTCACATCCCAAGTGTTTAGTAAACGTATGATGAATAAATGAAAAATCATACTAAATTTAATTGATCTAAACTACGTAAAATGAGACACAAATAATACAAATTATTTAGGGCTCCAAAACACATTATAAACCAAAATTATGTGCCATTAAAGCTCAATTAGCTATGAATGAACTACTTACCACCATAGCCTGTTTAAAGTTAGGAAAGTGAGGCATGAAAAGGTGAATAGAGTCATGACTGTATTCATAAACTTTTAGAGCTAGAAAACGTTTCAGATGCCGTCCAGCTCTGCCCTTTTATTGTACAAAGAACAACGTTGTACAGACAAGGTTAAGGTACCTACTCAAGGTCATACAAGTGGCAGATTCAAAACACAAATCCAGGTTATGACATGGGGGCAAGCCTGTGTTCTCCAAGTCTATGCCAATAGAACACAAGCTCTTTTTTCCTTCCTTCCTTCCTTCCTTCTTTCCCTCCTTCCTTCCTTCCTTCCTTTCTTCCTTCCTTCCTTCCTTCTTTCCCTCCTTCTTTCTTCTCTTCCTTCCTTCCTTCCTTCCTTCCTTCCTTCTTTATGGGAATCTATTTTAGCTTCCTGATAAAACTACAGACTCCTTGAGGAAAAAAAAAAAGATTTCTTAGAATTCTTGCATCATTCCCACAGTGCCTATCGCATTTTACAGCCAAATAAATATATATTTACTGACTGAATAATCAAGTCATATCCTTTTCGAAAAACTTCACTCTTTTAAACACTGATGTAAGCCACTAATGTCAGTGCCATACTGGCACCAGCAATTTACAGAAGTTCACACTATTAATAGTAAGACTTGGAAACTCTGTAGGTAGCCAGGACCGTCTCAACCATCCAACTATTTCATTCTATCTCTGGGCCCAGCCTAAGCCCAAAATGAATTTAGCATGATGTCTTGAGCTTACTTTAATCTCATCCCACACCTTCAAAATTACCCAAGAAGGCCCTGAAACCAGTCTGTGACTCTGTGGCAACCAGCCAGCCCATGACTATGTGGTGTGACACTGATGTACTCTCCGCCAAGAGGTTGTGGCATCCCCAGGATAATGCCCGATTGACATGGTCACGGTGTTTGTTGGTACAGTCTAATTATGCCTGGGGCTTTCTCTCTGCATGCTGGTCCTTGTCAGTTTTCCTGTGGGTAAAGTCAGCTGTCTTGAGCCTTTCAAACCCACTCTGCATGTGGCTTTGTAACACATGAAGAAGTTCCTGAAATGTCAATCCTAAGGGACGAGTGCTCATGGCACTGAAGCATACATCATATCCTGTGCATGTGTTGGCACTCTCAGACAAAAGCCAAAGGCTAGCTAAAGAGGCCAGAATTAAATTATTCTTGCTCCCAGAGAGGTGAGACTTCCAAAGTGAAGCTGATACATGTTAGCTGAGTTAGGGGGATGGATTTGCACTGTAGTCACCCCCCGAAAAGCTGTTTTATGAATAAAAAGCCTTCAGTTTCTAAAGGATGGAAATCTGGTCCCTTTCATAGCATATGGAAATTCATTTAAATGGCGGAGGGGGGAGGCAGAATGTGACATTTCTTTTAACCCACCATTTTACAGCTGGAAGAAATCTCTTCCACTCTAAGATGACATAGTGAGACAATCCAAGGAACTCAACTTATGGGCCGTAAATTCACCACTTACTCTTCTTCGGCTACCAAATTCCAAGATTTATTAAACATCTCCTCTCACACAGCTCTGGGTTTTATGAGAAAGCCAAACTTGACCTCTGAATGGCTAGAACCATCTGGATTATTTCAACTCTGTTTTCTTATTGGCAATCTCGTTTTTTCCCTGTCATGCTTTTAGGAGCTCTCAGACGACTCCACACACAATTAATTCCTGCATGTTTCTTTTGTTCAAACAAGAGCAGGCAAACAAAGAGTTCTATTTTGGAGCGAGATGTCTAAAATGCATATGCCATTCTGATCGGGATGCTTCAGCATGTACTTCATTAAAAAAGATCTGATTAAAAAAAATGCTGGTCCATGCAGCACCACTGAACTCAATGATGAGTAATTTTAATTCCCATCTCTCTACCTGAACCCCTCTCTAAAATTCTCTTTCATTGCCCACTGACGCTGCTCTAAGTGCACAACTCCATTCTAGTTTGCATTCAGATCAAACAGGCAAGGAGGAAAACATGAATTTGGCCTCCTGTCATTAGCATGTAATGATGTGCCAGTCTAGCCTTTCATCTTGTGATCTCAAAGTGGAACTTCTTAATGGAGTTTCAACGTTCACATTTGATCTACTGGTTTGCGGAAGAACTACAAGGAAGCCTGGTGGAAGATGCTGAGCACACTCAACAAAAGAGAATTGATGGTTGTAGGCCCTGACTGCTGATGAGAAGTCAAGGGTGAGATGGGAGGTAGAGGCCAAAGAGGATTCCAAGGTTTGGAGTCTGGCCAGTTGAGAGAATGGTGATAAGGTGGTGGGGAGCAAATGTTTTCTTGGAGGAGGGTTTTCTGGGCTTTGGGGAAAAGAGGGGAAGATGAAGAGCTTGACTTGGGACACTGAATAAATTTAGAGGTGCCCACACAACAACAGTTGGAAATGTAGACCTGGAATCTGGGAGAGAGATCAGGGTTGGAGAAAAGTATTTGGCAGCTGTGCCTGCAGGGGAAGTACTTGATATTAAGGGAGTGACTGTCTCTGATGAAGAGAGAATGCAAATATAGGAAAAGCCAAGGATAGAGCCTATAACTCAGGAGTTTATGAGGAGCAGGGCCCAGGGAAGGAAGTGAGAAGGTACAATTGTAATAAAAGAGGTAGGGGGTGTCATGGAAGCTAGGCTAACCCTTGAAAACAATCCTAAATCGATTTAGCATATTTGAAATGAGTTAAATGAAAGACAGTGTGATATAATGGAAAGGGCACCAGCACTGGAGTCAGAGAGCCTGAGTTCAAACCCCATCTCTGAGGCTTGTCACCTGTGTCACATTGGACAAGTTACCGAACCTGTATGGGCCTCAATTTCCCCATTTGTAAGATGAACAGTTCAGATTAGATCACCTGCTGGCCTTGTTGTTCTAGTCTCGTGAGTCTATGATCTTTTGAAGTATGGATTTTTAATCTTTTTGTCTGTCATGGACCCTTCGCAGTTTGGTGAAACCTATAGGCCCCTTCTAAGAATGAGACATAAAATCTATATAATTACAAAAGAAATGAGTTATATTGAAATAGAGTTACCAAAATATTTTTAATACTAAGCTCAGAGGCACCAGGTTAAGGACCCTTGCTCTAAAACAATAAAAATATGTAAGAGAAAAAAATTAAGAATATAGCAAAAAATCTCTATGTCCAAGCAGCAGTTTAAGGACCATTTTGTCCAAGACATTTTAAAGGCAATCTCTGTGTGAGACAGGGGTTCATTTCAAAGGTTCCTTCTGAAACTTGAGACCCTCCTAGTCTAAATATTTTCCTATGAACTCAATATCAGGATGTTATGAACTCTCTGCTAATAATCCTAAATTTGTAGAAAAGACTTTCACTCATACTGATTTGCAAAGCATGTTTGGCATAAAATGGACCTGTCCAAAATTGCTTTGTGATCTTAGGTCATTTATTCTCTTTTCCTCAGTTTCTCAGAATTCAAAATTGAAAAGCTATTCTTAATTTTCCTAGAAAGTATTTGAACTGTATGCCATATCAAACGTGACTTATTTCTTCCTGTAGACTTATATCAAATCATGTTTCGGTCTGCGTCAGTAGCAATACATCCACAAACATTTGCTAGGTGTCTGTCTTTTAGGCGCCACCAGCAGAGTAAAGAATGTTAAAACAACAGACGAGTCCATGGGTCTGTCCCCTTTGTCACTTACTGGATGAAGACTTGGGGCAATCCAACAAAAGCTCTTTGGCCATCACTTACCTTACTTACAGAATGATACCAGGGATAAGTCAAAACTCTGTCTGTGGCCACAGGACAGGCCAAGTGATCTGGAAAGAGGGCAGGATTGGGAGGCAGTTCCCACATTCAAATGTAACCGTGCGTGAGTCAATTTGTCCCTGCTTCTGTTTCTTCATCTTTAAAAGCTGGAGGTTGGACTAGGTGGCCAAGTCGAAAAAATGGGATGCTCTGATCTTTTAATCTGGCACTGCTCTAATCTTGGGTTTAACCTTGGGCTCTTACCTGATGCATGACTACGAATACATCAAACTACTTTACCTTTCTGAGCCTCAGTTTCTTCTGTAACATGATAATGATTATACTCTACCTGCCTCATGGAGTTATTATGAGGAGACTGCTATGTAAAGCTTCAAATATACTAGAAATTTTTGTTATTATTGATGAGATCTTTTCTGGACCTAAGATCTCTAGCTCTGTATCCTAAAAGAAGGATTATTAACCCAGAGACTCTGATATAGACATATATATATATAAATATATAGGTATATTTGTATGTGTGTATATGGTATAAATGTGCACATGTAAATAGATACGAACTATTAGGTGGCAAAATGGATAGAGTGCCAGGCCTGGAGTCAGAAAGACCTGAGTTCAAATCAGATCTCAGACACTTACTAGCTGTGTGACCCTGGGCAAGTCACTTAACCCTGTTTCCTTGATTTTCCTAATCCATGAAATGAGCTGGAGAAAGAAATAGCAAACCAGTTCAGTATCTTTTCCAAGAAAACCCCAAATGGAATCACAAAGAGTTGGGCATGGTAGAAATGACTGAACAACAGAAATACTACGGATATGGATCTACATGAATATATGCATGAGGTATGCAAATGTATAGATGCAATATACATATATAGATACGTCACTATATTGTATGTATATTTTATGACGTAAGTGATTTCCTGTAAGTATTTTATGAATTTAATATAGTACTCTGAAAAATTATGCATAGGTTTCACCAGATTGCTAATATAGTTCATGACATAGGTATATATGTATACATATTTACTTTATATGTGTGTATACTTATAAAACAAAGAAGGCTAAGAAACCCTGTCCTAGATTCATTCTGGAACAAACCTTAACAACATTATTTCCTTTTTACCTGAGGATTTCAAAACATTTTGTAATAAATGCAATTAGGAAATAGCAGTTATAGATACAGATAGATATATAGATACATATCTATATATACATATATGTCTACACACACACACATATATGTGACAAGATAAAAATATCTGTGATCAACATCAAAGTCTGTTAACTTCTCTGTGCCTCTGTGCCTCTGTTCCCAATCTGTAAAATGGAGATACCACTACCTTTTGCCCCTTTTCATGGATTTCTGTGGCACCTGGAGACACTATTTTGGAGAGGCTCACTTTGATGTTTCTTTTCAAGGTTCTCTAGAATTCACCTGCATGGACAAAATAATTGCAACAGAGAAGAAGAAAGGTCTTCTTTTCCTTGCCAGATCTTCCTCTCAAGTATTCAAACTTCAAACATCTTCTCTTTTTATTACTGGTAGCAGTGGATATTAATGAATGGTCATCTATTTGGTTTGCCTCAATTATAAGCTTCATAGTAATAATAACTACTATTCATATAGTCCTTTGTAGCTTACAAAGTGCTTCACATATGTAACTCATTGGAGCCTTGTGGGCATGCTAAAACCTTGGGGACCACAGGTACTATTCTCAAAAATTAGGTTTGGAGAGAAGAGACAACTTTACCATTCTACTTCCAACACCAGAAAGGAACTCCCAGGCCATCTGGTCAGCTGCCCAGGAAAGTGAATCTCAGTCTCTGTTAAGAGACTTCCCCAAAGTCTGAGAGCTGGTAAGTGTCAGAGGTGGAATCTGAATTCACTTCTTCCTGACTCAGAGTCCAACCCTCAATTGGCTGTACCATGCTTTCATTGGTGTGGTTGTGGAGTCCTTTCAGTCATGTCCAACTCTCCATGACCCCATTCAGGGTTTTCTTGACAAAGATACTGGAGTGCTTTGCCATTTCCTTCTCCAACTTATTGTACAAATAAGGAAACTGAGGCAAACAGGATTAAGTGACTTGCCCAAGATCACCCAGCTAGTAAGTGCCTGAGACTGGATTTGAACTAAGGAAGTTGAATCTTCCTGTCTCCAGGCCCAGAACTCTATCCACTGTGCTACCTAGCTACCCCCTTGTACCATGCTGTCCTCATACAATTCCCTGTATAGACAAATTCTGTCCTTGGGTATGATAATACTTTACTGCAAAACCAAAATAGGAAAGAAATTTGCACAGCAAAAAGGAACTTTAGAGATTAGATTAACTAGATGGCCACTACTACCATTTTTTATGGTGATGAAATGGAGATCCAAAAAGGTGACATGTTTTCCATAGGACCATACAACTATAAGTCCCATTAATTTAATAAATGATTATCTTTCCTAATGAATCTATAAAAACAATTCACAAATGAAGTAATGGTTTCTCCCTACAGAGCTGACATTATATATGCATATATGTCTGTCTATATATGTATGTATAGTATGTATGTGTGTTATGTACGTGTATATGTCTGTATATATTCCATAATAAATGTGTACCACATGTTTATGGGTATATGAATGCATGCATTTACATTAGTGTATGCTATATACTCATACATGTGTGTATATTTCCATGTGTACATGTACATATACATATAAAATTTGTTTGAGGAAGGGTTTTTTTTTTTTACTTAGATGATAAACTATAGCACTTGAATATAAAGGCTGGTTACAGAGAAACTCAGTACAGAAACGGGGAATAGCAGATTTTGATCAAGTAAGACAGTAAATTCTTTTAGTAACTACCGGTTTTAAGGTATTTTCAATGGCTGGATAATTTATCACTCCCTCTTTTCCCACTATACACATGAGATGTCAGTCTTTTATTTTTTTTAACTTTTCTTTTACTTGAATGCTGAGATCTGAAAATAGATCCGATTGTGAAGGGGTGCCTGGTGCTTGTTTACCAATGCTTCTGTAACAAAAAGAAAAGCCATATTTTCTCTCTTCACACTAACTGGAGAAGCATGAAGACAGGGTTCCTTGCCATCAAAGCCCATCCAAACTGGTAACCAGTCCACGACTGGGGAGATTCTGAGATCTCTGGTAAATGCCGAATGTGAGGAGGTTAATGGAAAAGCCGGATGGAATAAGGAAATCAGCTATATGATGCAAGGAAAATGAATTGCAAGTTCTCAGTTTTGAAAATAGTATTTTGAAAAACTCATCACGAAGATGAGCACCAGACTGCGTCCATCACTATGGGAGAAAGAGGGATATAAAAAAAGATAAGAGATGACAAAGGTCAAAGATATAATAGCGATTTTAAGGCTTTTTGTTTGGGAGAGAGAGCTAAGAGCTACAGTTCTAAACAAAAAGGAAGGGAGGCATGTAGCTCGCACCCTGGATCAAATCTCTTATTAGTTTTTCATAGATTGTAGATTGAAATAAGCAAAGGACCTCAGAGGGCATTGAGTCAACCCTCAGTTTTACACGTGAGGAAACTAAGTTACAGATCATTTAAATGAGCTGGCCAGCTTCACACAGCTAAAAAATATCTGAAGCCGGCTCTGAACCTAGTTCTTTCTAATTCCGATCACTGTTCCCCACCCACTATGCCATGCAATATCAAAATGAGATGGGAAAAAAGGATTTCTATCAAATCACCAAGTGTTAAGCATACACCCCCCTAAACTGTAGTTAAGCAAATTATTTATATCCTGGACACCTGGAGGCTTATAAACCCAAACGAGTATTTGTGTAAAAGTGAAGAAGAAAAACAAATACCAGAAGACACTTATTCCAAACGGAATTAAATCATAAATTTTCTTTTGCTGGTCTAGCCAAGCAGAAGAATTAAAAAATAAAATTAAAAAGAAAAGTTCCTCCCCAAGAGAGCCCTCCTGAGCTCCCCAGCTCCAGAAAACATGGTTAGAGACACTATGAGAGGCAGTGTATTTAAATATACATTTAGATACACAGAGCCAAACTATCTACGTGGAAGCTTATGGATTTCTCAAGTGCCCCTAGATTACCCAGATGCATGTTAGATTTGGCAGGAATTAGATTTGATATTATCTTCTTATTATGCAAAACCACAGAAAACATTTAATTAAAACTTAATTAAAAACTCCATGAAGCTTCAACCCCATGGAGTCCATTTTTCAACAACAACCAGCAATGAAAGCCTCCAGGACAGACTATTTGGAAGAATGGTGAGGAGCTCACTCTTCTTTCTACCACAGAGTCCCACTTTATAGAAGCAGGAGCAGTGGGATCATTTGGGGACCTGGCAATGGCCATGTCAACTCCCAAATAAGCACCATGATAAGTGGTCTTTGGCGATAAAGATTTTAATAAGCAAAACTCGCCACAGACCCCTGCCTACTTTTGTAGTCAATATCATGAAGTAAAAGTAAAATGAATATAAGGCTATGGAGGAAGCTCATGACAACCTCCCAGAACCAGTTCTAATTCTTTCTTTGACTAGAATTGCGCTGAGCTGAATATTGAGGCAAAGAATGGGATTCCTTCTTGGAGTTAGTAATTTGATGAAATGGCTGGCTCATGGTTGGTAGAACTAAATATGAAAATACTTCAGAGATCTTCTAATCCATCTCTCAAAATTTATGTAAGAGGTAAGTCGGGCCCAGAGAGGTTAAGAGAGTGTCCTAAGCTCAAAAAGCATTAGTTTTGGGATTCACTGCCTTTCAATGCCATTTATTTAAAAAAAAGGGGATCTGAGTCAAGTGTAAGAGAATAACAATAATGGTTTATATTAATGTAGGCACTTTAGGTTTGCAAAGCACTTTGCCTGCATTATCTTACCTGTTTCTTAAAACAATCTTATGAGTTTGGGTGCTTGCAAATATTCCTAGTTTACATATGGGGGAATTAAGGTTTTGATAGTTGACTAAGTGGTTTGTCTAGGGTCAGACAATGAGTAAGCCATTGAGGCAAGATTCAGGCCCATGTTGAGTCCAGTGATCTATCTACTAAGTCATACTGCTTTCAAGTCCCAGGATGATATCCTGCTTATTCAGCCTACACTTAGCTTCATAGATTTACTTTTAGACCTATGAGCTCACACAGAGATGAATAAGATATAAGCTAAGTGTCAGAATAGTAATCAAGAATTTTGATCACTTCTAAACCAATAAAAAGATAAGCTTCAGTGGTCAAACATCATTCCTAAATAAACATGAACTATCACTTGAATTAGATCTAATTAAAGTAGAAGGTAACCAGCAACTCAATGGGAAAATTATGATTTTTAATGTAATGTGACAATTTTTCATAGATGGAACATCTCGAGTCAGTAATGGATGCTTTTTTTCATAGGTACAACACCTCTGGAGTCAGAGAGAAGCCCCAAGGTCATCTAGTCCAATCCACACCTCAATGTAACTTCTGCTACCACACTCAGACAAGTAGACCTCCAGTTTGTGTTTGAAGTTCTTGCATAACTGAGAAATTGACTGTCAGCTGAGGTGTTCTCTGCCACTGCTGGATAGCTCTATTTGTTAGAAAGTTCTGTTTTTTTCTTGTGCTGAGCTGACTCTGCCTCCTTGCAATTTCCACTTGCTCCTAATGTAGAGCACTTGCTCCTCTGCAGATCTAAGAAAATAAATTGAACAATACTTCCAAAGGACATCACTTCAGTCACTTGAAGGCAAGCTATCATGCCCCAATATGTCTCTCTGTATCCAAGCTAGATATCAGAAGTTCTTTCAATATATTCTTCTGACCAAATTGTTCAAACTCCATTTGGTCCATGTCCTTCTTAAAATATGGCACCCCAAAGTGAAAAACAATCCTCTAGCTATGGTCTGCACGGAGCAGTGTACAGTATAATTTTTATCTCACTCATCCCCATCCTCATAATTTTATTAATTCTATTCATGCATGCAATTAAGAACAAAATAAGCTTTCTGGCTTTCAGGACATATTGATGACACATTGGTTTGAACTTACTGACTAAATGTATACATCCAGCTCAACACTTATTTCCCCTCATCCTGTCAACCATCAAAATTAGGAAGCACTCCCCTCCCCAACTTGGAAGCCCCTTAAGAGCAGACAACACGTCCCTTGGAACATCTTCATTGTGGCAAATCATCAGCCCTTGTAACTTGAAATCTGATTTTTACAAAAATCATTCAGAGCCAATATGGCATCTGACAAAGCTAAGCAATTCAGTCTTGACTTAAAAAAAAGATACAGCAATTAATCAGACCACTGGGCTCGTTAAGACTCCTAATCTGGCTCTTAGGAGAATTTGGGAGCTGAAGGAAAATGCCGGAGTGTAACTTCTGAAAATCTTTTGAGCTAATGCATCAGCCCTGGAATGAGTTCACTATATCCTTAGGGGCAAACTTTTGGGATAACAACACCCCCTTTTAGGTAGACAAATGTATATTATTTAGGAGTGTAGGATGCAAGGCAGTTGAAAGGTCACTGCACCCCAGTACCGTATTTTGTAGCTGAGGAAAATTAAGCCCAAAGAGGGAAAGTGGCTTGCCCAATTTTCCCACAACAGCGCCGAGATTCTAGTCTAATTCCAGTATTCTCCGCACTCCACCCCCTTTCTGTGTAGCGACATACTGATACCTCTATAAATTGTTTGTTTAAGGGGGAAAAAGTCTCCTTACTCTTCCCTGATATACTTTCTGTGGCATGCATGTTATGCACACCCACACGCATAATGCCAACACACATTCTTTCTGTTTCTGTTTTCTTATTTCTGCTAAATCAGTTTTCATTATAATTTAAAATAAAAGCCTTCCTAGAAAAGAAAGGCTTCATATTCGTTTACCGTTATGTTGTAGCTGGAGCGCACAGACAATTTCGAGATCTAGTTTAGATTTGCAATTACATTCAGGTTTAATCCCCATAGACAGGCAGGCAACAGGGAGCTCTGGTCTTTACTACTTCTCAGCTATAATTTCTGATCTGATAGGTATATCTCTGTGCTTGCATTTGCCCCTGATGAGAAAGAGAATGACAGGCCCGGAACAAAGCATCTCCTGAGCTCATGGGGTTGGAAGTGTCCCCAACACTCACAATTAGCATTTTATCCTTTTGTTGGGATGCAAAATACATACTCTCCTAATGTGCAATGTATGTTTCTGAAAACAGAGAGAAAACAACTACCAAGCCACAGAGTGACCCTATTCTGGCACCAGGAAAGCATTAGAAGCTTACATTTAATCAGATCAAACACAATGACAAAATTCACTATAAAAGGGGCTTGTTGAACGAATACTAATTTTATTGGCACCAAAAAATAAAAAATAAAGGATCTCAGGGTTTATCAGATAGACTGAAATGGGGCTTTGCCCCATACTCCAACTATACTTCTCACCTCTGCGTTCTAGACAAATCCCTAGCTTCCTTGGGTCTTATTCATGGGTCGTCTCTTCTATAGCTATGTATATACCCATGGTCTCCTAATAGAAAGCAAATTCCTCAAGAATATAGACTATTTTATTCTCATTTTTGTATGACCAGTGTCTAGCACAGCACTTGAAATAAAGTAGGTGCCAATAAATGCTTCTTGATTGTTTCACTGATAAAGAATGTAAGCTCCTTGGGGCGGCTAGGTGGCGCAGTGAATAGAGCACTGGCCCTGGAGTCAGGAGGACTTGAGTTCAAATGCGGACTCAGACACAACACAAAACTAGCTGCATGGCCATGGGCAAGTCACTTAACTCCAATTGCCCTACCTTCCCTCATCCAAAAAGAAAAAAAAAGAATGGAAACTACTGGAGGGCAGTGACTATATGATTTTATCTGTCATCTCAGTGACCTCTACAGTACCTGGCACATGGTAGGTAGTAATACATACTTAAGGTTACGATAAGCAAGACAGAATACTTTGAGAACCTTGAGAGTGATGACTGTCTTTTGGTCATCTGGAACATAGTAGGCACATACTAAATGCTTCTTGAGGAGCTAACAGAGAAGACTTGTGTCCTCAGGAATTAACTTGCCACTTGATAATGAACAGGTATTCTGCTGCCATTTTGATTGGATAACACACAAAACTAACTATTCATTTGCACGTGTCTACACTTTGCAGACTAGATGGGGGGTTGGGCTAGGGGTAGGGAAGGCGTGACTCATTCCACTTTACATATGAAGTGAATTACTTCCAAGGTTTGTAATTTGAATTTTTCGCCTATTTCTTCTTCCTCAACTAAAGTATGCTCTAATTGCTCACCTTGGAGTAGAGGTGATCATAGTTCTATCCAGAGGGTTAGAAGCCAGCAGAACCTATATTGAAAGTCTCCTACCATTTTGGAAAAGTTTTAGTCAGGGATCAATGCAGGAGGCATTTGACTGTCATTCAAGAACCAACCTAAAATTGGAAAGACCTCTCTCAGCAAAAGGGATTTCTTTTTCAGTTCCCGCATCTCAGAAAGGCTCATTACATTAAGAAAGATGTGAAATCGGTGGAGCCAAGATGGCGGCGTAGCAGCAGTAACATATCGCAGCTCTCACATAGCCATCCCAAAATACCCATAAAATAGGACTCTAAACCAATCCTATAACTCCAAAACGCACACAAAGATACTTCCCACTAAAGTCAGCTCGGCTACGAGGAACCATATCAGCACTGCGAACTGAAACCAGCCTGGCCTGAAGCCGCGGCTGTGCCCCGGGGGCGGCTGGACAGGAGGAGCAGATGAGCTGAGAAGCTTCAGGTGAGCAGATTAGTGGCAGCTGTGAATGGGAATTGTGAAAGGGGGAGATAAGCAGTCCGGCCAGAAGGCCTCCAGAGCGGAAAAGCAAAGGGCAGAGGTTTTGCACCCGCCTC
>CM053580.1:24068499-24085999 GCA_028627135.1 Pseudochirops cupreus
GCCACACAGGAGAGTAGGGGGGATGGGGATGAGAGGTGGGATGATGGAGGGGAAGGCAGGGTGGGGGGGGGAGGGTTGATGGAAGTATACACTTCTATAAAGGGACAGGGACAAGGACAGGGTAGAAAATAGAACGGGGGGGGGCGGGATAGGAAGGAGAGACATCTAATCAGTCTCTCACAATATGCCCACTATGGAGAAGTTCTGTGTAATTACACATGTACAGCCTGTATTTAATTGCTTGTCCTTCCAGTGGGGTTGGGTGACAAGAGAGGAAGAGAAAGAATCTAGAATTTAAAGTTCTATAATCAGATGTTAAAAATGTATATGTATACAATTATTATTATCATTATTATTAACTACATCCAACTGAGACTTAAGATACACAGGTATTGTGGTAGGGAGATCCATCCTGCCCTACTGGAAAGTCAGAGGGGTGATGGGGGAGGACATAGGAGAGAATAGATTGGGGGAGGGGTTATACAATGGGATGGCTGTTTTGGGGTGGTGGGCAGGGGAAAGATGGGGAGAAAATTTGTAACTCAAAATCTCATGGAAATGGATGATGTAAACTAAAATTAATAAAAAATAAATCATGGAAGATCACTAAAGAAATGGTTACAGAATTAAGATCCAAAAAAGATCTCCAGGGGCTGCAATATCAGGTCAAACAGCCTAAAAGGCAGTGAGGTAGGCATACTGGAGAGAGTGATGTTTGAATCTGGCATCAGATATTTACTAGCTGTGGAACCCTGGGCAAGTCATTTAACCTTTGTTTTCCTCAGTTTTCTCATCTGTAAAATGCAGAAAATGATAGCACCTAAAACCAAGGGTTATCGTATGGATCAAATAAAATCATATTTTCATATCACCTAGCATAATATCCTGGCATGTAATAGGCACTTAATAAATACTTTTTCTTCATTCCTAAGATAGAATTAAATAGATTTAAATGTAAAAATCTTACTCAAGAGCTTAAAAAATCTCACCTTTCATAGTCCTAGACATCTAAGGCATGGATTAGCAGCCATTTATCTGAAAAGGATCTGGGGATTTAAGGGAAATGTAAGTTGAATTTGAGTCAACAGTGTGTTGTGGCAGCCCAAAAGACTACGGAAATCTTGGACCAAGAGGCAATATAGTGGAAAGAAGGCTGAGGGTTGAGCAGACCTAGGTTTGAGGCCTACCTTTTGATAACACGCCAGACATTTATTTCACCCCACAGTACCACTCCCCAGCAGATGTCTGAGTGACAAAGAAAATGTTGATTTGCATCAAGTTGGTGGAGGTGTCTTTGCTGCCAGCAATTCCTTCCACCCATGAAATCATAGGTCCTAAAACATAAATAAATCTTATTCTTAATCAAGGGATAGTGTCCAGAATAAGACAGTCTTCTGCCTTCAGGAGACAATACATGGAATATTGTATTCCAGAGGGGGCACATTCCATTAGGATGAACATTGATAAGGTGGGAAATATTCATGAGAGGGTGATTAGGATGAGAAAAAGCCTCATGTTCACACCATATGAGGATTAGCTGGAGGAATAGAGTATGTTTAACCTAGAAAAGATAACATGGAGATGGCAATCAGAGAACTATTTTCATGTGTTTGAAGGGCTGCCATGTGGAAGAAGGATTAGTTTTGCTTTTCTTGACATGAGAAGGCAGAACCCGGAATAATGGGTGGAAATAAGGAGACAGATTTAAGCTGAATGCAAGGAAAAACTCCCTAATGATGGAGTTTTCCACAATTTGGACAGACTGTCCGACTCCCAGAGACATTGGGTTGCTCCTAATGGGGGTACGGTTCTTCAGGCAGGAGACAGATGACCACTCAATAGAGATGGAATAGAGGGAATACCTGTTCAGATAAGGAGAGACTAGAGAACCTGATTTTTTCCTATTCTGAGATTCTGTCATTCTATGAACAAGATGAACATTTTCAGCAATCAGGTACAGGCATCAAGCTGAAGCTTAAAGCTAAAGTGTTTCCTATTATGTCAATTATCCTTGCTAAGTTGCCTACAAACAGAGGATTTTATCCCTTGATGATTATTTCTGAATCATGTCCCTGCAATGAAAATAGGTTAAGAAAAAGCCTCTATTTGATTTATTTTTCTTTTTTGCAAGTAGGCCCTTGTACCACCATACATCTGGAGGGATTCTTCTTTGGACACTCCTCCCAACCCCCTAAGAGCATCAATACAGAGAAACATCTGATGTTTTCCTCCAACCCTGAGAACAGGAAAACATCTACTCTTCCCTTCCTTCTTTCACCACTCCAATGCCTCTTCTGCGAATACCACAGGTAGATAGAAGTGTCAATAGTGGGAGAGGGAGAAGAGCAAGCCTTTTGTTTGGAGAGTTTAGGGCATACAAGTTGAAGATGTTATTCTCACTTCAGCAAGCAGGGAAGCAAATAATGTTCCCACCAGTTCTGCAGAACAATGGACGACATGGTGGGATGCTGCTCCTGGTTAGTGCTTTATACGTTTGGCATTGACTGAGAATGGCTGACCCAGCAGCAAAGCATCACTGTTCACTTATATATAGACAGAACATATCACTTATCTTCCTGGGGCTGTGGGCTCAGCTGTTGTCAGTCCTGGAGGAAGAAGAAAGTCCCTCCAAACCGAGGTCAGCCAGGTTCAGAGATAAGTGTGAAGATCCCTACAATGGAATCTGCTTCAAAGGTGCCTTGGACTCTTGCACCTCAATTTAACTCATATTGTAATCAATCCTATGCAGAAATAATAGTGTATGTCTTAGAACAGAAAAGAGGGAATTATTAAACTAATTCTCTTCTGTAAAATCCTTCACCCCAAAACCTCAATACCTTTCAACGGAAATTAGAAGAAATCCAGGATGCTTAGCATTTTCTGAGTCAAATTACAAGATACAGAATCCAGTGAGACTCCAATGAGTCTGGCTACATAATGAGCTTGGGCCTATGGAGTGCTTGAATCATCTGGATAATTGAATGATTTACAGTATTTATTTAAACACATATTTTGACATTGATGTATATCACTGATATTCTATATGCATGGTTCCAGTTGCCCATATGGGAGGGCAAGCTGGCTGCAACATCTGTCACCATTGATCGAAGCAGTGTGATTTAGTAAAAAGAGCCCTGCATCTGAACAAGATAAGGTAAGCTGAAGTCTTGGCCCTTGGCTTAGTCACATGTCGATTTCCAGAGTATATTAACCTAATCAGGGTGGATAAGTGATTGTTCCATTCTTCTCTCATTATTCTACAGGGGACCCAAGGATATATGATTGGTTTTAAAAGACTGCCCTCTCGGGTAGAGGGAACAGGTCTTTGGCCAAGTGTTTAAGCAATCTAATTAGCAATTTATATCACAGTGGTGTCTTGCTTTCGATTATACGTTATTGTCTTATTTCCCTTATACTATGAGTACCAATTCAATTCAGCATGCACTTATTAAACACTTCCTACATTCCAGGTACTGGAGATAAAAAGGACAACACACAGTCCCAGATTTAAAGCAGTATTTGTTCTAGTGGAGAATGCAAAGTGTGTTACATAGAATATTTCATTTGAGTCTTGCAGCAGTCCTCTTTTTGACAAATATTTCATCCACATTTTACAGATGGAGAAAGTAAAGCTGAGAGAGAAGTCATATGGCCAATAAATGTTGGAGGCAGGACTTAAATTGAGGCCAAGTTCAATGTGCTTTCCACCCCAGGGTCCCCAATGGTAGTTCCTGGGTCTGAGCCTACCCTAGCCTAGGACACTGCTAATTACACATAGTTACTAAATAAATACATGACGTATTGATAGTACATCTGTTCCATCTCGCGCCCCCCCCACCCCTCGCCACACACACATAAACCATAAACTTCTTCTGGTACTTTAGAAAAATCACTGGATTTGGGTTCTAGTCCCAGCTTCACCATTCATTACCCATATGATCTTGGGCAAGAAAAATAACCGCCCTGTGACTGTATTTTTCTTACCTGCAAAATGAGAATATTAAACTAGAAGATTCCACAAGTTCAATGCCTCAGAAATCCTCTTCTTGTTGTTTAGTCCTTTTTCAATCATGTCCAACTCTTCATGACCCCATTCGGCATTTTCTTGGCAAAGATACTGGAGTGTTTTGCCATTTCCTACTCCAGCTCTTTTACAGATGTAGAAACTGAGGCAAACAGAGTTCAGGGACTTGCCCAGGGTCACACATTAGTAAGTATCTAAATCCAGATTTGAACTCACAAAGATGAGTCTTCCTGACTCCAGACCCAGAATTCTATCCACTGAGTCACCTAGGTACCCCTTATCTGGTGACAGACTATTGGCTTCCTCCTTTCCTTCTGCCATCTCTTACCAAACTCTAGTCTTCATCTGCGTCATGCCATCCAATCCCTCAAGCCTTCAGTTCTCTTTCAGTCCATCACATATGCATTAGTCATTTTCTCCTCTTTTCCTCATCTTGACCCGATGGTGCATTAGCCCAACTGTCTAACATGCTCTTATCTTGAGCTCCTGGCTCCCTGATCATATTACTCATAGTGCCCTGCTTAACCCTCAGCCTTGGATCAATCCCACTACCTGCTTCTTTTTCACCTATTCATATGCTACAGAGTGAAGGCTGAGAAAATCACCAGATCATTCTGACTAGGTCCACTACAAATTCATGTCACAAAAGCTTAACTAGGCCTTCACTCCTGCTATGCAATCATTCTATATTTCCCTTATGAACTCACTTTTGTCACTTCCACAGTGGCTCTTCCAAACCTTTTCATCCCTTGCCAAGGTTATCATGGCTCCTCCTCCCCCTACCCTCTTATTTGAGAAGTTTGCTTCATATTAAACTGAAAAAAATGAAGCCATTTACATGGGCTCCCTCTTCTCCCTTCCTACTCATCATATCTCATTCAGATTCCTTCTGTCATGATCCCCTCCCTTCACCCTGCTCTTACAAGAAGGGATGGCCCTACTCCTTGACAAAGCACAAGGGATCCTATCTATCTCATCTCCTCCAGCAGATTGCCCCCTCTATCACTCTCACTATCTTACTTCTCTTCAATTTTTCCCTGTCTATTGGCTCCTCCTCTACAAACACACCCATGTCACTCCCATCCTCAATACAACTTTACCTGATCCTTCCATCATCTTCTGTTTCTTCTGCTTTTGTGGCTAAACTGCTCAAAAGACTGTCTTTTAAGTGCCTCCCTTCCCTCCCTCCTCCCTCTCCCTCTCTCTATAATGTGTCTTCTAGAATTATCATACCACCAAAATTGTTCTCTCTAATGTTACCAGTGATCTCCTAATTGTCAAATCCAGTGGTTTTTTTCTCAATCCTTATTCTTCTTAATCTCCCTGTAGTCTCAGATACAATTGATCACCCTTTTCTCTTTGATATTCTCTTCTCTCTAGGTGTTCAGGATACCTCTCCCTCCTGGTTCTTCACCCATCTATCAGAACAGTCCTCATTCTCCTTTCCTGAAACTTCATTCAGATCATGTCCAACTAACTGTGGAGTCTGTCTTGTACTCACTTCTCTTCTCTGTCTCATACTACTTCTCTGGGGAATTTCACCAACTCCCATGGATTTAATTGCCATCTCTGTGCTGATGATTCTCAAATCCACTTATCCAGCTCTAACTTCTCTACTGAGCTTTAGTCTCATTTATCCAACCACTTTTAAGATACCTTGAACTCGATGTCCAGTCAACATCATAAATTCATTATGTCCACAACTAAATTCATTGTCTTTTCCTCTAAACGTTCCTCCCCTCTAAAGTTCCCCATTATGTCAAAGGCACCACCATCCATCCTCTCAGTCCTCTAATCTTGCAACCCAGGTGTAATCCCTGACTCCTCATTCTCTCAGTCACACTATGCAATCCATTGCCAAGGCCCATGGATTTCACCTTTGCAACATCTCTCAAATATACTTTAGTCTCACCACCACTCTGGTATAGGTCCTATTCACTTCATGCCTGCACTATCAAAATGTCCTGCTGGTTGGTCTACTTGCCACAAGTCTATCCTCACTCCATGTCATCCTTCATTCAGTTGCTAAATCGAGTTTCCTAAAGCACTTGTCTGATTTCATCACCCTCATGCTTGATAAATCCCAGTAACTCCCTGTCACCTCCAAGATCAAATATATAATTCTCATTTTGGTATTCAAAGCCCGTAATGACCTATCCCCCTTCACCATTCCAGTACTCTTTATACCTTGCACACCAATCCATTCCCTCTACCAATCCTCCTCCCTTTCCCCCACCACATGCACATATATTCTGTGACCTAGGTATCCTGGCTTCTTTGATGTTCCATGAATAATCCACTCTATCTCTTAGCTCTGGAAATTTTCTCTGGCCATCCCCCATGCCCAGAATGTTCTCTCTCCTTGTCTCTGACTACTAGTTTCCTTAGATTCCTTCAAGTCTCAATGAAGATCCCTTCTTCTGCAGGAATTTTTTCCCAACCCCTCTTAATTCTGGTGCCTTCCTTCATTGTTTCCTACTCATCCCACGTATAGATTGTTTGTATATTTTTTTTTTTACTTGTCCTCCCCCATTAGATTGTTTTTTCACTTTTTTTGGAGGGGGAAGGGCAAGGCAATTGGGGTAAAGCGACTTGCCCAACGTCACACAGCTAGCAAATGTTAAGTATCTGAGGCTGGATTCGAATTTAGGTAGTCCTGACTCCAGGGCTGGTGCTCTATTCACTGTACCACCTAGCTGCCCCTCCCCCCATTAGATTCTAAGCTTCTTGAAGGCAAGGGACTGCCTTTTGCCTTTCTTTGTAATCCAGGCACTTAACATAATGTCTGAAACAGCAAGCACTTAATAAAAGTTTTTGACTGACTGATCACAAGTTTCTTCCACCTTTGAATATATGAACATATGAACATGTTGTAACAAAGTCAAATGATTGGTTTCTCTTACTTCAAGGCTGCAGACTTGAAGTAAAGTCTTCCAACATGAATGCTAAGCCTTCCATAGGTAGTATCTTTGAGAACCATTTGTTGCTTTAAATATACTTGGTAAGTAAACACATCAACAGCATAAAGATGAGAGCAAATATGGAATCCTTGTTTCAAGGAATCTAGCAATGATTTTTTTCTCATCATTTTCCTGATATAAAATCAGTATTCTTCACATGGTCTGAAATAATGCAAAATGCTATTATTCTAACACTACAAATGGAGAAACCAAAGCATTGAGGCAGTAAATGTCATGCCCAAAGAGCATGGGAAATATAATGAAATAGAATGGAAGAGTTTATTTAGTTGACTCAGATGTTAGGAAGCTAAATTGCTGTTTCATTTTCATGGTTAATTAAAAATCACTCTGGTATCTGAAATCTCACTTTAAAAGGAGAAGTAGTTAAATACATTAAACACAAATTTATTTATATAGTTGTATTGTCCCTCAATTGAGCCTCTGTTTGCTTTGTTTCCCCATACTTTGTATTATACACAGTGTTATAAAGCTACAGTCAATAACTGGAAAGCATCCTTCCTTGGGCCCTGTGTTGTATACTGCTGGACACAGGGAAAACAAGAGTCTCTTACCAAAATGAAAGAATTCTGAAATGCATCTCTGGTGAGAAGAATATTGATCAACTTTACAAAGCTGCAAAAGGAGTACACCATACCATCTGCTAAGAGCTGTCCAGTAATGCAGAAGTATCAGTGAATCCTATCAGCAGAAAGCTAAAGAAGGGGCCTGGATGCTAGAAAAATGAAATGCGACTCTCAGATTGGAAGACCATATGGAAACAAAGGTGAGGAGTGATAACTCTCTCCCCACCCCACAACAAACTAGCTGATTGCTACAAAGAACCATGAGCTGGAGAAAGCTGGCATATTCAGCCACAGAACTGTAGAGAGGAGAACTGTAGAGAGGAATGCAGATAAGGAACAACTATTTGTGCTATATGTCAGGAATTTGGAGGTCTCTATAGGAGACATATGCCAAACTAGAACCATCATCTCCCTGGACATGAATGGAAGTGACTGAGCCTATAAAAGCCTCTTGGGGAAGGGCTGTTCCTATGTATTTCCCATAAATTCTGCTATGTCTCTCTCTCTCGTAATACAACCACAACTTATTGTATTTGACAGATAAATAAACCTGTTTCTTCTTTAAGCACTGTGAATGGTGTGCTTGCATGGGAGATTAGTGACAATGCAGTGAGGCATGTCATAAACTTAAGTTCCCAAATTGCCTGGGTGAGGGCAATGAGCCAAAGAAATTCCCTGAAGTAAAAGTTCTCCTTTCCCCCCTAAAAAGCTATACATAAATCAATAATATGTGTAATTCAGTTAAACTTTTAAGTATAACAAGAGCTGGTTAAATTTTATTTGGGTTTCAATTCTAATTGCAAATGAGTTATTTTTTACTCATAAGAAATAACCAAATCTAGTTCAAATTAGTCAAATTTAATTTCATTTGGGTATTTATCAAATCATCAGTTATAATGGGAGACAACGGCGATAGGACAGGTGTTCGTAAAATGCATGGAATGTCATTTCATCAAATGGTTTCCAACAAAGCCTTTTTCCATCAGAAAAAAAGTAGCAAAATTAATTTCATTATCACTCTGGGTTTTCTTCTTTGACCTAATTTTACTACAAAGCAATGATATGGCCAAAAGGAAAGGAGTCAAAGATAAGAGAAAAAGAAAGGGTTTAGATGGAATGTATCCATCAAATTATGCATTTTTTTAAACTTTCTATTTCTATGATGTAATATTTCACTCTATTTGGGTGACTAAAGATATCACCTGAGCAGGTGGTAACTCAGTATAGATGTCAGCTGTACAGAAACAGCATAAAGGGGGACATCAGAGAAACATCTCATAGAGGGAGGGGGAAGGGAGAGGAGGTGAGGAGAGAAAAGGAGAGAAGACATAAAAATTTCACACAAGCTATCTTTTAAATAATCAAAGAAGAGATTCATGAACTTATCCCATTAATTCTTAAAATATAATTGAAAGGATTCCTAAGATCTAATAAATCTCATCCTCCTTCTTCCACCCATATAAACTGGTTATAGGACAAGAAAGGACGAGTGGCATATTCAGAACTTGTAACTTTCCACCCACCTAAACAGTGAAGTACATATCTTTTATCACTACTTTGTTTTTTATTTTAATAATGCAGCATGGGTGAGACAGCTAGGTGGTGCAGTGAATAGAGCACCAGCCCTGGAGTCAGGAGGACCTGAGTTCAAATCCGGCCTCAGACACTTGACACACTTACTAGCCGTGTGACTTTGGGCAAGTCACTTAACCCCAGTTGCCCTTCAAAAAGCAAAAAAAAAACAATCTTGTCCCAGATACCTAATAGCTGTGTCACTCCTGGCTGGTTATTTGACCTCTCTGAATCTCAGTTTCCTCATCAATAAAATAAGAGGACTGGACTCAGGGATCTCTGAGGTCCTTTCCAGCTTCTAATCCATGATCCTATGATCCCACATCACTTTAGTTCTTCACCATGTCATTTTAGTTCTTGACTCGAAATGAGTTATAAGGAGGCAGGAGGAGCTAATGGGAGACAGGCTTATGGGCAGGAAGGGAGGGGAATAGAAAAGAAAGTAGGGAAAGGGTTGTTTTTTTTTAATGAAATTAATTTTAATTATGAAAACCAAGCTGTCTTAAAGTTTGTGAGACAGGATCCATTTGCAGGACCAAAAAAATAGCCTTTTGGGGCTTAAATGGCACCTCCTTCATTATAATGATGAAGTTTAGTTTTATATGAATAAAAATAAGGAGGGACACGTAGGAAAAAAGGAGCTTTCAAGCACAACACCTTCAAATCAATCAGAAAATTGTTTCTGCATGAATGCCATAACTAAAGGGGCCATGTCCAAAGTATTAATTGGCTGAACATTCAGCTTAATCAATGACTGCCATTTTTGAGAGTTTCTTTATTAGTATAATGTTATAAATGTTCATATTCAAATCACATAGCAATCGTCTGAACACAGATGCAAAGGACTTTGCAAAATCCTCTGGGGACATTTATCGTCACAATTTTAAAGATACAAAAGCAGATGTTAAGGGGGTCTTAAGGAACCTACCCAAAGGTGCACAGTAAGTTATCCCAGAGAAAGAGCAAGAATCGAGAGAGCCTGAAATCACCTTATTGCTTTACATATTCAAGCTCAGTTCAAAACTATTAAGAAAATGGGATTTGGGAAGTAGACATAAACACTACCCAAATCTGGAATCCCCATTTTTTGTATAGCCTGAAAAATAGGATTAGGAGAGAAAATCTCTAATTTATCTACCTGGAGATAAAGTACTTCTAACCATCACCCCACCACCACCACCACCACCACCTCCATCTCATCCCACATTTGAAGAGTCAAAGAAGAATCTTTTTTGTGTGTTTCCTCCCCAAAAAGGTAGGGGGATTTCCCTATCCAATGGTCTAGTGGCTAGTAAGAAGCCTGAGCTGGATGGAGTCTAATCTTGTCTAATTCGTTGCTAGGAATGTGCGCAGGAGGCTCATTATTTAATTAAGAACAGACATTACAAGAGCCTTAACTGCAGTGCATAGCACAATTGCAAGGGCTCCCAATTTATGGTTTTCATTAATTAACATAAAGTAGTGTAGGCAAGCGAAATCAAGTGATCTGCTCAGCTATTAGAATTTTGAGAGTTAATTAATATAACAGCACAGTTCAGTGGGCTTGGAAATTATGAGCAACATATAGAATTTTAAAAAGCCCTGCGCCATTTTCTAATTGGAAGATACCCAAATGCTCCAGCCGCACCGTGTTCTTTTGAACCTTGGTGCCCTAACACAATTACAGACCAGCTGAGGCTAATGTCCACACCAGGGAAGAACAATTAACCAATTCCATTTAAATTCAACAAACACTTGAAGTCTCCTATCTGCAAAGCAGGTGCTAGGTATGGAATTTTTGAATTTTCTTCGGTTTACTCATAGTGAGTTATTTGCTTATTTGCCTGATCAGGCTGAAATGATTACAGGCCATTAGTAACTATTAATAAATAAAATCATTTGCCTTTCAGAAATATGTCCAGTTTTCTCAGTACTTGCATTTCACACACAAAGGAGGCAAGCATAATCAACACTTTCCTGTAGAAATACCTCTGATCAAAGCCTAAAGCAGAATTTAAATAATTCAAGGATTGATTCTGTGGAATGGCAGCAAAGAAACAAGGATAATTAATGAATTTGCTAATTGTTCTTCCCTGCTGCTTAAGCTACACTATATGCAATCCACACCTTCTCTTTCCATACTGTGCCATTAGTCCCTGGTGTTTAATTAATAGATACAGAGCATGCAAAATTATTGACTCTTTTAGATATAACTTGCAGCTTTGTCAACAGAGGTCAAGTCCCATAATTCCACCCCCAGTCTCATTTTTAAATATATAGATATACATATACATATATACATATATAATCATTTGAAGGATTTACCCCCTATGATCTTCTCCACTGATATATATCACTTTTTTTGTAAAATGGAATATAATCATGGGAAATGGGAAGAAGGAAAAGGAAGTTCTTGTTCTTTTGCTGGAATCTGGATAGTCTTAAATCTATTTTTGTGATATGGCCACAGAGAGTCACAGGAGGTCCTCTACATTTGTGATTTCTAATATTTCCATTTCTCCAAGTCACCTATGCACTATAAGCAATAAGTCAGTTTTGTTTGTTTGTTTTTAAATTCTAACTGGCTTTCTAGTATGTCTCATGGAAAGAAGAAATGGGTAGCCATCAGTTCCATACTTCTAATCAAGCCTGATGCCATGTAGTCCATGAGGCATCAGAGAAGAAAAAAAAATGCTGGAGTTGGAATCAGAAGACCAGGTTCAAGTGTTAGCTTCACTGATTACAGCCTGTAGGATCTTGGACAAGTCCCTTATGCTCGGTAAGTCTGCTGTCTTCTCTGTAAAATGAGAGGTGGAATCAGGTGGCCTGCCAATCTAGCTCTAATTTTATGACCCTATGGACTCATACTAACAAAACTAGTTTGCTTGTTTGTTTGTCGGGGGAAAAGCAGGAGATTGTAGCTTGGACAAGGTACATACAGCCCTTCAGAATAGCCAAGGATCTTCAGAAAGTCTCTCCACGCAAAAACATTTTCCAGGCATATTCTACCAATTAGAGATTCAGCTGTGTTAACAAGATCCTCCTTCAGAATGCAAATATCCCCTGGGAGGGTTAAGCTTATCAACCATTGACAATTTACTATAAATTACTTTAATCAGATCAACCCTGAAGCTGAGATCAGCCCTAATTACCAAGACGGGGCAGCTTGGAGTGATACCTGGAGAAGGAAGGGATAATTCTAGAGCCTGGGTCACTCCCTGACATGTCAACATTGAATGAGGAGGAAGAACTTAAATGGGCAGAGGGAAGCATGGCATCACTGGGTCTCTGGAGAGCAAGAAAATGCAAGGAGAGAGTGTCAACGTGTTCAGGAGTTTATCGATTCACTTTTTTTGAAGTCAGAGGCTCTAGCTTCAATCCTGTCTTTGACATTTTCTCTCTGTGACCTTGGGCATTTCACCTAACCTCTCTGGGCCTCACTTTGCTCATCTGTAAAATTATGGGTTTCAACTAGATCAGACATTCTTCAGAGTTTTCATACCATGGACCCTTTTGACAGTCGGAAAGGGCCATTTGATGCCTTCTCCAAGTAATACTTTTAATTGCATAAAAGAAGATACATAGGATTACAAAGGAAACCAATTATATTGAAACAGCTATCAAAATATTTTAAGAGTGAGTTATGGAGCCAGATTGAACCTCTGGACTATATGGCCTCTGAAGTCAAATGGTCAATAAAGACTAAGCACCTTCTCTCTCTCCCTCTCCCTCTCTCCGTCTCTCTCTGGCTCCCTCTCTCTGTCTCTGCCTCTCTCTGTCTCTCTGTTTCTGTCTCTCTCTGCCTCTCTCTCCCTCCCTCCTCTCTCTGTCTCTCTCTGCCTCCCTGTCTCTGTCTCTCTCTCTCTTTCCCTCCCTCTCTCTGTCTCTCTTCCTCTCTCCCCCTCTTCCTCTTTCCCTCCCCCCCTCTCTCTTCTTCCCTCCCTTCTTCCCTCTCCCTCTCCCTGTCAGCTTTAGGTCAAGGAAAGAATGAAAGAGTCCTGGTAGCAGCTAGCATCCTCTTGCCCACCATCTACTGGCTGCTCTCTTTGGTCTGGGGACCATCACTGAATTCTGGATTCAGAAATTCTTTAGGAGCTGGGCCATCAGGCTGCCTTAATTTATTTCAGTACAAGTTAGGCCCACCTATTCCAAATTAGCCTTTCTAGTTAGTGCCTAGTTGAACCTATCCAAACCACACAGGGCAGAAGAAGGAAAAATAGAAGAAGAAAAACAAGAGGAAGAAAGTGGAATAGACTATCTCCAGCTGGGAGAAGAGTAGCTCAGACTGTGCTCTTATACCCATGGTCTCCTTCATATCTTTCTCTGTGAGAGTACAAAAACCACAGACTTGGAGTATAGAAAGATCTGGTGTCAAATATCACCTCCAATTTTTAATGCCTTTGTGAACTTAGACACATTTCTTAGTCTTTCAGTATCTCTGTTTCTGCATCTGTAAAATGGGGATAATTAAAATACCTTCAGAACTTGACTCCCACATTCATTGAAGTAAACAAATGAAATATAGGTAAGGCATCTCACAAAGCTTAACGTACTTGGGCAAAGTCTCATAATCAGCATTCATGATGGTTATTAATACACAGTTATGGGTACACATCTGGATGTCTATTCATCCAGGAGACCACATCAATTACTGTCAACGAGTGATATAAAGGAACTGAAGGGAGCTCAAGAGACATACCTTGCAGTTATGTGTTACACTAATATATCTATAAAGACATAGGTAGAGATAGACAGACAGACAGACAGACTGATAGATGGATAGATAGATAGATGGATGGATGGATAGATAGATGATAGATATAGATAGAGGGATGGACAGAGACAGACAGATAGATGATAGATAGATAAATAGATGATAGATAGATAGATGATAGATAAATAGATAGATGATAGATAGATGGATGATAGATCGATAGACCGATCAATAGATAGATAGATAAATAGACAGATAGTAAGGTTATCTTACACTATTGCCAATTATTTGCAATTTATGTCATGAAATAGCATCATACATTTCTTCAGTTATATGGAACCTAAGTGGTCATATGCTCAATCTCATACCTGAAAATCAATCTTCACTACCACACATCCCATAAGTGGTTATTTTAATTTTGCTCAATGACCTCCAAAGTGGTCAAGATTTAACTCACCACTTTCCAAAGGCAGCAAATTCTATGTAGGCCAGATAGAGTTTTCCAAAAGTCTAAAATGTAATTTTTAGCTTTAATAACTTAAAATGCACTAAGACTTTTGGGACATGCTATCTGTCAAAAAGTTGATGGGGGAGGCGGTGTTTTGTTTTCTCCACCATGAAGCCTAAATATGTGATAGTGCATTGTTAATAAGTGACATGCAAATATTCTTTTGCCAACCCAATGACCTGATTTCCAAAGGTGCCTTTTCTTGTTATTTGAGCAGAATAGGAATTTCAGCCTTAGAGAGGAGAAGTCAGAACAGGGTATCCCATACAATGCATTGGTTCATGGATTTATATATTCCTAAATCACTCTGTCTCTTCAACAAGGAAGAAAACAAACATGCATCCTAGATCCAGAATTGCCACACAAATTTCAAGAAGCAAAAACAAGGCAAATAAATGTTGTGCCATAGAATTCTCTAGATTTACAGCCAGCAGACCTGGGTTTGAATGGCCATTCTGCTTCCTACTACCCTTAGAGACAGCTAGGTAGTGCAGTGGATAGAGTATAGGTCTTGAAATCAGAAATATTTGAGTATGAATTTTGCCTCAGATGCTTTGTAGACCCTGGGCAAGTCACCTAATCTTTATCAACCTGAGGTTCCTAATCGGTAAAATGACATAATAATGACAACTACCTCACAGAAATGTTGTCAGGATCAAATGAAGTAATTCTTTTGAAATCTTAAAGTGCTTGCAAATTATTATTATTATTTGTGAGGATGATGATGATGATGTTCTTATGGTCTTACATAAAATTGTCCTGAGTCTCAGTTTTCTTCTATAACATGAAGAGGCTAGAAAAGATGATCTCTACAATCCATTCCAACTTCAAATCCCTAATCATCAAGACCCCATGTTATCTTTGGGGACTGTGCCATTGGACATTGCTCTATAAATTAATACCTAATTTACATCGAAAGATGACTTAAGCAAGGGAAAACAAACTTAGAATTTTACCATCTAATCTTTTTCCAAAATTACGTATCCGAGTCATATCTGTGTCTTTGAAATCTGAATATGTACAAAGCAAATGTGCTGACAGACTTAATTATGCCCCCAAATGTCCCACAGATTAGGGGTGGGGATTCCCAGGGAAGCCTCTAGTGCCCATATTGTGTGTTCCTTCGGAAGACCGCTTCTGTTGTTTGCACTGCCCCAAACATTTACATAATTCATTCTCTGGAGTTCCTAGAAAGGCGAGTAGTGGAATCTAAGTCTGGAAACATCAAATCTGTGCAGTTAAAATAAGACATTCTCTCAGTCACCTCTTAGCTTAAATGAGTGGCAGCATGAAACAGTGGGAAAAGGGGGTGAATCTGGAGTTAGGGGACCTGGATTCCAAACCTTTCCTCCTCTTGTAGTTGTTGGCTGCATGACATGGAGCAAATCACTTGAACTCTCTGTGACTCAGGCTCCTCATCTATAATGGGAAGGAGGTGGTTGCAGTCAGTGATCTCTATGGCCCTTTCAAGTTCTATACATATGAGGCTATAACAGGAAAATCTCTAACAGGTGGCAAGGGAGCTGAATAGCTCAGTCTCTTCTCTGCACACCTTTGCTACAGGTGTGAAAGCAGCCGGGTGTGGCTGTAAACAGTGTGAGAAGCACCTGGCCTTCCTTGGTAATGACAAATTTCCATATGCTATATGTTATGTGGGTAGAGGTTTTGAAATTTTTCCCAGGTGTAGGACACAGACACTTTGCAGGAGATTTTATAAGGAAATTCAGAACGAATAAAGCCTCTCTCCCAGTTTCCAATTATACTAAAGACTAATATCCACTGACCTCCTATCCCCCTCAAATATTAATTGTCAATGTGCCTGTGGTAGTCCTGGACCTGACAGGGGAAAGGAGGTGAGGCAAAATATGATGGGAGTCCTTCTTAAAATGATGGACCCAGGGGGGGAGTCAACAATCAGGAGAGAGGATCTTTACAGCTACCCTTTGGAGGACCCTGACATCTACATACTGCTTTTATATCCCTAATGAATTTTGCTCTAAGAATTTCCAGCAGTGACAGGAGAAAGGTGTTCTGGATTTGAAGTCAGAGTTTCAATCTCATCAACCTTGGGGAAGTTATTGAATCGTTCTGGCTGTTTCCTCAACTCCAAAAGGAGGGGGTTAGACCAGATGGCTAGCCAAGGTCCCTTCCCATTCTAAATAGTGATCCTGTCCATTTATAACCTTCTCATAAGGTTATCCTTCTGCACCCAGGGAATCTGCAGGCAGATGTTGGTCACACTAAAGAGACATCTCATAGAGCTCCCAGGATTGGAGCCATTCTCCAAAGCCACTGTGCCTGAAGACTGTGTACAAAAAGCATGGGCTGGGCCAGCGAGGTGGCCCAGTGAATAGAGCACCAGCCCTGGAGTCAGGAGGACCTGAGTTCAAATGCAGCCTCAGGCACTTAACACTTACTGGCAATGTGCCCTTGGGCAAGTCACTTAACCCCAATTGCCCAGCCTTCCCCCTGCCAAAAAAAAGGAAAAAGAAAGAAAGGAAAAAAAATCATGGGTTCACCTGTTTTTCCACCATTAGGCCAATGGAGAATTCTAAAACTTCTTTCAAAAAGCCCATCCTATTATTTGAACTGTTTTTGTATACGTACATGTCTACCCTATAGCTCCTTCTCAAGGCACTGGAACCAGATTCCGGTTTTGCTTAAGGGCTGGAGGAAGACTTGGTAAAAGATAGACTCTTGTTATCAGCTGTGATGATTGCTGTGGTTGAGTCCTTTCAGTCACATCCAACTGTCTGTGACCCCTTTTTGGAGTTTTCTTGGAAAAGATGCTGGAGTGGTTTGCCATTCCTTCTCCAGTTCACTTTACAGATGAGGAAACTGAGGCAAACTGGATTAAGTGACTTGCCCAGGGTCACACAACTGATAAATGTCTGAGATCACATTTGAACTCAAGTCTTCCTGATTCTAGACTCAGTGCTCTATCCACTGTGCCACCTAGCTGCTGCAGTTGAAATGATTACAACAATGGAAACCTGGTTTCAAGAATTATATGCAACAAGACACTAGCAACGATTACCTGAATGGGAAAATGCCATATTTACACTGGATTTCCAGGCTGCATATCCAAAGAGAGTCTGCCTCCATAAATAGGTTTTTAGAAGCCTTTGTTCAGGCACATGCCATGATGCCCACAGGTTT
>CM053580.1:24087697-24101087 GCA_028627135.1 Pseudochirops cupreus
CCACTCCTCGCTTCTGTCCCAGTCCCAATGCAGGCAGCTCACCATTTTTGCTCTTGCCTCAACAAAGTCAGCATGCAGGCAGTTCTGCATTCCAGTTCCATGGCTCCACAGAGTCACAGCTACCACAACTGGGAAACAAACAATTATCCCAGCCCCCATACTTTCCTTTCAGTTAGCAGATCCTGTTCGTGACGCCATTTGTATCAGCAAGCACCCCAGCACACCCAGGGTGGCTGCTAGCACAGGTTCTTAGATCTGCTTTTCTAAAGGAAAGCAACTCAAAATGGGTTAACAATCTTACTTTAATTGGTCAAATATCATTTATCTAGTTCAGGGGGAAAAGTCAGCACCCTGAACTTCAGTGAATATAAACAGAAGTCACAAACAAACAGAAAAACAGATCAGCAGACGGCTTCCAGCGTCTGACCATTACATCAGTTACCTATTCAGTTACCAGAGAGGGAAGCACCAACATCTGGGTTTTTCACAGCCAGGGGGCTCAACGGCTGCCCAGTCTCATCTGGCCAAATCACACCACTCTTCTCAAAGTGAGCCCCCGGTTAGTCTGTTTTTAAGGTGTTATTTTCTTCAGCATTTTTTGGATCTCCTTAAGCAAGCTGTTGACTCATTTTTTTCATGATTTTCTTGTATTACTCTCATTTCTCTTCCCAATTTTTCCTCTACTTCTCTTACTTGATTTTTGAAATCCTTTTGGAGTTCTTCTATGCCTGAGATCAATTCAATTTTTCTTGGAGGATTTGGATGGAGGGGCTTTGACTTTGTTGTCTTCTTCTGGTTGTATTTTTTGATCTTCCTTGTCACCAAAGTAAGATTCTATAGTCTAATTTCCCCCACTGTTTGCTCATTTTCCCAGTCAATTACTTGACTTTTAAGCTCTTTGTTAAGGTAGGACTCTGTTTCCAGTGTGGAGGGTGTACTGTCCCAAGCTTCAGTGGTTTTGTGTAGCTGTTTTCAGAGACATTTCTAGGGATCTGTAAATTTTCAGTTCTTCCAAGGTGGTATGATCAAAGGAGAGGTGTTTACCCCTCTCCTGGCCTGTGCTCTGGTCTGTGAGTGACCACAAGCACTCTTTTCTGCCTTAGGACTGTGAAAAGGTTTCCTTCTTCACTGCCACCACAACCTCCTTGATGCCAGTACTCCTCCTCAGGATCACCACCCAGGACTGTGACCCAGATCCAAGCATGGGCAAAGCAAGAGAATCCTGTCTCAGAGGCAGCAAAGAGATCCCTGCAATCCTCTTCTGATCAGCCACTTGATCCCCACACTGTTTGTGGGCTGAGAGCTCCAGAAGCAGTCACCGCTTCCACTGCCCCAGGGCCTGACCTCACTCCTCTCTCACCCAGGTCTGACAAACCTTTCTAAGTTGTCTTCGGCATTTGTGGGTTGAGGAGTCTGGAAACTGTCTCAGCTGCCAGTGATTCCGTGCCCTGAGTCCTATTCCAAGTTTGTTGGGGGCCAGGTCTCTGCTGATGCAGCCCATGTTGAATTGCACTCCTCTCCCAGCCTGGTGCAACAGACCTTTCCTGTCGACCTTCCAGGTTGTCTTGGGCTGGAAATTTGTTTTTTGCATGTCATTTTGTGGGTTCTGCTGTTTTAGAATTTGTTTAGAGTAATTTTTTTTACAGGTATTTAGAGGGCTTTGTGGGAGAACTCAAGCAAGTCCCTGCTTTTACTCTGCTATCTTGGCTCTGCCCTCTGTATGTTTCCTTTTGTCCTCTGCTGTGTACTTTTTAGTTTAATTTTCCTCCTTCTACTCCTTGCCCCTTCCAAGAAGTCTACAATTAAATGCAGATATACACATACACAGGCACACACACATATACAATATATGCATACATACACATAGATATCCATAAATGTACACACACACATATATAAATAGACACTCAAACACATATATGTAAGATGATACTATGTTTACTTACACTTCTCTTCTGTTTCTCTGAGGGTGGATAACATCTTCCTTCATAAGTCTGAGTCTTTCCATATTTTTATAAATCTACCAACTCATCATTTCCTATACCACAACAATATTCCAACCCAATCACATTCTATCTTGGGGATATTCTATGAGAGTTTCTCCTCAATTTTCTGCATTCCCTCTATTCTTGACTACAGAGATTTTATTTATACAGGAAAATTTTAATTTAAAATAATCAGAAAGATCCATTTTACACTTCAGTATTGGTCTTATCTTATAATATGGGTTAAAGACTGGTACTCCTGAATCTAGTTCCTTCACATCTTCCCCTCCTGTTTCTTTGAAGTTCCTGACCCTCTGCTCTTCCAAATGAATTCTGTTGTTATTTTTTCTGACTCAGTAAGATATTTTTTTAGTAATTTAATTGAGGTGGCATTACATAGATATGTAAAATTGTCATTTTAAAAATTACATTAGCACTATCTACTCATGCACAATAAATATTGCCTTTATTATTTAGATCTAACTTTGTATAAAAGGTGTTTTGTGTTTATATTTGTATAGTTCCTGTGTCTGTTTTGGCAGGTATGCTCTCATTTTTTTTCTACTGGTTAGTTATTTTATATGGTCTAAAACTATCAATTAATATGGCTGACAGTGTAGTTTCCCTATTTTTCTCTTTTGATTAAATCTGATTTTAGCTTTAACTTTGTCTGAGATCATGATTACTATCCCCGTTTTTTTTACATAACAAAATAAAATAAAACTAAAATAAATCTACTGCTGACCTTTGTTTTATTTTTGTGTATATCTCTCATTTTTATAGCATTTCCTGAAAGCAAAATATCGTTGAATTCAAATTTTTAATCTGCTCTCTCTTCCATTGTATGGGTAAGTCCATCCTATTCACATTCTAAACTATAATTACTCATTGTATCTTTTCCTTCTTCCTGTTTTCCTCACTATCCTTCTCACCCTCTTCCTATCCCTTCTCCTCTACTTCTACTGGCTGCTTTGACCTCTTATTCCTTAACCCACTCCCACTCCAAGAATCCCTCCCCCTCCACCCTATCCCATTGCCTGTTATTTCTTTCTGAATTGAGATTACATATATATATATATATATATAGATAGATAGATAGATAGATAGATAGATAGATATACATATATATATGTATATATATATATATATAGATAGATAGATAGATATACATATATATATGTATATATATATATACACACACACACATATATTATATGTGTGTGTGTGTGTGTGTGTGTGTGCTGCTCCCTCTTTATCCCATTCCTGTTAATCTACATGCTCTTCTCTACCCCTCCTTGTCCTGTTCCCTCTCCTTTCCTTACCCTCTCCCTCCTCCCTATCCCCTTACCCACTTATTTCTTTCTGAATTTAGGAGATTTTTATACCATTCTAGATATATATGTATGGTTCTCTTTTAATTTTTATTTATTTATTCATAATTTACACCATTCAGTTCTATAAGCTTTTGAGTTTCAAATTTTCTCCCCCTCCCTCCCTGTGAGGGTTAGGAAATACGTGCAGGCTGCAGGTGGTTATGTTGAGGCACAGGGAGTGTTGAGGCCCTGGAACAAACTGGGTCACGTAGAGTTCAGAGCACTGCTCAAGGTTCTCACACGTGTGGTTACCAGGTGTTCCAGATTAGCATCTCCACACCCTGGGGCCTTCATGCCCTTGTGACTGCACCTCCCCTCTCACAATTTTGTTCAGCTAGGCTCTGTTTTTGTCACATGTGGTATTTGCATCTGGGAGATATATAAGGCTCAAGCTTTGGGGGTAGTTTTGAAGTCTGTACTAAGATCTTGCTGTAAGGCTTCCCCATGGAGAGACTTCAATAAACTGTCTCTCCTTGCTCCTATGAGCCTCAACTCTTCTGTTCTTGAGAATGTGCTGATGCCTTCTCAATTAGGGTAAGTAACTGGCTGTCCCCGTCGTCAAGTTAGGATATCCCAACACCTCTCCTCCTTCCTCTCCTTTCTCTCCTTCCTCCCCAAGATGGGGTGCAGTCTGATGTAGGCCCTATATATACATTCATATGAAACATTTCCACGTTAGTCATGTTGTAAAGAAGAATTATAACCAAAAGAATGAACGAGAATATTGTTCACTTTTTAACCCATTCCCAATGAGAGTAGAGTTCCAGACCTACCCACCCTCCACCCCAATCTAATCCTTTTGTGTCAGTTCTTCCTCTTACACCTCATTTGTACTAGATAATTATTCTTTTTACTTTTTCCTACACCATTTTGCTTATTTACAATCACTTCATATGCATCTCTATTCCACTCTTTCTTTTGAGCAAACCAATTACGACAGTCTTAGACATATGGTCTACATTTCCACATACAAAAAGTAAACAGTTTGTCCTTATTGAGTCCCTTGTCATTAGTCTTTGACATTTACCTTATATATTTCTCTTGGATCCTGTTTGTCAAATTTTCTATTAAGTTCTGGTCTTTTTGCAATAAAATCCTGAAGGTTTGCCAATTCATTGAATAACCATTTTTTGACCTGGTTCAGGATTATACTTCACCTTTTCTGGATATGATCTTTTTGGCCACAATCCCAGTTCTTTTGCTGTTCAATACATAATGTTCCAAGACCTGTAGTCTCTTAGTATAACTGCTGCTAGGTCTTGTATAATTCTTATTGTAGCTCTGCCATATTTGGATTTTTTTCTTATTGCTCATAATATTTCCTCCTTAACCTGACGGTTTTTGAATTTGGCTATGATATTCCCATAGGTTTTCCTCTTAGGATCTCTTTCAGATGGTGATCAGTGGATTTTTTTCTATTTTTATTTTCCCCTTTTGTTCTAACACTTCACAACAATTTTCCTTCATTATTTCTTGTATTATTGTATCAAGATTCTTTTTTTTGATTATGACATTTAGGTAGTCTGATAATTATTATACTTTCTCTTGATCTTCAGACCAGTTGTTTCTATTTTAAGATGTTTCACATTAAGATGTTTCACATTCTCTTCTATTTTTTCAATCTTTAGATTTTGTTTTCTTAGTTCTTGGTCTCTTATAACTTTGCTAGCTTTCCCTTGTCCAATTCTAATTTTCAAGGAGTCATTTTCTTCCTTAAGATTCCAGATCTCCTTTTCCAGTGAGTTGACTTTCTTTTCATAATCTTGTTTTTCTTGGATTCTTTTTACTTAAAAAAAATGTTTCCTTAATCTCTCTTATTTTATTTTTGAAGGTTTTTTTTTTTTAGTTCTTTGAATTCTTTTGGGGCAGGTGTACATTTGACATTACTCTTTGGGGTAGGAGAGGCTTTTTGCATCAGAATCCTCCTCTGAAGATGATCTCTATTCCCATAGTAACTGCCTAGGGTTGGATTCTTTTTCCTTTGCTTGCTCATTTTTTTTAAAGCAGCAGGTTATTATAATCACCTCTAACCTTGAGGCTCTAATCCCAACCTTCTTGCTGTTATTTTTCGAGTTTTGTCCTGGGCCTAACTTCCACAATCCTTTTTCCCTCCAAGCCACAGCTAGGGCCCCCTGACACACTCTGCTAGAAATGCTCTTGCTCCTGAGAATGCTCCAAGGGCTATGACCTTCAGTTCTCCCTGCTGGCCTGGAACTAATACCAAGAACTCAGCTCTACTGTGAGAACCCAATGACAGCAGCATCCCCACCCCACTGCTTCTGCACTCATCATGCATATGCTGGTTCCTTCTTGCCCAGGACCATGTCTCAGCAACACAACTGGGCTTGGCAACCCTTGTCAGTAGAGGCTCCCTCAATATTCCATCCCCACTCCTCCCCCCCATGTTCAGTCTCTCAACTCCCCACCCTGTTCAGGAGGTGAAAATTCCTGCGACTGAGGTAGAGGCTACCTCCCAACTTGGCTGCCCCCAGGGCTTGTGGCTTGTAGTTTCATCACAGCTAGTCTGTGGGTGTTTACACTTCACTCAGGCTGGGCCAAACCTCAGTGCTTCGATCTTTCTTCAGATCTTCTCTGGTTGTCCCAGGAGGACCACTGTTCTGCCCCAACTTTGTTTATTTTTGCTGCTCTATGTTCACTCTGAGGAACTATTTTATCTTGTTTGTGGAGGAAATCTGAAGAGCTTGGAATTTTCTGACCTATACTACCATCTTCCCAGAATCCTCTCCTGGAAGCAATATCTAACCCCTCTCTGCCTCATGCAAGTGAGGCTAGTTTTTTCTTAAAAGGTATTAAGACTCTCCTTGACACTTGGTTGGATCAGGGGACTAAGGACTCAACCCTGCAGTGTCTCTTTCATCTCCTGAGTACAAGGCAACCACAAGGAACTAGACAGCCTCTCAGATGCTTAGCTAGCAAATCAAGATGTGAGTTTTGCTTGAATCAATCAACTCAAGGAGTCCTCATTGCTTGTCCTGGTGATTCCCCTGTACCCAGGAGCACTTCATCTCTCATTGTCAGAGAGAGATGGGCTAAAGTCCCAAACCATAGGTTCTGTGGGTCCTATCTCATGCCATCTTTTCCCTCTTCCTGCATCAGTCAGCACACCCATCACTGTAGCCAACTCCTCAGGTTTTTGAGCTTACAGCTGAAGTAAGCCTTCCATAATGACTGAGGAGCAGGGGAAGGAGCTGGATGATGAAACCAAATGGGCAGCCACTTTTGATTTGTATGTGCACTAGAAGGGGTGCTTATCTCAACTCCTTGGCTCACTTCCTACCTTTTCCCTTCTTGGCCCCAGGGGACTGTAGAGGTAGAAGATCTCCTGCATCCAGCATAGGCTACCTCTAATCTGCCGGGAGTCAGGCAGTTCTAGATCCTGGCCCTGGTTCTGGGTCTTATCTTCCACCTCGGTCACAGAATTGTTCCTCATTCATTCTCCAAGGATGAATTACTTCTCCTACAAGGGCCCATCTCCAGCCTGTTCTGTATCTTGCCACTGGACCAAGATGGCTCTGGAGGAGAAAGTAAGGCTGGTGACTTTGTACAGCCCTGCCTCACTTAAATCCAATTCACTTGCCTGTTATGGCATCACCTCCCTAGTATCATGGTCCTCTTTGAGAATGAAGGAAAAACAGCAACTTCTCCTGCAATAGCTAAGTAAATTTCCTTTTGTTAACTACAAAATGACCTAGGAGTATCTCATTTTGTACTAGCACTTAATTTAAACTATTATGGGACTTGGCAGCTAGTTGATATGGTGGATAGAGGGTCAGACCTGGAGGTAGGAAGACTCATCTTCCTGAATTCCAATCTGTCCTCAGATACTTACTAGCTGTGTAACCTTGGACAAGTCACTTAACCCTTTTACCTCAGTTTCCCTATCTGTAAAATGAGCTGGAGAAGGAAATGGCAAACCACTCCCATACCTCTGCAAAGAAAGCCCAAAAGGGGTCACAGAGAGTCATATACTACTGAAAGGAATCTATGACAACACCAGGAGACTTGCTTGAGTCGGCTGAGGCCAGAACATACACATTATTCATGGAAGAGAGTGATTACAATTTTGTGAAACAAAAGCCTGGAGACACAAAGGCAGGGTCGCATATGTCCAGTTATGGTAACCTACAACTTTGGACTGCAGTTAAACAAGAATTGAATGAAACTCCTCTCCTGGGCCTCTCTACTCTCCTGCTAGGCTTTCAGGCCATTTCTCTAGGGCTACTAAACCACTCCCTTTCTTTACTGCCAAGGCTATATTAAGCCTTTATGTAAAGCTTTAAGCCTTTAAATTAAGCTCTTACAGGAAAAACAGAGCCTTTCACCTCGGACTACAAGTCTTCTCCCGTTTCTGGGCTCTGAGGCAATGTATTTTGTTAGCTGAAAGTAGTTCCCCTAAGCCCGGGATAGGCAGAGCTCTTCCAGGTCTGCCCCCTTGGCTGAGTTTTAAGGGATTTCCACCTCTCAGGAAATAGTCAAAGGTGGAGAGAAAAGCAACGATTGAACTTCTACCCCTCCCTGATGCCCTCTTCCAAACAGTCAAGTTTCTCCTCCCATCAGCTTGGCCAAGCAGCAGAACTTTCCCTCTGATCCACTATTTCAAGCAAGAGAGAAAATGTAAATTCTGAAGTCTTGCTGTGACCCAGCTTTGCAGTAATTCTTGGACCAAATTCTGGGAACTCTTCTGACTTATTCAGAGGTCTGATCTTTATCAAGCATATGTATCTAAAGCAGGGTCTTTTGTGTAAAATGACTCAACTCTCTGTTACGGTAAAAAACCCAAATCCACATTTCTGTGGATATTAAAACTAGGGAATAGACAATTGTCTTATGGGTCCCAAGCAGTTCTAGCTTTTAGTGTTTCTCAGCTGTCAGTCTTTAGAGTTCTCATGTCGGTTGTATAGAAATTAGATGCTCTGATGCCCAGAGGGTACTTGAAGGGGCTGGTTTTTCCAGTGGCTGTCATAACTGTCCTTGGTTTTCCCCTTTTCTATTGATAAAATTGGCCAAATGGGAAAAGGGGGAGCATCTGATATATGGGTATAGTTACAAAGCACCCGTAACAGGAAAAAAGGGGCAGAAAAGACTCGATGAGATGTTAACTGTTCAGAGATGGGCCGTGCCATTAGAATAAAAAATATATCTCCTAAATTAATTTAGAAATTCAGTATTATATAAATCAAGTTACCAAAGCTCCCTCTTCTCCCTTCCTCACTTCACATCATTCAAATGCCTTCTGTCACTATCTCCTCCTTCACCTACATCGAATGTGAAATATGGTCCTTCTCCTTATGGAACCAAAGCCTACCTGGTCTTTTCTCAGGTCTCCTTTTTTTTTTTTTTGAGGGGAAAACGCAGGGCATTTGAGGTTAAGTGACTTGTCCAGGGTCACACAGCTAGTATCTGAGGCTGCATTTAAACTCAGATCTTCCTGATTCCAGGGACAGTGCTCTATCCACTGTGCTACCTAGCTGCCCCAGGTTCCCCTCTTTCCTTACATCTCTGCAGCATTTCACCCCATCCACCATTCTCTTCTCTCTAGGTTTTCATGACACTAGTTTCCTCTGCTCATTATCCTCCTACCTACATGACCACTCCTTGGTCTTCTTTGCTGGATCTCCTTCCAGACCATACCCATTGACCTTGGGTATCCCACAGGGCTCTGACTCGGGCCTTCTTTTCTCCCTTTGTACTATTTTACTTGGTAATCACATCAGCTCCCACGTACTCAACAATCTTTTCAATGCTGTTGATTTTAGATCTGCTTATCCAGCCCTAACCTCTCTCCTGACTTCACCTTGCATCTCTATCTACTAGACATCTCAAACTGGATAGTCTGTAAATATCTTAAACTCAATGCATTTAAAAATGAACCCATTACCTTTCTCTATAAACCCTCCCCCTTCCAAACTCCCCCATTACTGTCTTTTACCACCATCCTTCCTATCATTGGTGATGTGTTGGAGAGAGCTGTTGGCCTGGAGTCAGAAAGTCCTGAGTTCTAATCTAGGCTTAGATGCTTACTAGTTATGTGACCCTGAGAAAGTCATGTAACCTTTTTTTTGCCTCAGTTTACCCAACTGCAAAATGGGGAGAGTAATAGCACATGATATTTGTGAGGATCAAAACAGATAATATTTGTAAAAATCACTCAGCACAGTTCCTTGAACTTAGTAGGTGCTTTACAAATGTTTATTCCCTTTACCTTCTCCCTCTTGTCAAACCTTCATCCAGGTCACACCCAGCTTTCAAATAAGGCTGAGAGAGATTAAGCGACCTACCCAGGGCTCCCCCCAGCTCCCAGGACACAGTAAGTGGCTGAGGCAGGATTTGTACTCAGGTCTTCTAGCTGTAACTCCAATGTCTATTAGCTGCCTGCTAACTGTAGAGATCTCCCAAGACTTTTCCAAGACCACTCTTCCAGTGGTCTCATTCATCTTGGGAAAAGTCCCCTGTTCCTGGAATGCTCTCTCTCCTCCCCTCCACTCCCCAGTGTCCTTTAAGACTCAGCTCAAATCCCCACTTTCCTCATGAGGCCTTTCTTAATCACTCCATGGTTAGAATCTTTCCTCTGAGATGAACGTTATTCTGTCTATATATGGAATGTACTTGGTTGTTTACATGTGGTCTCTACTATTAGAATGTAAGCTTCTTAAGGAAGAGCAGGCTCAGAGTCGGCTTTGTTTGGTTTTGACTTTGTATCCTAAGTCCTTAATAATGTACCTGGGTGTGCTAAGCTTGTTGATGGATTGATTATATTAAAGATTTATTTTGAGTATGGGCTGCACTAAAAGTCACTAAGGTCTGTTCCACCTTCCAAATTTTGGGATGCTATGATCCACTGTGTTTAGCATTCATTAAAAAAACAGAGCTGACTTCCAAATTTTCTCCACCCCTCTGGCCCCTCCCCCACCTGTTGAGAAAGCAAGTAATATAATATCCATCATACATGTGGAGTCATGCAAAACATAAACACACTTAGAATTAAAAGGGAAGTAGTTAACTGGAGAACATTTTGTAGCAAATTTCTCTAATAGATGTTTGATATTGAAAATAAAGGTCTAATGCTCAAGATTTAGAGAACATTGGTTCCATTATGTGAGAAAAAGAGCCGTTCCCTATCATCCCGTATCTCTTCTTCCCTTCGTAGCTGAGAAGGTGTCTACACTAGGTGTCTCCACTTGCTCTCCTCTCACTCTCTTTTCAACCCCTTACAATCCAGCTCCTGACCTTATCATTTGACCAAAACTGCTCTCTCCAAAGTTACAAATGATCCCTTAGTTGCCAAAACTGATGGGCTTTCCTCAATCCTCATTCTTCTTGACCACTCTGTGGCTTCTGGCACTGTGGGTCATTTTCTCCTCCATGATACCCTCTTCTCTCTAGGTTTTCAGGACACTTCCTTCTTCCCCCTCCTGGATCTCCTCCTACCTCTTTGACCACTCTTCCTCTATCCCTTTGCTGAATCCTCCTCCAGATCATGCCCTTTAACTGTAGGTACCCCTCAGGCTTCTTTCCTTTCCTCTTCTCTTCCTCTATACCACTTCACTTGGTGATCTCATCAGCTCTCATAGATTTAATTACCATCTCCCTGATGATGATTTTCAAATTGTCTATCCTGCCTCAACCTTTCTGCTGACCTCCCGTCTTGCATCTCCAATTGCCTTTTAGACATCTCAAACTAAACATATCTAAAACAGACTTCATTATCTTTCCTCCTAAATCTACCCCTTTCTTTCTTGCCTTTTACTGTAGAGAGCAACACACCCCTCGGGTCCCTGAGGCTCACAGTCTGGCAGTTATCCTGGATTCCTCACTATCTCTCAACCCTACATCCAATCTGTTACCAAAGCCTGTCAATTTCACCTTTGCTATATCTCTCAAATATGTCCCCTTGTCTCCTCTGACACTGCCGCCCCTCTAGGGCAAGCCCTTACCACCACACACCTGGATTATCACAATAGTCTGCTGCTAGGTTTGCCTGTCTCAAGTCTCTCCCCATTCCAATTCATCCTCCTTTCAACCACCAAAGTGATTTTCCTAAATTATAGCTAGGATTATGTCACTCCTCTACTCAATGGACTTCCATGGCTTCCTCTTGCCTCCAGGATCAGATACAAAATGCTCTCTTTGGCATTCAAAGTCCTTCATGACCTTCCCCTTCCTACCTGTCTGGTCTTCCTATACCTCACTCACTAACACGAATCTCTTCAGTACCATAAGGCCTACTATGTGCCAGACATTATACTAAGCACTGGGGATACAAAAACGGGGAGCAAATGACAGTCTCTGCCCTCGAGGAGCTTGCAAATGAAGCTTTTTGAACTCTCAGAAACTTCCTCAACATGATTGTGAGAAGAGTGTCCTGGTAAATGGTTAACAGTGGAACTCTCTGGAACAACTGGGCTCTCTGAAAAGGCAGGACACACCTTGAAATTTAGTGTTCATGTTAATATGTTAATAAACATTGTCTCCATCACTTTGGTGTAAAGAATCAACAAAACGATCTGGCTGCTTTGTAGCATTCGCTACAGGGTCCAAGATGTTGCTGCCGACATTGCCATGTTCCCTTGTACTGGGGCAGAAACATTGCTCCAAGCACTGCCACTGTCCTCCTGTGCTAGGTAATGTCACTGTCCAGGCCCGTGCTCTGCCCTCCTATGCCCGCTGGGAATTGCCATGTAGTGTCCCAGGCCAGGGCATAACCACCCTCAGCTAGTTCACCACAATGAAGAGGCCAGAAGTCAGGAAAAAACACTCAGGACCATTCAGGCCAGTGCCCCCAGGGAGATGTGCTGATACTTCTTAAAGGGACTTTGTCACCATAGCAACATCTCATCATCTCTGAATGAATCACCATAAAAGATTCATAAGAGTACACTGATAAACACTTAAAACATGAAGCAATAACCCATTACACCTACCACCAGCCTTTCTTCTCAGGAGGTAATGAACCACTCCACACAGAGATCACATTCACTTTGGATCTGCATCATCTAAGCATGGCACTGAGTTCATTTTTTTTCTCGTCAGAAAGTCCAGAAGATGGTTCTTTAGTCCTTTCACATGCAGGCTGATTCAACCTCTCACATTCATTGTGTTACTACTGACAAGGATGGGAACATTTATTCCTCAGTGATGCTTTTTGGTCACCTGAGCTTAGGGAAAGAATCACAAAGTAGAAGAGGGAGCAGGGATCTTGGTCTGGTCTCAGGATCACCCAGGCAAGCACTGTACTCCCGGGATGGGGAGAGGAAGATATTCTGCCTTCTTTCTGTAAGCCCAAGGGAAAGCTTGGCACTGGCACTGTCCCAAAAGAGGAGAGAGGTAGCATCTTTCTAAATCTCCTCCCACCTGCTGAGCAGAGCAGTTCCTCCACAAAAATCCATTTCCCATCGTTTTTGGTGGACCAAACCCCAGCCATGAGGACACAAGGACCAATCAAGAATTGCTTCAAAGTTGAATCTTGGTAAAGAAAAGCAGCTGCCCCTCAGAGAAGGGTCAGTTCTATCAATCTTGACATTCTTTTTTTAAAAAAATTTTTAAAAAAATTTTGGTCAAGAAGAATGAGGATTGAGGAAAGCCCATCAGTTTTGGCAACTAAGGGATCATTTGTAACTTTGGAGAGAGCAGTTTTGGTCAAATGATAAGGTCAGGAGCTGGATTGTAAGGGGTTGAAAAGAGAGTGAGAGGAGAGCAAGTGGAGACACCTAGTGTAGACACCTTCTCAGCTATGAAGGGAAGAAGAGATACGGGATGATAGGGAATGTCTCTTTTTCTCACATAATGGAACCAATGTTCTCTAAATCTTGAGCATTAGACCTTTATTTTCAATATCAAACATCTATTAGAGAAATTTGCTACAAAATGTTCTCCAGGGCAATTGGGGTTAAGTGACTGGCTATTTTCAGAGGTAGAAATTAAAGATATCTTTAAGCATATGGAAAAATGCTCTAAATCACTATTTATTCGAGAAATGCAAATCAAAACAACTTTGAGGTACCACATCTCACC
>CM053580.1:24101187-24156187 GCA_028627135.1 Pseudochirops cupreus
ACGCCATTTGTATCAGCAAGCACCCCAGCACAACCAGGGTGGCTCCTAGCACAGGTTCTTAGATCTGCTTTTCTAAAGGAAAGCAACTCAAAATGGGTTAACAATCTTACTTTAATCGATCAAATATCATTTACCTAGTTCAGGGGGAAAAGTCAGCACCCTGAACTTCAGAGAATACAGACAGAAGTTACAAACAAACAGAAAAACAGATCATCAGACGGCTTCCAGCGCCTGACCATTACATCAGTTACCTATTCAGTTACCAGAGAGGGAAGCACCAACATCTGGGTTTTTCACAGCCGGGGGGGCTCAACAGCTGCCCAGAGTCTCTTCTGGCCAAATCACACAACTCTTCTCAAAGTGAGCCCCCTACTCATGATTTTTTTAAAATTTTTTTTATATGTATGTCTTGGAAATGAGATCTTTATTGGAGAAATTTGTGGGGGGTTTTGTCTTTTTTTGAGAGGGAGAAGGCAGGGCAATTGGGATTAAGTGACTTGCCCAAGGTCACATGGCTAGTAAGTGTTAAGTGTCTGAGGCCAGATTTGAACTCAGGTCCTCCTGACTCCAGGGCCAGTGCTCTATTCACTGCACCACCTAGCCGCCCCTTTTTATTTTTTATTTTATTTTTTTTATATGTCTACATGTTGATGGCATATTAGGCCTTTGGTGCTTTCAGTAATCCCTAGACAAATGGAAGGGGTGGGCTCCTTCCTCTCTTTACCATGAACAGCAAAGTGGGTATATAAGTCACTGGATTGTCCTGGTACAAAATAACCAAGTTAGTCCATATAGTGGGAGGGAGAATTGAAGAGGGGAAAAAAAGGTAGTTGCAGAATAAGCTGAGCATATACATAAAAGGCTCTGGAAACCAGCTGTTGCTATAAGATAGGATGTTGGAAAAATAAGAAATAGGCCATCCATCATTCCAATCAGGAGTTCACTGATTACTTGCTCACCCAGAATGGAGAGAAGCCAATGAGTCTGTCTGCCATTTGAGGACATGCTTTAACTCTTAACTCACCTGACATAGGCTCCAAACTTTTGGGCATACTGGTATTTTGGCCCCAAGATCTTATTGATAAGTGATTTGTCAGCAAAAATGGTGAAAATTGTGTGAAAATTTTCACCAAATGTATGTTTAGCATTTTTGGGATGAGGATTTTTGTGCATGTTCACACATACTTTAAACAGGAAACTGTAAAACATTTGGTGCAGTAGGACATCTCCTTCCTGATCCCCTCCCAAACTCTCACCACACACTTACCCAACATAGTAGAGCATTGAATCTGGAAGCAGGAAAACCTGGATTCAAATTTTTTTTCATAGATACTTTTTATATAACTTGAGCAAGTCACTTAAACTGTCTGTGACTCAATTTCTCCATCTCTAAAATTTTTGAAACTGCAATTTATTCCTAGTTTTTTTTTAAAGAAAAAAATAAGCCAAATTCCTCTTTCACTAAAATGTTTAAGTCTCTTTTCCCTGTAGCTCCCGTGGAAGGGGATGGGACATTGAAAAGAAGCTCAACAGGAGATGATAGAAAAAGTCTTTGCTAAGTAGGAAGCAAAGAAAGGACTAGGGAAGTGTGGCAAGGACCAAAATGCTGCTCAGATTGACAGATGAGGAAAGCACCTTTGATAACATGCAAGGCTTTTTTATTTTAATGGTTTTTATTGGGTCACAGTGTCCTTTTGCAATCTAGTGAATCATATTTTTAAATAATTGAAGGAAATGCTAAATTGCATCTAGAAGTTAGTGAATCTATGTGCGTATAGATAAACGTTATCTACATAAAACCTCAAACTGAAATTTTACTTAATATATAATTCCTGCATATATAATTCTCACAGTTAGGAAACACCACACGTACACCCATCATATTCTTATAAATTTGACTCTGTTCTCTACATATTTTAGAAATGAGGCCTTTATCAGAGACACTGGTTGTAAATGTTCTTTTCCAGTTTTCTGCTTCCTTTCTAATCCTGGTTGCACTTGCTTCATTTGTACAAAAACTGTTCAATTTAATATAATCAAAATTATCCATTTTGCATTTCATAATGTTCTCTATCTCTTGTTTGGTCATAAATTCTTCCATTCTCCACAAATCTGACAGGTAAACTCTTCCTTGTCCTCCCAGTTTGCTTATAGTGTCAGCTTTTTCATCTAAATTGTATATCCATTTGTACTTTATTTTGGTATATAGTGTAAGATATTGGTCTATGCCCAGTTTCTGCATACTATTTTTCAGTTTTCCCAGCAATTTTTATCAAATAGTAAGTTCTTATCCCAGAAGATAGTCTTTGGGTTTATCACAGAATAGGACTTTTAAGTTCAAACTCTCTTTGAGGAGTCCAAAAAATACAGATGTTGGTGATACCCCTCAGTGGCTGCTGGGTATTCCTGAGTATTTTCAGGAAACTTCATAGTCTACAGTGTGCATCCTTCCTCCTTGTGCAAGGTCAGGGGATTATCTATGTAGAAGCTCAAAGCCATTTGCCCAGACTTTTTGTTGATGAAAAAAGAGAGGCCTTTGATTTGTTCTAGGTGATGTAGGCAATGAGCATTGGATGGAGAATTGAAACCTATGTTGTAGGTCGTCTGATTTTATAGGCAGTTCCCTTTCCAGTGCTCCAAACAGCTTCCTTATTAGGTTTTCCTATGCTCTTTAAGTAGTCCCCATACATATGTTGATTGGCTTTCTTAATAATGTAGATAGAAAAGGCAAGAAAATAATAACAGAATACATGAAAGATATGTGATTTCATTAATGTGGGAGATCCCTTTCCCTAATGCAGATCCATAAATCATCTCCAACTTCACACATAAAACCTAGAGAATTCTCTAGGACATGGTGGAGGTATGTGATTTGTACAGGGTCCCACAGCTAGTTGGTGTCAGAGACAGAAATCGAGTATATGTCTTCCTGACATATTGCTCTATTCATCACACCTCACTGCTAATAATAGTCTAATGACAGCCACAAAAACAACAATGATAAAGTTTGCATAATTTTTCATTTTCATGCTCACTTGATTAATTCTACAATCCCATGAGGTACTTTTGATCTTTGGTTTTACCAGTTACAGAACTCCTTATGAGGAAAGTCTGAGGACAGAACTGTCTACATAATAGACGGAATTTTTATATAACCATAGAGAATTGCTCTGGGGTTATTGACTCGTGAAATGACTTGCCCAGGGTCACAACGCTTATGTATGTCAGAGGTGGGGCTTGCCTTCAGGTCTTCCTGACTTAAAGGTCAGCGCTCAATCTAACGTGGTTTACTGCCTTTCAGAGTTAAGTGCTATAATCCTCATCTTACATATGAAGAAACTGAGAAACATGAAGGTCAAATGCTCTGCTTCTTGTCACACAACTAGTAGGCATATGTGTAGGATTTGAATCTAGATCCCGCCCAATCCCAATTGCAAAGTTTTTTTTTTCTTACTTTTCTTTAATAATGGCTTTGTTAGCTTGGAGGAATCTATTGTTTATAAAGCATTAGAGTGATGAAATGTAAGTGTGTTTTGCAGAGGAATGAATGTAGATAGTTGTTTAGGATTGGTGGAAATACATCAAATGGCTTTTTGCCCATTGCAAAAGTTAAAACAATTTGTGTTTGCTAACTTGATGGTGGGTTGGAGGAAATGTGTGTTCTTCCAAGAAAGAGATGAGCCACATCGGGGTCCATATGTGTTTCTTTAAATGAAGATAATTGCCCAACCTGATGACCAAATATTTGCATTATATAGCAACAGTTTCCACTGAATTTTCTCTGACAGTTTGTAAAGTAAATGTTTAGACATGTGTTGGTTTTGTTGGGGAACTTTATAAAACATGATACCCCATTCCCACCCCCTTTCCTTTGTTCCTTGCTCAAAGTTCATCTAAGAAGAAACAATGGCCTCTGTCTAATAAAGCAATAGGCAATCACTTCCTGTCACTGGGTGACTTACAGTTTCCTCACCTATAAAATGGAAGAGGGAGCAGATATTGGGTATGACTTCTGAGGTTCATTCCCACTTCAAATCCAGCAGGGATGGACTTCAGAGATCATGTAGCTTAAATGCTTCATCTTACAGCTGAGGAAACTGACCAGAAAGGGAAAGTTACTATCTGTGTCCTAAGTCACATAGTGAGTGAAGGGCTGAACAGGGATCTGAACCTTGACCCATTGCCTCAGTCTCCAGTGTCCTTTCCACTTTAATCCTTTGAACAGCCTAAGATTCAGCCAAATGAATAATTGCTGTCTCCCAGACTGAGTGATATTTTAAGCCTTTGTTTATAATTGTGCTAGAGTTGCCTTCATTAGCAATTTTAAATAGTCATCCCCTTAGAGAATGAGACATGAGAAGGAAGAGATGTCTAAAGTCTTGAGAAAAAAGATTATAAGTGAAGATCTGAATTCTAATCTATTACCTTTGACCAATGGGGAGAAAAAAATTAATTCCTTTATTTCCATTTTTCCATTTGTAAAATGCAATGACCAGTCTTGAAAAATAGAAATCTGAAGTCATGAGAATGCACTGAAGCTGTTTGAGCACAATGAGCAAGACTGGCCATTTGTACCAGGTTCTTAGACTTCTTTTCTACCTTATTTCTTTTCCCCATGTCACTAGGCTGAGAAGACAGCCATCTGGAGCATCCATACTCAGCAATCACAGATGGAGATACAGTTTGGGGACCACAAAAAGAATTTTGAACTTAAAACCAGAAGCCCTGGGGTTCTGACCCAGCTTCTTTACCATATGACCTTGGGCAAGTCTTTTCACTTTTGTGAACTTCAGTTTCTTTTACTTTAAAATTAGAGTAATTTTTCCTCTCCAGAGAGAGGGGATGACCTGGTGGATAAGGAGGAGCCAGGTTTGGGGCTGGGAAGATCAAGGAAAGGAGTAAAGAAAGGAGAGAAGAAAGAAAAGAAAGGAGGGAATGGAGGAAGAAAGGAGGAATGGAAGGGAGAAGAGGAGAAAGGGAAAGGAAGAAGAGAAAGAAGGAAGAGGGAAGGAAGGGAGGATTTGAGAGAGGAAAAAGGGAATGAAAAAGGGAGTAAGGAAAGAAGGGAAGAAGGAGGGATGGAAGATAGGAAAGGAGGAGGGAAGAAAAGAAGGAAGGGGAAAGAAGGGAAGGAAGGAATGGAAGGACAAAGGAGGAAAGGAAGTGATGAGGTGCAGTCTCAGGGGGGCTCTCAGAGCCTGTACCTCAAAGATTCAAGGAGAGCTCAAGGGGGCTCCCAGAACCTGCACCTCATTAGGGTGGGATGGAGGAAAGAAGGAAGGAAGACTTGGAGGGACAAAGGAAGGAAAGAATGAAAGGATGAAGAGAGAAAGAGGGAAGGAGATAAAAGGAGAAGGAAGGAAGGGAAAGAATGAAAGATGAAGGAGAGAAGGGAGTAAAGGGCAAAGGATGGAAAGAAGGGAGGGAGGGAGGAAGGGAAGGGGGAAAAACAAGAGGGAATAATAGAAGGAAGAAAGGCGAGAGAAGAGGGAGGAATAGAGGAGAGAGAGGGAAGAAGGGAAAGAAAGAGAGGAGGAAGAGAGAAGGAAGGAGAGAAAAGGGAAAGGAGGAAAGAGGGAAAGTAAGAAGGAAACAAGTGCTCACCTATGTACCAGGTACTGTACTAAGTGCTTTACAAATATTTCATTTAAGCTTCACAATAATCCTGAGAAGAAGGTACAATTATTATCCTGATTTTATAGTTGAGTAAACTGAGAAAGACAGAGGATAAGTGACTTTTCTAGGGTCACATAGCTAGTAAGTATTTGAGGCTGGATTTGAATTTAGATCCTTGTAACTGCAGTCTCAGCAGTCTACCCCCTATACTACTGGCTGCCTCAAATCTGCCTTCATACATTACTGTCTGGCCAAGGCCAAATCCTCACCTTCTCAGTGCTCCAGGCAACCCTCTAAGCCCAGAGGTGACTGAGGAGTTGCTGAACTGTATCTAGCATTTAACACAATACCCAGCACCCTGGAGGTGTTTAGTAAATGCTGGTTGACTGACTGACTCTTTAACCAGAAATATTTTTCCACATTGCAAGTTTCCTACTCTGATGAGATCACAGATTTTTGGGGAGAAAAAAACAAAAACAACAAAAAAAATCATACTTCCCTGGTTTGTTGGAGGTGAAATGCTTCATGAACTTCCTCATGTTAGTTTGCTATTCTTATTATTAATCAAGCTTGGATTTCCATGGAAATCAAACAAGATGGAAATGTCAGGCAGGCACAGAAATGGTTGTTTCTCATTTCTGCTTGCTGCCTGATTTCCAAGAAGCCAAATGGGATTGATTTTAGTCTTTGAGTGTTTAGGACAATTGTCATTTTCATGGATGGGGTTTAACTAAATGTATTCAAATATGGAAATAGTGGCTTTGGATTCCTTCTGAGGGTACTTTCAGTTTTCTCAGTTTAATTACATAGAGAAATAAAGAATGAGAAGGGGAAAAAGTGATGTCTTTGTATTAGACTGATCTCCTCCCAAACGTCACCTTTATCATATTGCTTCTTTGCTCCCAAATCCGGAACAGCTCCCCAGTATCTGTGACCAAATATACCAAGACTCCTTTTCTTGGTAGTCAAGGCCTCCCTGACCAGTCTATTGGTAGCTGCTCCCTCGATATACCCTTAGGACCACTTCAGATACTTCTTATAGTATACATGCCATGCTAACAGTACAATGCATGAATATTGGCACTCTTACAGATCATAGTCCTCCAGCTAAGGGACTTTAGAAGTCATCACACTTAATCTCATCATTTTGCAGATGAGGAACCTGAAGGTCCAAGAGGGGAAGTAATTGACCCAAGGTTCATGCTAGTAACATCAGATTTGAACCAAAACTTTCCTGACTTTAGTGCCCTATCCACTAAGCTTTGAGTCCTCAATACTATAGGAGTACACATTTCCAGCAAAAGGCAATTCTACTTAGGTTAGATAGAAGGCATTGGTAGCATCAATCTGGGCCCTAGGAAAAATGAATGTTTGTCTAGAGAGTCTGTTCTGTTATCCAAAATGAGGTCTGGAGGTATTTTCTGTAACTCTCTGAGGGTCTGTGTTCATCTTTCCAAAAGGACTCATATTTCATCATTAAAATGAGAAAAGATATATTTATTACCTATGTATGGTCAAACCATTTTCACTCTGAGTGCTTTGAAATCCCAATTTCATTATAAAAAAATATTAGAATTCATGGCTTCCATTATTGGTGGAGCTATTTTTGTGTGTGTGTGTGATTTTCTTCAAGTGTGGAATGGTGAAGTTGAGACATTTAGAATGTGAAACCAGTTGCCCTAGAGCATAAATCCTGAAACTACCCCCAAACCATCTTCAGCTCCTTGAGTGGATAGGCATGGCTTCAGGGACACGTATGCACATTTATATCTTTTCTTTGGAACTTCCAAGGTCTCATTTTGAGTGATTCCTGCTGAAAAAACAGAGAACTTCACTTTCATTTCTAAATTGATTCAAAGATGGATGTAATGTGGCTGGGAGAATTCTCAGCTCAACCATTAATATGGTATCTATTCTTGTGGAGGTGAGAGGGAGAAGAAAATACCACTGGGATGTATTTATCATCCATTTGAGGAAAGACTTAAAATTGCAAGGTAAGTTGCTGGCAAATGTGTTTCTTTGCTAATAGGCTGAAAAATAATCTTAGCACTTTCTGATTTTGGATTTTCTCCATCCAAATATATTGCTAACCTGGTTATGATCTATATCCCATGTAGAAGTTGTCTCAAGAATCATTTTGACAGCTGAGGAAAATTGTAAACCTCTTACAGATCCTAATTTATATCATTCAGTGTGAAGCAAATCTGCTTTAGCTGGCGAGAAATGGATCCTTTTAGTTTTTATCATTTACAAGGCCAACCTCCAATAAAGTGTTCTCTTCATGCCTTGTCAGAAGTAGAGGTGACCGTGGCTCCTCTAAGGGTTTGGCAAAGGAATTCATGTCTAGGCTGGTCCTTCCAGGCTGAAAGGCTTTACATTTAAGTATCACGATGGGCTTTGTGTTGAACATCCAAGGGCCAACCAGGTTGGGCTTGAAGGAGCTCATGGCCAGATGGTTGGCCACCAGGTGAGAAATCTTTTTTTTCCCCCCTCCTGGCAACTCAGAAAGTTAATCAATTAAGAGGTGTAAAATTTGAGATAAGATTTAGAGGTGAGACTGTCCACCATGAAGAAATCATGGATCCTTAAATGAAGTGTAAATTCAAAGGAACTATTTGGTTGCTTTCTTTCCTTTAATTCAAGGGGATTAGAAACTAGAAATAAACACCAACTTCCATTCCAGTTTAAGTTCTCACATTAATCAATCCACAACTCCCCATTATAATGCCTACTATTTGATAAGTACTGTGTTAGAACTGCTGCAATTACCAGGGAATTGATCACCTAGCAGAACAAACTTAACATATAATTGTACAATAAGTAAAGATTAAGTGATCTTTTGTTCTATTTTGTTTTTTGGCCTAGAGGTTACTAAATTGTAAACTTTCTGAGGAAATCTTTGTGTCTCTCTTAGCATATAGCATGTCACAAACCCAAAATAAATGATTATTGAATGCTATAGAATTTCTAATTTTAGAGGAGAGATTTCTGTCTGCTGAAATAGTTAAGAGGTGGTCAAGCATGGAAGTTTAGACTTGAGTTGCATCTTTAAGGATTAGTAAGGTTTATATATTGTCAGATGAGAGGAGGGAGAACATTCCTGGGCTCACATGAAGTTTAATCATGGGGTCATAGATCTAGACCTGAAAGAAACCTTGGAGGTACCTCTTCCCATTTACAGATGGGGAAAACTGAGACCCAGATAGCTTAACTGACTTGCCCAATTCAGACAGGTAATAAGCATCAGTAGTTGAATATAGATTCAATTCCTCTGGCTCAAAAGAGCACACTTATACCACTCATTATTATACCTTATTGTATGGAGTCAAAGAAGAGACTGTCCTAAAGGGAGTGGTCCCAAAAGATTCTAGTCAAAGGAAAAGCCTTGATGGAGAGAGTGGGCCAAGGTTCTACAAAGCCTTGGAAGTTCAGTGGAGGAGACTGAACTTGATTCAGTAAGCAATTAAGGATCCCTCCTAGATCATGAGCAGGAAATTGATGTGATAACATTGGTAGTTTAAGACAATTAGCCTGATGAATATGCATAAAATGATTTGGGATGGGGAAAGACCAGAGGAAGGAAAATTAGGTTTGGTCTGTTAAAGTAGCTAGGCACCAAAGGATTAGGGTTACTCTTTGTAGTGGAAATGAGAATTAATGGCTACTAATATGCTACCTACCCTTATCACATCCCAGATCAGAAACCTTCCATGGCTCCCTATTGCTTATGAAATAAAGCGCAAAGTTCTCCTGGCATTCAAGATGATCCACAATCAGCCTTTCCAAGCATATTTCACCCTTTTCTTAGCATAGTCTGCCATCCATTATCCTCCATCCTAAACACTGCTCACTCCATGCTTTCCCTTATCAGTCACTTAGTCAATCAACAAACATGTTAGACCTATAATTTGAAGTGTCTGAATTGTGTTAAGAGGAGGATGGTTGACTTGAACCACATCTTTTTGAAACACCATGAAGGTAGGAAAGAGGAAAGGAAGCTCACTCAGGTGAGAACATTGATGCAAATTGGCTTGACATCTAGCAGCAGTCAATTACACATAGCTACAGAAGTCTACTGGCTGCTTCTTTTTCCCTTTAGCACTGACATAAACAAACTCTGCTTAAGGTGAGATTGATATTATTTGCATATTCAGATGATACTCCCAGAATCCTGCTTGCAATCTTACTGTCTTTTTCTGTTACTAACATGGACATTTTGCTTCAAATAGATCAGTACTATTTTTGGTCTTCCACATTTATTTACTGTTGAATTTCCCCAGTAAATAAATGAAATAAAATGAGATGAATATTGTGACATAGCATTTTTACAGACATAACTTCCAAGTTCAGAAACGTTTACTATTTTGCATTTCTAGATGCCAGGGTCCTCTCCCACCCCTGTTTAATGGGACAGTGGTCATCTGTCTTGGCTTTGCAAAGTCAAATCTCTACCCATTGGAAAGGCCCATGTTATTTAAGATGTGTAGTCACACTGTCTGATTTTCTTTTGGTCCAATCTAGCCTCTTTTAGGTCTCAATGTATGAAAACCAAGTTTCAACTGCACAGTTCTTAATCTAAGGGATCCCTGGGCTCAGTTGCTCTTCCCAGCTCATCCAGCAACTTCTAGGTAAATGCCTTTGTTTGGATATTAACTTTATCTGTTCGTTTCTTTTATAAAAATATTTTATGACTTTTATTTTTGTATCACCTTCATTTCTAATGTATTCCCCCCCTCTCCTAAACGTTCTCCGACACACCAGAGAGCTGTCTTTTATAATAGACAATAAAATGGACAAGGGAAAGAATATTCAGGAAAGCTAATCAATACATTAGTTGTCCGATAGAATATGCAGTGTTTCATATCCGTAGTTCTCCACTTTTTCTAAGAAGGAAAAGAATTCCACTGTCATATTTCTTCTTTGGGAGCAAGCTTATTTCTTGTAATTACAGTGTTGTCAATGTGTATGTTTTTCCTGGTTCTGATTATCCCACTTTGTGTCAGTTGCAATAAGCCTTCCTATTCCTCCCTAGATTCTTCAGCCCCATTGTCTCTTACGGTACAATGACATTCCATATAGTCCTATACTACAATTCACTTGATTATTCCTTTATTGGTAGACATCGACTTTGTTTCTAGTTGTTTGCTACTACAAAAATAAAGCTATAAATAATTTCATTCTCTGGCAATTTTCTTCATTTTCCTCCCTTTCTTGGGTTACTCAACCTTTTTTTTTTTCTTTTTTTAAATGGGCAGTGCTGCCTACCCAAACAGACCTCCAGATTCTGAGAGGTCCATGTTACCTCACACAGCCTTTTGCTCTTAATGTACTGAAGCTTTCTAGCTTTTGCCGGGACTAGAGGTGACTCAGTTTGCAAATTGACATAATGGGAAATGAAACATTTGCCTTAGTAATAACTTTTGCTTATCTCTCAAAGGAAATTCTAAATTGTTCTCCCAGCTTACAAAATGAAAGTTCTGAATTTCCCTTAAGCAGTTGGATGTATCAGTTAAACTTTTGAAAAGGGAGCAGGAAGGGAAGAGGGCTTAGGGATAGGGGTGGGGAAGAGAGCTTTCCTTTCTTTCCCACCCCCCACAGAATAGTTTCTTTAAACATCCTTACAAGGGACATAGCTTTGATTTCAACATTCCCTACAGGACTTCTCATTCCGGCTATTAAAGGGAATTCGGTTGTATCTTGGAGGGAGACAGAAAAGTACTGTCCTCTGTGGAAATGGAAGTGTATGATAAAAGAGTGAAAGAGGTTCCCACATGCTCACAATCAAAACTAGAAAACTACATTACAAGTACGAGAGATCTGCTTCCTGAAAACGTCAGCTCAGTTTATCATCAAATTGAAAGGAATTACTGTTCTTTATTTCCTCCCTTAGTTTTCAATCCTGGGTGTTTTTATTTTATTTATTTAAAATTTCCATTTATTTCTCCATTCATTCTTTTTTGTTTACTTTGCTTCGAGTTGAGTTTTTAGAAATCGAGACATAAATTAGCTTGAAGAAACATTGGAAGGCACTGGAGAAACACCACCAGAGTTTCTGCCACTTTGTATGGAGGGTCTTTACTCTGTCAGATAAATCATTACTTGAGGGAAAGTGAAATTCTGTATCGGAAGTCCCAAAACTTGGGTTTGTTAGAAATTATCATCTTACCAAGAATTCCACCTGGACATGAGTGAATTTAGAAAAAAAAAAAGATTTTTTTTTTCACGTCATTATCTGCCAGGTGACTTGGCCTCTAGCCCCTGGTGAAAGAGAGCCAGGCACAACACAAATTAAGCTAATCACACAAGCCCTTTTAGAATTCATCCAGATTCCAATTTTCGGCCTTGACCCACACTGATCGTTCCAGGGTTCGCTAAACCCCACCCCTTGATTACTTTCCACATTTCAATTTCCCGTCTTTTCATCCTCATTTTTCCCTATACTTAAATAAAGGAAAGGCCAGAAATGCTTCTAGTGTCCTCCCCTTTTGTCTGCAGCAGATAGCATGAGAAAAGATTTTTCTCAATTGCTAAGAGAATTGGAAAAAGGGTGATTTTGAAGATTCGAACCCAGGATATCAATAATCCCATTACCTAAGATCAGGTCTGGGTTTTTACACCTCATCCTTATCCTTGGTGAATAAGATCTGGCCTGGCAGTTCTTTTGATATATAGGAAGAGGACTTTTCAGAACAAAGAAAAGTAATAGATCTGCTGAATTTCAGGCAGCCAACATTCTCCACTTCCTGCCCCTCCCCCCCCAAACAGTTTTGTTTCTTACATTAGCCACCAATACGACTTCAAATCATGTTTTCATATAATTTCTGTGGAAACAAAATTCAATCATACCTTAGAGGTTCTCATCCCTTGTGGTGGGGATGGAATGCAGAGTGAAGGAGTGTAGAGATTGGGGAGGATTTCGAGTGCCAAGCTCAAGTCATTTTTATGTAGCAAAAAAGGGAAAGAGGGAGGAAGGGAATAGACATTTATTAGGCACCTGATATATACCGGGCTCTGAGCTATGTGTTTTTACAAATATTAGCTCCTTACAACGACATTGCAAGAAAGGTGTTATTATCAGCATTTTAAGTTTGAAGAAAGTGAGGCAAACATAAGGTAATTGACTTGCCCAAGGTCACACAACTTGTAAGTGCCTGAAGTTGCACTTGAACTCAGATCTTCTTGGCTCCAGGCCCACTACTCTGTGCCCTATGGTGCCACCTGACCACCAATCACCAAAAATAAAATGATTAGATTGTAGTTCATAGTATCATGCATTTAGAGTTGGACAGGGCACTGGAGGAAATTGACAGTTGAGGAAACTGAGTCCTGGGGATATTAAGTGACTTTCCCACATCATACAAGTAAGTAGGAAATATATAGAGCAGGGTTTCCACCCATGTCTTCTGAGGATGTGACCATTGTGCTTTCAACTACATTTTAGAGGATTTTTTTCACATTCTATTTTAAATACAGAATTTTGAGAAGGATTTGTAGTTTGTCAAATCTCTAGGACCCTGCCAAAAAAGTTGTATCTGGAGACAAGAGAGAAAATACAATGAAGCATCATTCCAAAGAATGAAGCATTGTTTCTTTTTCTCTGGATAGATGAATGAGATTGACTGATGGGATTAAAAAGTAGATTCATTAAGTGAATTATGCTGAATGACTAAGAAATAATAATAACCTTCATTTATATGCCTAGAGGTAGCTACATGCCACAGTGGAGAAAGCTCCTAGGCCTGGAGTCAGGAAGACCGAAGTACCAATTGGACCTCAGATATTAATTAGCTGTGTGACCCTGGGCAAATTATTTCACCCTGTTTGCCTCAGTTTCCTCATCTGTAAAATGAGCTAGAGAAAGGAAATGGCAAAGCACTCAAGTATCTTTGTCAAGAAAACCTCAGATATTGGGTCGGAATCAGAGGTGACTGGAATGACTGAACAGCAAAAACATTTATATAATACTTTAAGGCTTGCAAATCACAACAAGTATGTTTCCTCACAACAGTTCTGGGAAGGAGTGGCTATCATTAACTCATTTACAGATGTGTAAGTTGAATCAGAAAGAGGTTAATTCGTTTCTTCAGGATCAGTAGATAAAAAGTGTCTGAGGTAGGATTTGAACTTGGGTCTTTTTGACTCGGGGGTCCAATGAGCTGTGCCATCTAGCTGCCTGAAGTATATTCAGCTCCTAATTTCAGTTTTCCTTTAAAAAAATGGCAGTCAGTTCCTAATCTGGGAAGATCCTACAAGTTTTTCTTGAATCTTTTCCGACTTTATTTGTTTATGTGTTTTATTATAACTTAGAAAAAGGGAGCTTTCTTACTTTTTTTCCTCCTAGCCTTTGAACCCCATGCATTTTCCTTTAGCATTTTTGGAGGTAAGCTGTGTGAACCTTAGAGAGATGAACGCAGAGATCAAAGATCTTAGGGAGTCCATGTGAAGAAGTGATGAAGGGGTTATAGGGATTGATATGGATTGGATGTCATATTCTGGGAAGATGGATCTTTGTTTCTGTGAAACAGTTGTTTCTATATAATATCTATATATTTCTATATAATATTTGTCCTTTAATGATGATTCTGTTTGGTGTGGGGAAATGAAGTCTAACCCTGATAAGGTTGTCTTATTAATCAGATCTAGGACACAAGCTTTCAATTATGCATTTGGCCCTACTTGTCCTACATGCTTGTCAGTGACAGAGTTTGGGGGGGGTGGAGGGGCAGTTAAGCTCCCTGCACCTCTCCCTGGTTCTCAAAGAACTGACTTGCACTCACTTCTTGATCTGCTCCTTGGTAGGGGACTTGTCTATTTAGGTGTAGATTATCCAATCACATCAATAGTTTATAGCTGCCACTTTCCTTAGGAAAATTCTTTCCCTTCACTCCACTCCTGTTGTATTTCTATTAAGGTTTTGACTTTGACGTAGACCTGCTTTATAGTCATGGCTTTATGAGAATAATAGAATCAAATTATTATCAAACTTAATCAAACCATTAATGCCATTACATTAAGGTTCACACAGTTTGCCATTCCACGCAACCATTCTTCAATTCCTGTTCCAACACAATCCCCTCCAGATCTCTAAGTATGGAAGGTCACTTCTTTCCAATTTCTCCTAGCATGGCACCTCCGTGGGTTTTGCCTGAGAGTATTCATCAGCAGAACACCTCCAAAGTCAATCACCATTGTATGGGATAAGTGAAAGCTTCTCAAGCAGTTTGAGATTGTTAACTTCCCTTTTCCCCCTCCATTGCCTCTGTCAATCACTTTTATTTTCCCCTGTTTGCTTTCCTGCCTCGGCGGGTCCCTCCTCCTGGCCAATGGGAGTCAGGGACACCCCAGGCTCACTCATCTTCCCTTGCTTTGGGACCCTCCCTGCCTTTTCTTGCTGTCCCATTTGGGGAAGAATTTGGTGAAGTCTGCCTCTCAACCAACGAGAGAGGAGACGGTTGGGAGGGGGGTCTTTAACTCATGAGAGCATAAATTCTTGCCATTTTGTAACACCCCTCTTTTCCATGATAAGTCATGGGGAAGACCGCCCTCTTCTCCAGGGAAGAGAATAAACTCCTGTTCTTATCCTAAGAGATCTGTGTTTATTTTTTTCACTAAATTAAGGATGAGGGTTATTTTTCATCCCAAATACTGTTAAAATTGTTTATGTATATAGAAACTTGGAAAGCTACACAAAGGATCAAAATTCTAGAACTGGAAAGGACCTGGCTTCCTAAATTTACTGATAAGGTTAACCTCCCTTAAGCTAGGGAAGCTGACTTGCCTTAGATCACATAAGTGGAACTGATGAGGTATGGGCTCTGGGAACCCCCCTTGAGCTCTCCTTCAATCTTTGAGGTACTGGCTCTGGGAAGACCCCTTGAACTCTGATTGAATCTTCCCACATAAGGCATTTGCATGAGGCCACAAGCTTTTCACTGTGGCTCTGCCCAGACCTCTGTTACTAGCTTAGCCCTCCATTCTTCAGAAGCTGCGTCCAGGTCCATGTTCTCCAACATAACCAAAAAGGACCGAGGACCTGAGAGATCAGGCTGAGGACTAGACAGCCTCCTAGCTGTCTGATCTAATGGGACCTGAGAGGTCAGCCCCTCTCCCCCCAAGACACACACACACACACACACACACACACACACACACACACACACACACACACACACACACACACCCCTCCAAGGTAAAGAGAGGCTTACATACCTTCCAGTCCTGGCTGGAAAAGAGCTTGAGATTAGCAGTGTTTCCTGGTATCAGGGAACCATAAAAATGATGTGGTTAGGGTTAGAGTTGCTCTAGACCCCAAAATACCAAGATGCTGTGTCCTGCTGAATGAATTTGACTCAAGTCTTCTCTCAGTCATAGAAAAGCAAAGTTTATTAAAAGTTCACCTGTATCGGACACAGAGCAAGTCTATGCTAGGTCATTCTACGGTGCTTTCACACACATGGACGGAAGATGGGATCTTATATACAGAAAAGTTGTGGGAGGAATCTAGGGGTGGTCTAGAGGGGGAGTTTAGGGAAGGTCTTCAGGAGGAGTCAATGAGGTAAATGAGTGATTAAGGGTGGGAAGTTGCTGGAGGCTACCTGGAGCCAATAGACAATGGTAGGCCAGGCCAGTTCAAGGGTGGATTGATATTTTGATAGCCTCAAGGGTGGAAAGTAGCTGGACAGGTCATGCAAATGACTTACATGGGAAGATTCAATCAGAGTTCAAGGGTTTTCCCCTAGCCTGTACCTCAAAGATTCAAGGAGAGCTAAAGGGGGGTTCCCAGAGCCTGTGCCTCATCAGAACCAGAAGAGGGATTTGAACCTACAGCCTCCAACCCAGAGTCAGTGCTCTTCTGTTCAAGTAAGATGACATCCAATGACAATAACACTCTTAAATTATGTTATTCCAGCTCTGATGTAGGACCTCTAGGGGTTAAGACTTTAATCCCAAATCTCTGGGGTTCTCACTGATTGGCTCAGGATGGATGTAAATAGCAATTGTTTCTGTTTTGGCCAAAGACCCCGAGGGTCTTCCCCTCAGGTAACGAGGCCATTCTCTGCCTCTTATGAAGCCTTTCTCACCGAATGGGTGATGCCTCTGTCAAACTGAGCCCTGTTAGAGACATTAGCTTGAAAAGGCCCAGGTACCCCACTGCATCCTGGGCCATCTCATGTTGCCCTGATCTGTATCCGGCCACTGGACCAAGAGGAGAAATTGAGGCTATTGACTTTGCACAGCTCTTCCTCACTTAAAGCCAGTTCACCTGTATGTCATGGAATCACCTCCCTGATGTCATGATCCTCTATGAGAATGAAGGACAAACAACAATGACAAGGACCTCTAGCTCCATCTGATATGGGCATTTAACTTGTCTTTGGCCCTATAGTGACAGACAGAGTCTAGGGGAATTACCCCAAGTGGCAAAGATTAGCAGCTATTTCAGTGTCTGAAAGGAAGTTTGAGGAGGAAATGATAAAAAAAAAAAAAGGCAAGCATTTAATGTCTCCCATTGCTACTGGTCCCCTTTTTTACCTTAAAAAATGGCAGTATCCTGCTTCTGATATTGATGCCCTTTGCCATCCCTCCAAAAGGAAGGAATCTGAGGAATACTAATCAGGCAAATTAGGCTAAGAGAAAATGGCAATGAGAGAATAATGAAATACATTAAAAAACAAATCCTTCCTATGTGCCAGGTACTGTGTTAAAAACTGGAGATGCAAAACAGAAAAATCAAGCAATTCTTTCTCTCAGGGAGATTGCTCTATATTTGTGGAAGGGAGAGATAATATGTAAAAGAAAATTTGACCGCAGGGCCAATGGAAGGGCCCAAGAGTCCTAAGGATTCAGCGGTGATGTCAATGCCAAGGTATAGGGAAAAACAGTAGGGAAGAATGCCATGGACAGGGGGGCATCAAGGTAGGATGGGTGGTAGATACTGGAGAATTTTAAGAGGCAGTGGCAGGAAAGATGGTAGGGACTGGTTGCTCTCCGTCTCATAAGAAGGAACAGGATTAGTGACAACCATCTTGCCCAAGCAGTCATTCAGCACAGATGGGTTCTAGGATGTCTGGGGCTGAGTAAAGGGATGATGGGAAAATCAAGGAGTCGAGTGACTCGGGTAATGTTGGCTCTTCTTGCAAAACCCTTCTCCTGGATAAGGAGGGCAAAAAGAAAGTAGATGAGGGTTGGGAGGAAGTTAACAAATATGTAGCAACCAAAGATCTTGCTCATTAAAATAACAATATGAACATACCAACATTTTCTCTGCAACATGGTGAAAGGATTTCTTTTTAAAGGATGTTTTCTTCCATGGTTATGTGCTGAGTCTTGGGCATGGATCCAAACAGACAGTAAGTGGCCAATAAGTAAGTAGTAGTGTCCAACGTGTGGAAACAGACAGAATGTACTTGTGACTTTATTATCCTGCTCCATAAATGGAGTCCACATTGGGAAGGAAGCTTTATGAAGATGAGACCTTTTGATGGAAAGCCTTCCCTTAAATTTTATGCTTGCTTTTAAAAAAAGATATAAAACTTAAAGACAGAATCACTTTCTGGGCTAAGGACACAGGTTTTATTGAAAATCCACATTTTCCCTTTGCACTCGAGTTCACTTTGTGAGGAGAGGCATTGCCATGGTAGGGTTGCAACTTTTCAAGTATATTGACTCTTCAAAGAGATTGCTGGCTTGTTCCACTTTGGAGGAGTGTTCTCTTTCACTTTCTGTATTTAGTTTGATAGGTTTTCCTCTCTGTGGCATCAGAATGAAAATGGCTGTTAAGAACGGTGATGTTACAGTTCTTGCTACCAATAAAATATGTATGATTTCTCAGTGTGAGAGTAAAAAACAAAGGTAAACAGGTTCACTGGGTAGCCAAGATGCTTACCCTTTCCTTCACGTTGATACAAGTGCTTTGTTATTATCCTTGTGCAGTTGTTTGAGCCATGTCTGATTCTTCATGACCCCATTTGGGATTTTCTTGGCAAAGATATTGGAGTGGTTGGTCATTTCCTTCTTCAGATCTTTTTACAGATGAGGAACTGAGACAAACATGGTTAAGTGACTTGCTCAGGGTCATCCAGATAGCAGGTGTCTGGGGCCATAGTTTGACCTCACTTCTTCCTCACTCCAGGTCTGGCATTCTATCCACTGCACCACCTAGCTGTCAGGCAAGTGCTAGTGACATAGTAATCGTATGCCAGTGCAAGGAGATACTCTTCAGAATCACCAGACTGGTAGACCTAAAATTCAGTTTACCTCCTTTATCCATAATAATATTACAGACCTGTCCCATCCTTGCATCTCTTGTGAATTGTTTCATAGCTGTTGGTTTTCTCTATATTTGTCCTGGGAGTACATGAGTATGGTGGTCAATAGACAAGTTCATCTAGTCTTATCTGGCTTTGGGTTGTAAGGAGTCAATTGGGAATGCCATTTAAATTGTTTTGGTTACTTTCACTATACAAACACCCTGTGATGATTTTAAATTCTAGCTTTGGAAGTTTACTGTGATGCTAATAACTAATAGCAACCAGTAGTTGTAGTGCTCTAAGGTTTGCAGAGTGCTTTGCATATGCTCTCATCTTATCCTCACAACAGCCATGTGAGGTGGCGCTATTATTGTACCCATTTTACAGATGAGGGCACTAAAACTGAGAAAGACTGAGGGTCATATAACTAGTGTCTGAGGGAGGATTGGATTTTCCGAACTCTTAAGTCCATCAATCTATCCCTTTCACTAGCCAGCCCACCTCTAACCCACCATGGATGGGTGACCACGGGAAAATCAAAGAAGTAAGCAGGGCAGCTTGGAGTTCACAACACTCCTGAATGCTGCTGAAGTAGATTAAAATGCCAATGGGAAATATTTAACAACATAGATAGAAATACAACACAGCATAGGTAGCTGGTGGTTTTCTGTGTCAGCGTGTAGCCTGCAGGAAGCCGTTTCTATTTGGCTTTGACACCAGTGTTCTAGGCATCTCTTTATGAAGAGAAGTTGCAGAGGAGGTGCAGACTAGCATTGGTGGGAGGTGTTTCTTCATCTGGGAGCTAGTTCCTTATGTTGATGAAAACCCAGGTTGCTCCCCTTATGCATATCCACACGCTCCAGGGTGTCTTTAAGGCACTTCTTTATCCCAAAGTACACAGTACAAGTAGAAAAATTCTTAGCCTCAGTTCCTAATAAAAATAATAAGTAGGTTTGATGGATATTCATTTGTATACTGGAGAGAACATTTTATTTAAAAGTTGGCCCCATGAGTTTGGATCACAGACCCCACATTTATTAGCATGTGACCCCGAGCAGCCAGTCTCACCTCTGTGAGCCTCAGCTTATGGAGCCATAATGTTGCTTGTGCAGAAACTGCCTTCCTACAGGAGTACACTGCCTCTGTTGTAGCCACTGGCCAACAGATCCCGACCCAAAGGATGTCTTACGGTCAGTGGGGCGATTGGTGGTAAGCATGGCCAGTTCTGGAGCTTAGTCTCCCTCCTTCTCTGATCATTAGAGTAAACTCAGCCATGTCTAGGCTTTTCTAGACCATTTCCTTTTCTTTTCCTTTCTCCTGTTCCTATAGAACAGTGGTTCTCAACCTTCCTGATGCCACGACCCTTTAATACAGTTCCTCATGTTATGGTGACCCCCAACCATAAAATTATTTTTGTTGCTACTTCATAACTAATTTTGCTACTGTTATGAATCATAATGCAAATATCTGATATGCAAGTTGTATTTAAATTGAACATAACCCACAGGTTGAGAACCACTGCTCTAGAACCACTCCCTGCCCCATAAGAACTGTCATTCATCCTAAAGAATTTCCTGTCATATTTCTGTTTGAATTCAACTTAATAAACATATATTAAGTCTCTACTAAGCACTGACGACACAAAAAGAGGCAAAAGACAACCCCTGCCCTCAAGAAGCTTACAATCTAGTGGGGGAGACAGCATGTAAACAAATACATACAAAGGAAGCTATAGACAGGATAAATCAGAAATAATTAGCAGAGGGAAGGCACTGGAATTAAGAGGGGTTGGGGAAGGCTTCCTGTAGAAGGTGAGATTTTAGGTAAAGGAATCCAAAGAGGTCAGCTGATGGAGTGGAGAAGGGAGAGCATTCCAGGCATGGGGGATGACCCAGAGCTGAACAGTGGTGTGTCTTGTTCAGTCAGGGGACTAGGGTCACTGGATCAAAGAATACGTGTTGGGGAATAAGGTTGTAACTTTGTGCTATGTACATTATTAGCTCACGCTTCTTTGCTAGTTATCATTCTCTTTCTTTTCCTCATTTTAACCTACCTTTTCCTGAGGACACTAACTCCTCTTGGTACTCTACCAGGCTGGCTGCTCCTTCAAGCCTACCACCTGGCACACAGATCTGAGAGGGTGAGTTGGCAGTCTTCTCCCTCTCCATTGGAACCTTCAGAGCCTCTCTTGCCACCATCACTCACTCACTTCCAGTTTTCTGCTTTAAAACTCACTCAATCCTTTCTGGATCCTGGTGGGCATTGGGTACGACCTCCTGATCACTTGCTCTTCCTCCCACCAAGTTCAAGACCACTATCTCCCACTTGCCTGGCTTGCCACTCCTCCCTGTGGATATCATATAATCTGGCTTTTGATTTGTCCACCAAATTCTACTTACATCAGCTCTGCCTCCAGTACATCTCAACCACATATACTCGTCCCCCCTAAACCACTCTCATGGTACCTCACAAATCAAATTGAATGGGCCAGAAGTGCCAGAATCCTAGTTCTAACTATGTGTGTAAATACATACATACACACATGCATACATACATATGCATATACACACATATTTATAGTGTCGGAATGAAATTTCATTGACATCATATACAAAGAATAAAATAGAGGAAAATGCAGTTACCTTTGAAATACAAAAATGTTGTTGTTGTATGCATATTCCATACCTGTAGCTCTCTACATCTCCAAAGTAGAATGGCAAACTGCCTTCTCATTTCTCTACTTTGGGGCCAAGTCTGGCCTTTATAATTTTTTCAGGGTTTAGTTTCATTTTTTTTTGGTTATTTATTCTTTCCATTAAATTTCTCTCTCTCTCTCTCTCTCTCTCTCTCTCTCTCTCTCTCTCTCTCTCTCTCTTTCTCTCTCTCTCTGTCTCTTTCTCTCTCTCTCTGTCTCTTTCTCTCTGTCTCTTTCTGTCTCTCTCTCTCTCCATAGATAGATAGATAGATAGATGTACATCTGTCTATCTATATATACTTTTCCTGTTTCTGTGCTTTTACCTCCACCTTATAATTTCCCTTAGAATGTAAGCCCCCTGAAGGCAGACGCTGGTTTGGTCTCTCTTTATAGCCCTGGTTTTATCACAGTACTTTTACATAGTAGGCCTTTAATAAATGCATTTTGCCTGACTGATAACTTTACTTTGAATCCGTTCATCAATTTCTTCCCGTGCTTTTTGGAATTTGTCACATTCATCGTTCCTTAGAATAGTAATATTTCATTACATGAAAATACCACAATTTGATTAGATGGTAGACACCTGTTTTGTCTCCAGTACTCTGCACCCACAAAAGTACTATTATAAATATTTTTATGTCTATGGATTGTTTCTTCTCATTATTGTTTTTATTGGGTTATATGCTTAGCAACAATTTCTGAATTTTAGGTATGTTTTTGTTTCATTAATTTGCTACAAATAATTATTATTTCCATTTTGCATAGTAGAAAGCTGAGGGCCAGGGACATGATTCATTTACCCATGGCTCCCCAGCTAGTAATTTCTCAATGGCAATATTCAAACCTGGGACTCCTCTGACTCCAAGTTTAACGCTCTTTCTATTACCCCTCATCTTTTACAACTGTCTTCTTAGCTGATAGGATGAAAAAGGATTTCAGAGTTAAATTAGACACCAATGAAATCCAACTAAGAATTCATTGATCAATGATGCATATGATTGTTATAGTCAGTTCTCAATGGCCCATTGCATCTCTTAGGAACTGGCCAGCCTGACAATGTCTCTCTCTCTCTCTTTTTTACATTCTTGCCTACTAGATGATCTTTGTCTATTATCTAGAACAGAAGTGTTTTATGCCCTTCCTTTTTCAAATTGGGATGAAATATGGCTGTTTTCCCCCCAACTCTCAAATGTCGCACTCTAATTTTATTCTCATTTCGATAGCACAATATTTTTTACCAAATCATCTGAATGATCAAGGATAGCTGAGTGAATAATTTTTGAGGATGACAACTCAATATGTTATTCCATTCAGACGAAAGTGGTAAAAACCTTGGTATGGCCAATCGACTTTGAGGAGTTAATATAAGTTCAATCCATTTGCATATTTTGATTGCACCTAAATTTACGCTGCCAGGTTTAATCCATCTCTCAGCGTAGCTGTATTCCCAAGCATAGGCTGCTCTGTTTTCTGGGGAAGGTATTTGAAAAAATCCCTTTACCCTTGCCTGGGCTTGTGAAGTTTGGTCAGTGAATATTTACTTCAGTGCTTGGATGGTCTTGTTTCAATTCAATTCTACTTAACAAGCTTTGTTTATGAAACATGTCCTACTCTGTGTTCGGCACTGTGCTAGGTGCTAGGGGTACAATTACAAAGTTGGGACTCTACTAGTCCTGGGAGCCAGAAAGACCTGATCTCAAATCCACTTTAGACACCAAATAGCTGTGTGACCCTCCTAAGCATTCTGGTTAATATCTCTCAGCTTTAGTGCTGGCTCATTCCCTGGTGGTGAGTCAACATGGACCTAGGGGAAGAAATATGCAGCGCATGCAAAGTCAGTCTGGAGGAGCAGCTGGCAAACAGACTGATGACTGAGGGTCACCGTTAGGAGGGGACGCTGGAGCTGAGCCTGCAAGGGGGCCACATATGAAGAAAAATGTTCTGGAGGACTGACTGGGCAAAGGCATGGGGAAGAGAGACAGAATGTTACAGACAGGGAACATTCCCTAGGCTAATTTGACTGGAATGTGGAGGGATTGAGGAGAATTGATGTGTAATCAGGAGAGAGAGAGAGAGAGAGAGAGGGAAGGAGGAAGGGAGGGAGGGAGGGAAAAGGAGAGAGAAAGGAGAGAGACAGAGACAGAGACAGAGAGACAGAGACAGACAAAGAGAGAGGTGGATAGACAGAGAGAAACAGAGACAGAGACAGAGACAGAGAGAAAATTCCTCTACTGCATAGATGCCTGCCTATCCATTTTGTGTAACTCTTGTTCATGATCTTCTGTAAATTCTTTTGGGGTGAGAGATGTCCACACAATGTCCTAAGTGTTTTCTCATTCCTTGATATTACACAATAATAGCTAACATTTATATGGCATTTTCAGGTTTGCAAAGCATTTTCCAAATAATATCCAGTTTGAGCCTCATAGCAGCCCTTTGAGTTACATGCTCTTATTATACCCAATTTGCAGGTATGGAAACTAAAGCTTAGAGATATTAACCAGAATGCTTAGGAGAGTCACACAGCTATTTAGTGTCTAAAGTGGATTTGAGATCAGATCTTTCTGACTCCCAATCTTGTGCTTTCTTCATTATGCTCCTACCTGCCAATGAAGTATGAGGGCTGTCCATCAATGTTATCTCTCACTCTATGCGATCAGACCATCACCCTTTCTAGTCACCTTTTGTATATCTCATAGTCTGACCACACCCATTGTATATCTTTCTGTTGTCTTTTGGTGCCCCTTAGCTTTAGTCCTTCAGAGATCAAGGTCCCTTATTAGGAACCAAACCATGTCACTGAACATTACTATTGTGAAAAAGATGGGTCTTTGTTTCAGGGAAAAGCTTGATGTCATTAAAGCACCACCTGTGGTTCCTCAAAGGCAATCCAGCTTGTTGTCCTCTTATTTCAATCAATCAATCAACATTTATTGAGGCCCTACTATGTGCCAGAAACTGTGCTAAATGTTGGGGATACAAAAAGTGGCAAAAGACAGACAATCCCCAGAAGGAGTTTACACTCTAATGGAAAAGAATCATGCAGGCAGATATATACAAAATAAGCTATATGCAAGATAAATAGGAATTCAGCAGAGGGAAGGCACTGCATTGAGGAGGTTGGGGAAGGCTTCTAACAAATGATGGGATATTAATTAGGATTTACAGGAAGTCCTTCAAATCAAATCAGCATATACATTGTTAAAATAGGATTCACAAAAATTCTAGTGATTAGGAATTTTCAATGCAGGTAGAAGCATCTCTGTATATATTAAGTTTTGCTAGATTCCTGTTTTCCTTTTTTATAAATGGTATTCTCCTTTAACAAAAATGTCACCTGCTGCCTTGAATATGTTCCTATTCATGATGATGGAAAGAAACACTTCCTATCCATTAGATGATAGAGCCCATTGCTTTAATCTGACTTCCCTCTATGGAAAAATAGTATTTTTTTTTAACCTGAATACCACTTGCAGTCTAATCTTCTTAACACACTGCTTTGATCATGTCACCATGCTATTCAAAGATCTACAATGACTCCCCATTGCCTCTCACATCAGATCTTAATAGTTTCTGGCTTTCTCTTCCATCATCTGGTCCTCATTTCCTATATAGCCTTATTTTCTCTCCTGTCTTAAGATACACCCTCTACACCAACCAAGGTTATCTCCTTCCCCGAGTATTCCATGATCATTCATGCCTTTGTACCTTCGACATACAGTAACCTCTAACTACATTATCCTTTTCTCTTAAGGAAACCTTAACCATTATTTAAGATCAAGTTCAAGTTTTATTTGTTCTAATGACTCTGGGTTACATTGATTTCCCATTCTTCTGAACTATCATCAGATGACTAGAGTCATTTTTAGTGGGGGTTATATAATTAAGCATGTCATAATATTTGTTCTTATACTGTTCATTGACTATGAGAGGCAGTGGGGCATAATGGATAGAGGGCTAGACTTGGCATCATGAAGGTTTTTTTTCTTTTTTCTTTCATGGTACAGTAAAAAGAGTGCTTAATTTGGGGATAGAGGATCTGGGTTTGAGTCTAAACTCTGCACCAATTATCTGTGTGACCACTGGGAAGTTAGATAATTTCTCTGAGACTTAATTTCCTTGTCTGTAAAATGGGGGAATTCATTAGATGACCTCTTAGGTTCTTTCCAGTTCTAAAGCTATGATCCACCTATGATTCCACCAGCAACCATGGAGTCAATTCACATTTATTTGCCAATAAAAGATATATGTTTATGGGTGTGTGTGTGTGTGTGTGTGTGTGTGTGTGTGTGTGTGTGTGTGTGTCCAGCCTCAGTGTCTCTCTTGAACTCTGGTCCTATATCACTAACTACCTGTTGGCCATTTTCCTGTGGATGACTGCACATGACCCTTAAGCACCTTAAACTCAACCTGAACAAAATTGAATTCATTATATCTTTCCTAAAATCTATTGCTCTCCTTAATTTTCCTGTATCAGAAGTGTCACCATCCTTCTGGTCTCCTAGGATATTCTCCCCTCTCCTGCAATCCTTTTATTCAATCAGTTATCACATCTTAACACTTGATCCCTTCTTTCCACTCCCAACCAAATCACAATAGCTCAGGTAGCAGAAATCAGGAAGACATCCACGTGTCTGTTGTCCAGTGGAGAATGAGGAAATGGCACAAGGAAGCTTGAAAACGTGGCTTTGGGGATGCAGAGAGAAGAGGTCAAATCTATTGGTGAGAATAAGACTTTTGTATTTGTTTATCTACTTTGCTGTATTGGTGGTTCCACCCAAGTGACTACTTTTTTTCCATTAGGACAAATCATTGTCATCTCTCCATGCCAGTTCATACTGAGTGGACCCTGTACGGTTCAAATCTTCCAGGAAATCCATGCCCCTCCGCCCCCGGCAGATCCACTGAATAGCTTTATATCTCTTCAACTGCATCAATACCAATGGGAAGTTGCATATTGCCTGTTGGTCACTCCATATTCTGTGAAATAATCGGCTAGTCTTCTTTTCCAGACATAGATGGTTTTCTCATTTTAATATATTGAAGCCTACCCACACCTGCCACATGCCTCTCTGTTTCTTTTAAGATGTGACCTTCAGCTTCAACTCTTCAGAGACTGTGATATTTTCCCTATCTTAGGTCTAAATCTGAATTTTTGTACTTTTCACCCATAATTCATAGTTCTGCCCTTTAGGGCCAGGCAAAACAAATTTAATTCCTCTTGTTTATAACAGCTCTTCAAACACTTGGAAACTGCTCTTATATCCTTCTAATTTATTCTCTTCTGCAGGCTAAATATACCGATTTCCTTCCTCTGCCTTTGCTATGACATGGTCTCCAATTGTCTCATCATCATGGTTACCGTTTTCCTGACATACTCCAATTTGTCTCTATCTTTCTTAAAATGTGAGGTCCAAACTGAATGTAGTATTCTAGATGTTATCTGATGAGAGAAGAATGCACTGTGGCTATCCTCTCACTATTCCTTTCTTTAAAGCAGCTTAAGTCTATGTGCATTTTAGGGGGCTGCTATGTGGACTCTTGTTGAGTCCACAGTCCATTAAAACCCTGGACTGTTTCTGCACAAACCATTGTGCGACAACACTTGACACCATTCTCTACTTGGGAAGTTGATTTTTTGAACTTAAATAAGGGATTTTACATTCATCCCCTTTAAATTTCATCTTATTACATTCAGTTGAATTTTCTAGCCTGGTGAGATCCATTTGGATCCTGTCTCTTTCATCTAAAATGTAAGTTACACTTCCTAGATTCAAATCCTCTGTAAATTTCATAACCATGCAGTTGAATGCTTTGCAGTTTATTTTTTTGGACCCTTGGGAAAATAACTTAGCCTCCTTATGTTGTAGTTCCTTCATCTATAAAATAGTGAAAGTAATATGTGCACCATGGAGATTTGTAGCTGAAAATGTTACAATTGCCTGGTAACGAAAAAAGGCCCCTCCTAAATTATGATGTGAGGAGGGTCTCATTTATATGAACTGTCTGTAGCACAAGGCACCCCCACCCCCCACCTCACCCCACCCCCACTCTTCCCCAACCACCTGGAGTTTGCTCTGGATAGAAACTAAACAGCCCTGGGCTAACAGCTCCGCAGGGAACCATCTGACCAATCTCCTCTCCCCACCACCTCCTTCCCTCTCTGTTCTTCCACGGGGGTTGAACCTGCTCTGGGATTTTCCTTTTCCTACCTTTCAATGCTCACAGCTCAGCTAATGGCACTTCAGGCAATCTCTGTTGCTCATACACACAGAGAGAAATTCGACCTGTTTTTTTTTCCTTTTTACACTCTTCCTTCCAACACAAACGTATCTCAGGACGATCTCTCTCCTTACTTCCATCCCTTCCTATTTTCTCATCTCTCTTCTGCTTAAGAATGCAGGTGCCTACAGACACTGACCTTCAATGCCCCCTACAAATCAATGAGGGAGAAAGCATTTGTTAAGTATTTACTATGTTCTAAGCACTCAGACACAAATACAAAGTTCTGTGGGTCACTAACCCCAAGGAGTTTATCTTCTAATAGGGAAAGACAGCACTTATGGGGGAAGGGTATCCAGAGAAGAGTTTTCCTATCTGGAAAGTCACAAAGATGCTGAGCGGAAAAAATAGAGCTGCCCATTGGCCCAAGAAAATGAATATGATTGATTATAGGAAAAGGTGGTGTAGTTACCTCCATCTGTTCTGGATTTATAAGCCAAACAATAGATACCTTAAACATGGACTATAAGCATAAGAGTAAGACTACTTACTCAAGTGAACCACTTGAGAAAAGAACAGGAACCTGTAAGATCCTTGAAAGCAAGGAGGCTGGTTTGTTTGTTGCTTTCATATACATTCTTGGGACTCCAAAACTTTTTCACGGGGGGTCTCCCATATCTAGAATACAAACCCTCTTCACTACTGCCTGGTAGAATCCAGGTTTCCCTCTAAGCACAGCTCAGGTACCTCAGATGACATTTGACCTTTCCTGGTCCTCTCCCCACCCCCCACAATTGTTAGCATTTTCTCTCTTGATCTGTGTACTTTCTATATCCCTTCAAGATTCCTTGAGAGAAGGGAAGTGTTTTCTTTTTTTTGTCTCAGTAGTTGTACCACCCAGCACTTTTCCTGGCACACATGGGTTGATGTGGTTCTAGTATTTGTGCCTAGATAAAGAAGGGCAGGTTTTGAAATAAAAATGACAGGAAAAAAAGAAAACTAGAAACCTTTTCATAATTCATGTAAAACTTTTGGAAACATATAGAAGCTTCCTACAAGACTCCCCCAGCTTCACCTCCTTCCCAATTCATCCTTTTCCTAAATACTAGTATTCAATAGAATGAAATGTTTTCTCGTGATTCATTTTCTTGTGTTTTGTACAATTCCTACTATTTCTTCTTGTGATTATTTTCATTGTGAATGTAGCATGCTTTAGCAATATTTTCAACCATTCTTCAAGTATTCAATAATGCTTTCCATGTGCAGCAAATTGGCAGTACTTTGAGTTAAATAGACCATTGTGGGCTAGCCTGGGAACCTAACCTTTATTTAAAATACTGTGAGAGAAAATTAACTTTAAGTCCTGGGAAACAATTGACAAAAGTGCTTAAGGAACATAATTTGTCTATAGGTTGGAAAGCTCATATATCATTTTCTAAGCTTTCATCATGGTTATTAAAAATTGCGTTTAGCAAACAATATTCACCAAAACTTGCCCCTTTTCCCATTCATCCATAGTAGTTTCTTTAACGTCAGACTTTCATAAGAGGATGGATTAGAGTTGAAAAGGACGTTGGAATACAACTCTCTCATTTTACAAATGAAGAAACAGACTTTGAAAAGTGATTTACCCAGGGTCATATTCATTGTGAGTGACTGAGGCAGGATGTAACTCACATCTACTATCTACCTAACTCTAGCACCTTCCATGTTCTGAGGATAAATCCTGACTTTCAGGCTAATGCCTGAATCTTTTCTTCCTATACCCTCTGGCTGTCAATTTCTTCTATTTCCCTTCATTTTGGAAATTCTGAAGATGAATACAGAAAGAAAAAAAAAGTTTTGAAATTCTCCCTGCTGTATTATAATTATAAATGCTGGCTTTTTTCCTTCTTTCTTTTTTCTCTTTCTCCATTCCTTCTTTCCTTCTTCCTTTCTTACTTCCTTCTCTTTCTTTCTTTTTCTTTCTTTCTTTCTTTCTTTCTTTCTTTCTTTCTTTCTTTCTTTCTTTCTCTCTTTCTTTCTTTCTTTCTCTCTTTCTTTCTTTCTCTCTTTCTTTCTTTCTCTCTCTCTCTTTCTTTCTTTCTTTCTTTTTCTTCCTTCCTTCCTTCCTTTCTCTTTCTTTCATAAAACTTTAAATCCAGTTCACTCTGAAGCTTATAGATTGGCCCACAATAGGTCATTGCCCACACTCCACTTAATGGCTATGTCTTAGGCCCTCCTGTCTTAAAGTGAATGTCAATGGTAACTGTTTCTCTTTGGAGCAGCAACCCTGAGGGTCTTCCACTCCCAGCTTAATTTTATTTTCTTTTTCCTAATTAAAGGGGCCATCCATTCACTCACTTCTTAAAGAGGCCTATTCACTGAATGGGCATTACCTTACTCTAAGTGAGAAGCTGAAAAGACCTTAGCCTCAAAGGGCCAGGGTCTCCCATTGCATCCTGGGTCACCTCCAGTCATCCTGATGCATATCTGGTCACTAGACCCAGATGGTTTGGAGGAGAAAGTGAGACTGGTGACCTTTCACAGCCCTCCCTCCCTCAAATCAAAGTCAACCTCAAGTCATGTCATCATTTCCCTGATGCCACAGTCCTCTTTGAAAATGAAGGACAAAAATGCAAAGGATGATTGATGTTGCTTAGACTATTGCCATAGCCTCCTTATCAGATAAAATAATTATCTGTGAAATTTTGGGTAAAAATGCCAACTTACTAGTTAGTCTGTCAGAGAGAAAAGTCAGACAAGATATAGATTACAAAATGTGGCATAGTAGAAAGAACACTGAGCCTGGAATGAGGATTCAGTTGTATTTGGGGATGATTCCTGATTTTTATACTTGCTGGCCAGGAAAACATGGGTGTATCTTAATGTCTTTAGGCTTCCGTTTCCTTATCTGTAAAATGGTGGTACCAACACTTCTCTCAAACCACAAAAGGTTGTTTTGAGTGAAGTGCCTTGTAAATCATAAGGTGAATTATTTTTGTTATTAGTCACATGGACAGAAGTCATCATGTAATCCCTCTAGAGAACTGTGATTGAAAACCCAAGGACTATCCCAATACATGTAGTAGGGGAAGCATTTCTAATCACTTGTTGGCCTTTGCTTCTCCTCCCCTCCACGTACACACAATGGTATAAATGTCAACAAAACTAAGTGGGAAATTGAAGAATAATATAGAAGTGACATTGAGCTAAAGGGCCTCTTCAAGGTAAAAGATACTTATTCTGCCTCTTCAGGGTCTGACTGCACAAGGCCTTGCTAAACTCTTTGATAGCAAATAAAGCAATGCTTGTTGGTTGCTCTGGGTTTACGGCATTGCTTTAGTTATTTTCTTGTTATTACCAAGTAGCCTTTGAATATCAAAGCTGGATATAAAAATAGCATTAAGCACTAATTAAATTGCTTGCAATGAGTTCATCAAGTTATATTAGTTAAATGGAAAAGTATTATGTTTTCACATGTTCTGATCTTACTAAAACAGTTTCATAGGAACATCATGAAGGAATGTACTGCCCAGGTTCTCTCTTCATGCACATAAATATGAATGTCTACATGTAGATAAATATATATGTATACATATACTTTGATTGGGGAAAAATGAAAGCATCAAGATCTGACTTGGTTGGAATTTCTACCTTGTGTATGTTTGATTCTGGCTTCAGCAGCCCTTCTCACAAGGACTGTGGTCATATGGATACTGCTATCAAATTTTAAGGAGTCAGTACAGTTTTGGGAGAAAGTCAGTTTAACTGTCCAGAGAATTCCTGTCATGGTGAGAAAGATTACGTGAGGCACTGAGCGAAAGGACGAAGAAAGCTTCTTTCCTAAGAGAATGAAAGAGTTAACTGTCAAAGGGAAAGAGTCTGGAAAAACATTTCCTAAGAGAACTGAGGTTAACTCCTTTCTTGTTCAGAAGATTTACTCTGTTGAAGATTTCCTAGAAAATTCTTCAGAGACATTGATGGTCATTCTGAGGGAGCTGAATTGTTTATTTTTAGTCTAAAGATTTAATATTGAGAAGAGATGAATGAAAGCTTGGGTGGGGTGGAGAAAGATTCTTTGCTTTGTTTAATAGTCCATGGTATGGGGTCAGATTTCATTGAATAGTGAAAGAGATTTTGCATTTCTGTCAATTTGTGAGGAAGTGTAAGTGACAGCTAGGTGGCATAGTAGATAGGATGCTGGGCCTGGAGTCAGGAAGACTCATCTTCCTGAGTTCAAATCTGGCCTCTGACACTTAATATTTGTGTGACCCAGGATAAGTCACTTAACCCTGTTTGCCTCAGTTCCTCATCTATAAAATGATTTGGAGAAGGAAATGGCAAACCACTCTGGTATCTTTGCCAAGAAAACCCCAAATGGGGTCACAAAGTCAGACATGACTGAACAACAATATTGATGACTGTGACTGTCCTACTATTCTACTTGGTGGGGAGGTGAACTGCTTCCTGGCATAAATGGCTTCATGATCTTTTCATTAGCTTAACCCCCAAACCTTTCTTTCAAGTTTCCCTATTTCTTTTGAGGGAATTGCCCTCCTTGTAGTAACTCAGCTTCTCAATGTTAGTGTTATTCTTACCTCCTCATTCTCCCTAACTCCCATATTGAACTTCCATGCCCTGCTTATTTCTCCCTTCATAGCATCTGTTGTATTTGTCTTTTTTTCTACTCCGATAGAGTCACTACCTTAGTTTGACCCCACTTCATCTCTCTACTATTCTACTATAACAGCCTCCTAATTAGATGGACCTAAGCATCGTTGACAGTGAAACCACCATACTTGGACTCAAACACCTTAGCAACTTCTCAGTGCCCTAGGCAACTCTCTAGGACTATGAGTTACAGAGATTCTGCCTTGGTGGAAGAAATTTCTTACCAGGAGCTCCATGTACCAGTGAAATTATTGTTAAAATCAAAATAATACCAAAAAAAAAAAACCCTTATTAACAGGTAGTATCTTTCAATGGTATCCTTGATGAAGATATGAGAAAGTAACAAGTAGGCTTTTGAAGATAATTTTTCCATGGTATATTACATATTCATACTGGTAAAACTGAATAGGAGATAGTGAAAATTAGCATGCATATTGGGTGTTCCTGCTATACCCTGACATAGTTGAAGGTCTCAAAAATAAAAGCGTCTTGGCATTTTAATTTAAATGCATGATATTCTTTTAGGTTTTATGTATAGATTTTTGTGTTATACATGAGTATTCTGCTTAAGTTTAGTTAAGTTTTAATGTCTTTAGTATGATGAAAAAATAATGCCCTTTGTAATGAAATATTCAATAAATGTTCACCTTTAAAAAAATCCCAGGGTACAGAACCCATTGAAATGTGCTATGCACGTGTATCAGAGAGAATATGAAATCCTGATGAATTTATTGTTTCTTGGTTGCAAGAAAACTATGTGGCAAGGTAGAAAGAAATGTACCTTAAAGCTTCTCTTTCCACAAGGTTTCTTTAATGCATATATTAAGAGATTAAGATAAATGCAAGCATGAAGATGACTTTGTTCAAGGATGCTTTGATTATTGACATCACGTAAGTCATAAAATAGATTTTAACAAGTTGCTCACCAAAGGTGCTTACTACTGTCATCAAGAGTGGTCCAGACAAAGTCCAAGTAGAAGCGATTTCCCTATACGTGGTAAGGCCCTCTCCTGTTTGCAGGTAACATTAGGCTGACTGCAGCAAGCATCAGGTTACTTTATTGCAAACTTATTGAGATTTTAGCATTCAAAATCATGGTTAAACATAATCCACTCAGAAAAAAAAGCAAGCGGATAAATTACTATTGCCCAGAGTACAAAATGCAGTTGAGTTAGTCCATCAGTATATTGATCTTATAGAGATAACTTCTGATAAAAAGTTAGCTTTGCTCAGAATTGAAGAAGAGAGAGAACAGAATGGCTTGCATGTAAGAAATTGTTTAGCATTCTCAATTTTCAACTTCTCCCTGGCACAGAAATTCATCTTTTAAAAATACAAATATGGCTATGAATTATGGAATGCCACAATCTACAGAAAATCAAAGTTGTGGGTGATCCAAAGGAAAATGGAGAGACACATGTAGGATGTCAGTAAGCTAGAGCATATCCCAGTGGTAACTTGTATCTAAGAAGCTGTGTAAAGATATCCAAATGTATGAAAAAGCAGGGGGAGGGAACAAGCAAAGGGGGAACCTCTCCATGGAAATGGATCCCTTCAAGTCTCAGCCAAAATCCTACCTTCTACAGAAAGTCTTCCCTATCCCTCTCAAGTCTAGTGCTTTCCCTTGGTCAATTATTTCCAATTTATACTTTATATAGTTTGTACATAGTCATTTGCATAGCACATGCATTTGCATTTCACCCCATGAGATTTTAAGCTCCTCAAGAACAAGGACTCTCTTTTGCCTTTCTTTGTAACCTCAGTTCTTGTCATAGTGTCTGACCCTTAGTAGGCATTTAATAAAATTTTATTGACTAACTGACTCTTCTGTTCATACTCTGCATTGGATACAATCCATACTAGTGGTGAACATTTTGATGAGTAAGATATTTATGCCTATATATTAAGCTAAATCTAGTCAATGTTGAGAAAGAATGAGTGACAATGGTGTGCTGACTGGGACTCCCTCAGAATTTTAGAGGATTTTTCAGGCATTTTTCAACTTTTAATGCACATCATGGACTCCTTTGGCAATTGAATAAAGTCTGTGACCCCTTCTCAGAATGCTTTTAAATTCATAAAACAAATACATACCATTACAAATGGAAGCCAATTATATTAGAATGTCATTATGGGAAATATTTTTTTAAAAAGTTTACAGACCTCAGGTTAAGAACTCTTAATCTAGAGGAAGACCATTAGCACATTGAGTAGATCTTGGGAGGATTAATGATGGGACTAGGATAAGAGTCAATGAGGGTTAGAAGGTTTGAATGGATGCCATTGGAGGGCAACATTCACTTCAAGTACCGTGCAAGTATGCTTCATGGGCTATGTTATAAACATAGGAGTTAAATGTGTTTCTGGCAAAACGAGGGATAATCTTAATTATTTTGCATATTTATTCAGTTTAACCTGAGAGTTAAAAGTTAATTATATAAAATTATTACCATATGATCAGTGAGATGTTGCATATTTTAGCATATAATAAATCATAGAGACTATGCTTAGAAAAAAAATGACCTTTTCCACTGTCTTTGTAGTAGGAATTTTTTCAAATCTAGGCATTTTTGCCTGTGTTGATTTTTCTTCTCCCCCAGGCTTCATCTCTATCATTTAGCAAAGAAGGGGGGGAGGTAAGAATAAACTCATTAAAGAAGTGAAGAGTGAAGAGGGGAACTGGATTTGGCAGGGAAACCAAATGTGCCCACTAGCCAAAGTCAGTTTTTGTTGGTGCAAGAAGGCAGGTGGAAACTCCCTTGGAGACACATGGCTCACATTGGTAGGAGAAGTTGGAGTAAACACTATCAGACCCCCATGGACCAAAGCTAATGGAACACATCTAAGTGGATGTTATCCTGCCAACACTAATGAGCAAGCATATTCTATAAGCACGGTGACTCTTCCTGGGAAATCAGGGGATGTCATCTGATTGGAGGAGATGAAGAGAGACACCATTGACATCTGCAGACAGACTTTTTCATGTTGAGAGAGAAATGACTTGGGTAGCTCCAGATTGTCATCTAGAAGGTCCCAGAGGGGAAGTAATCCCCATTCCTGATCCATCTGGGTCCTTGTTTGCTTTTAGTCAGGTTCAGAAATGACCCCAGGGACATGGCAATTCATTTTGTTTTTACTTTTTAGTGAAGTCATTGGATCTTAGGATTTAGAGTTGAAAGAGGTTTTAGAGATAATAATAATAGCATCTATATGGAACTTTAGGATTTGTAAAATTCTTTAAAAAATTGTCTCACTTTCTTTTCACAACACCTGTGTGATGTAGATTCTATCATTATCCCCTTTTTACACAGGAAAAAAAAATAAAAGAGACAGAGGTTAAGTGACTTGTCCAGGGTCACACAGCTACTAAGTGAGATATTTGTAAATTACTTAGCACATTACCTGACACACAATAGGTGCTAAGTAAATGATAACTATTGCTGTTGTTCTCTGAAACTGGATTTGAACTCAGGTCATCCTGATGCCAGGTACCAGTAGTTTCTATCCATATGCCACCTAGCTGCCTAGACTACCATGGGCTATATTATCTAGTCCAACCCCTGGTTTTAAAGGTGAGGAAATGGAAGGATGTTGGACAACCTACCCAATATCATGTTGGTTACACAGAACTGAGATTTGAATCCGTGTCTTTCCCCTGTGTAGTTCTGTTTATGCTACACCATGTTGGCACCTTACCTTTCATTATTTTCTCCTTGAAAAGAGAAGCAATAAACCTTTTGACCCATATCTTAAGAGTAAATGGTTTCATGGCATCTGTTTGCTCCCTACTGGAGTTCTTTAAACAGCAGGAATTCTCAGCAAAATTGTAAATACTGTTGAGGGTGCTATAGACTTATTTCCTTTGCCAAAACTCATGGGAGTGAAATCTCAATTCTTTTCTCTAAGACTTAGTTTCCTCAATTTACAAAATTTTTATAGAAGAATTCCTGCAATAACGACTTTGCAGGGTTCCTGTGAGGATTCCTAGGAATGACTGCTGGGGATGATGTTCCAAGGTCCAAAGAGTGATGAACAGAGCTGGGAGGGAGAGTAGGTACCATCCAAAGAGAGGACTTTGGGCAGAGACAGCTTCAGGATGACAATGAGAGATGTGGACTAGATGAGCCCGAGTTCCTTTTCAGCTCTGCATCTCTGCGGCTTTGACCAAACTCTCTGGACATTCTCAGATCGAATCTTTAAAGTGTCCACACTATGTAAGGTGGGCAAAGAGCAGAAATAGGAGTGGCTGGAGGACCAGTAGGAGCGATTGACTTTTTTGTCGCTTCTCTTGACTATAGTTCAGCGAGAATAGGAAAGGAAAGAGCTGAAAGCTTTCATTTACCTTCTTTCCAGCTGTTTCAACTCAACTTCTGGGAAAGTTTTTTTTTAAACATTTACACTTAACTATCTCTATTTATCCCCATGCTTACTTACTTTCTTTCTTTTTTTCTTTTCTTTTTCCTTTTTTTTTTTGAAGGGGGGAAGGTAGGGCAATTAGGGTTAAGTGACTTGCCCAAGGTCACATGGCTAGTAAGTGTTAAGTGTCTGAGGTCACATTTGAACTCAGGTCGTCCTGACTCCAGGGCTGGTGCTCTATTCACTGCGCCACCTAGCTGCCTTGCTTACTTTCTTTTAAATATATTACCTGGATAACCTAGCAAAAATGAGAGATTACAGTTTAGATGTGGTTAAAAAAAGTTTAACAGGGCAACTGGTTCCTACTGTAGTAGAGAGGAATTGAGGACATTGTAGAATAGAAAAGTCAGAGATTTCACAAGAAGACTCGGTTCCGTTAAAACTCGAAGGGATGCAATTTGTTGAAATGTTTATGTTCTCAAACAATTCAGGTAATAACCCTGCTCTAACTTAGTAGGTGGTCTTTGAGCATTTCCATGAATGAATGAATAATGGAAAAGCACTTAGTTTGACAAACATTATGATAAACACTGAGGATATAAGACAAAAGGGGGTCCTTGCCCTGTCCTTATATTCACCTAAGGAGAGACAACACATTGGATAGTGGAAGTCAAGGAAGGATATTTTGGTCTGAGAAGTCAAAGGGATGGTAAAAGGAATATGATGTAGGAGAGTCAAGGGACATGCCCTTTCCAGAAACAATTGCAATGCTAATTTAATTAAAGTTCCCAGGAATGGGGATTAGAATATGCTAGATCTTGGGGCAGCTAGGTGGTGCAGTGAATAGAGCACTGGCCCTGGAGTCAGGAGGACTTGAGTTCAAATATGGCCTCAGACACTTAACACTTACTAGCCGTGTGACTTTGGGCAAGTCACTTAACCCCAATTGCCTTCCCCTTCCCCTTCCCAAAAGCATATATATATATATATATATATTTGAGAGAAGAAGCTTTATATTTGACTAGATATAGAGGGCTCTCACCAATCAGGACATCCTGGTTCCAGAATCTAAATTCCAGCAGCAGAGACAAGGGGGAAAATGACCAAAACATTCAACACCTACATGATAACTTCAGACTTCTCTGTGGGGTAGGGGTGGGGGGTGGGGCAGAGACCACATGTGTCAATCTTTTTTTTTTTTTCCCTATATGTTGGTTAGTTTTGCTGAAACTGAATTTTTCCCCTTTTTTTGATTCATTGCTTTTAGATGTTATTCTCCAAGTGGGTGGAGAGGAAGAAAATGTAGGTGATGTAAAAACAAATGGTATCAATCATTTCCTTTTAAAACAAGTTGAAAAGGTTGAATTAGGTAAGCTTTAAGGTACCCCCAGTCTCTAACATTCTGTGGTTCTAAATCTATGTGCCAAATAACCAGTATCAGATTTTGAATGGATAACTTTCATGTACACATAGGAATAAACATGTTGCTTCCTCTCTTTTAAATAATGGTACCAATGAAGCTAACTGTTGTGGGCAGTTTTAACATAGGAAATTACTGAGAGCTCAGCTCTCTCTAATTGGGCTGGGGCACTTTTAATTTACATCATCTCTAGACAGTGATACTTGTTAATAAAACTCTTTGCTCTACATTTGGGTTTTGCTAATGTGATTATGCGATCTAACATAGAAAGGACTCATTGTTTAATGACCAAGAACCAAGCTTGTCAGGATGCCGAATTTAGAAATGACTTTAAATAAATCAATTTCAGGGGAATTAATCTCCAAGAACCACACTTGGGATGTTTTCTATGCCAAAGGCATTTCTTTCTAGCCCCATTGTACAAAGTAGAGTATCTCTTTTTCTATGTTTATTGTCTTTATGGTACCATGAGTAGCTACTCTTGTGTTGTAATAACATGGTTTATCTTCCTTGCTGAATTATCGAAGGAAGAGACTGGATTTATATGACTGTGTGCACTTGTTCAGTGCCTCTTCAGTATCCTCTCTGAATCACTCATACATCCCCTTAGGTTGTCGATGTATCTTTGTTGGAAAGACAGATCACTGAATCAGAGCAATTCACAATTTTCTCTGTGGTATTGTTTATGTATTCTCACTTTACAATTGAACATTCACAAGCATCTTGGTGTGCTTAAGATTTACAAGTCATTTGTTTGCTTCCAAGAAGCCGTTTGAGAAGACACAGTATGTTTAAGTTGCTATACAAATTATGTTTTTGTGAAGAAAGGATCTTCGTTCCCGAAACTGCAGAGATGTGTGATAGCAAGTGTGCATTTGTCTTCTTGAAGTAGAACCCAGTAGATCTCATTCATAGTGACTTCAATGAGAACTGAAAAGCATCCATTTTTTTCCTTGAGAGTTTCCATACCTCTCCCATTTCTCGTTCCATTTCTATTATCATTATTCTATTGTCATTACATTTGATTTGATGTTCAGGACCAGCAATAGACTATGTATTATTACACATTAAGAATAAGTATGGATGAATGAATGAATAATGACTAAAAAAAAATAATGACTCTGAGGATATAAATATAAGCCTGTTGGACAGTTCTTCCCTTCAAGGAGATTTCATTCTAGTAGCTGAGCTCTCAGTAATTTCCTATGTTGATCACTGTGTGCAAAACATTGTGCTAATCTCTGAGGATATAAATATAAGCCTGTTAGACAGTTCTTCCCTTCAAGGAGATTTCATTCTAGTAGAAAAAAAGTGATTTTTATTCTTTCTTCATATCCCTAGCACCTAGCATAGTGCCTGCCAAGTAATATGGTGATTGATTAAGTGATTGTCAGAAAAATAGCTGTACATATTTTAAAGAATGAATGAATGAAAAAGCATTTTAAAGTGCTTAGTGTGTGTTGTTGTTCAATCATGCCCTACTCTCTGTGTCCCCATTTGGGGTTTTCTTGGCAAAGATGCTGGAGTAGTTTACCTTCTCTAGCTCATTTGATGGATGAGGAAAGTGAGGCAAATAAGGTCAGTATCAACTGACCTATATGAGTCAAGCTGCTGTGTGCCCAGGGTCACATAGCTAGTAAGTGTCTGAAGCCATATTGGGACTCAGAAAGATAAGTCTTCCTGACTCCAGGCCCACACTATTCACTGCACAACCTAGCTGCTTTCTTTACCATATGTCAACCATGTTGAGCAACCAGGATGCAAATAGAAAAGTGAGATGGTCTCTGCCCTTAAGGAGCTTATGTTGTACTGGGTTGAGAGTAGATATAAAGACCAGGGAAAAGGATGTCTGGTAAGTCACAGAGATAGGGTGGCTTAACCTATTCTCATCAATTGATATGCTCTTTCTTGAAGCAATGGTACTATGGTGGTATCTCAATCATAGAAATTTCAGTTACTATTGAGAGTAAGCATGATGAAGACAGATTTTGAGTCAGAGACCTGTATCTTTTCCACTTACTACCTGCGTGACTATCTCACTACTCTTAGGCTCAATTTCCTTATTAGTAAAAAAGGAAAAGGTTGAATTAGATAAACCCTAACATCTCTTCTAGAGCTAAATTCATTATTCCATGATCTCAAAGAGTCTTAGCCACAGATCCACCACAGTGTTTTGTGCACCAGGGTCAAAGAATGATTCACATCTGCCTCAGTGGAGGTGGCACTCACACAGGAGATATCATGGCCCCTCAAAATGTTAAAGTTGATCATGTAACATGAAAGTAACAGATCAAACTTAGTTCACAAACAATCTTGTCATTCACAATGTTAAGTTTGGAATTCACTTGACCCCGTTCAACTGTATTATTTCCCTTGGAAACTCAAACAATTTGCTTTGCGACTTTTTTCTTCCTCTTAATAGCATGGGTTTTAAAAACATGTAATATGTAATTCTTGCCAAAAGCAACTAAGGAAAAACATACATGCATACTTACATACATACATAAACAAATGTGTGTGTGTTTAGAAAAATTGAATGTTGGAAACAATGGAGATAAAACTCTTGTCAAATTCCATTCTCAAAGACTCCAGAGAAGGATGAAATACTGTAAAATACTTTGGGTAAACATCTGAGAGACCTTCATGAAATGGTATTATTTTACATTTTGAACTTCAGTCTAAATTATGTACATTCACTTAAAAGAGGTTCTCTGGTACTCAACCAGAGACAAATATCTTGTTATGCCATTGGGTACCAAAGGGAAACCATTTGTACTTTTTCATCAGTGACTTTTTCTCTTGATTTTCATCTGTGTCTCAGAATAGGGCCAGATTCTTTCAAGATGATTTAATTCTAAAATAAAATTTCTCAAAAGGAAATTTGACTTTGTTTGGGATCATCCATTGTTTGCTTTTGACCTTGTGACCTGGGTGGCATTTGCCCTTATTACAATAAAAAATTCCTGTTGTAACTTGACAAAAAGGTTTTGGTGATATATTTCTGAGGAAATATAAGGCCCTTCTCAGGACACCTTGATCATAGGGTTTCAAAGTAGAAATTCTTGAGATGCTAGTATTTGAGTCCTGATTCTGATCAATTAGTAAACATTTATCATGAACCTACTGTGTGCCAGACCCTCTGCTAAGCAGTGAGGATACTAAAAGAGACAAAAGACCTTCCCGGTCCTCTGGAATCTTAGAATCTAATGAGAGAGACAACATGTAGACAAATAGAGACTAATCTAGCTCTGTACAGGAGATATAGGAAATAATTAACAGAGGGGTAGCGCTGGAATTAAGAGGAGTTGGGAAAGAATTCCTGTGGGAGATGGGATTTTTGCTGGCACTTAAAGGAAGCCAGGGCGGTCAGTAGTTGGCTGGGAGGTGGGAGATCATTCCAGGTATGAAAGACAGCCACTGAATCCCTGAAGCCAAGAGATGGAGTGCCTTGTTCGTGGTATAGACGGGAGGCCAGCATACCTAGATTGACAAATATCTGTTGGGGAGTAAGATGTAAGAAAACTGGAAAGGTAGTAGGGGACTAGGCTATGAAGGTCTTTGAATGCTAAACAGAGCATTTTGCATGTGGTCCTGGAGGTAACAGGGAACCACTGAGCTTTATTGAATAGGCAATAACATGATCACATCTACAATTTAAGAAAATCAATTTAGTGGCTAAATAAAGGATTGACTGGAGTGGGGAGAAGACTTAAAGCAGGCAGACCTCCCTCCCACCCCCCAGCAGCTATTGCAAAAGTCCAGGTGTGAGGAAATGAGGGTCTGCACTAGAGTGGGGACACTGTGAGAGGAGAGAAGGGGACATATTGGAGAAATGTTTCGAAGGCCTTGGTAATAAGCCTTGGCAACAGATTAGATATGGGAGCTTGGGGATGAGAGATAGGGAGAAATCCAGGATGACTCCTAGATTGCCAGCCTGATGGACTGGAAGGATAGAGATAGAAAAATGTGTACCACGTGTTTTGGGATTCCTACTTTAGACTCTGACTATATGGTCCCAAAATTTCAGAATTAGAAACAGACTCAGAGACCATCTCATCTGACCCATGCCTAACTAAGATTCCCTACAGCAATGTCACCTACATCAGTCACCACTTGAATACCTTGAACAAGGGGAAAGCCACTACATTCCAAGATACCTGCATAATAATTATCCTTTATTAGTAATAATAATAGATGACATTTATGTCATACTTTAAGATGGCAAAAGGTTTTTCACATATTATGTTATTGATCCTCACAAAAATCTTGTAAGGTAGGAGTTGTTATTATGCCCATTTCACAGAACAGGAAAATGGAACTCAGAGGCAGAAAATGAATTACTCTTGGGCACATAACAGGACTAAGGGAGTATTTGAAAGTATGTCTTACTCGCTCCAAGCCCATTACTCTAATCATTGTACTACCTAACTGACTCATTTCATGTGTTTTCTTATATCCCCCTCCACTTTGAGAGCCAAATTTAAGCCTAGAAGCATAGGGTCATAGATCTGGGACTTCAAGGGACATCAGAAACCATTTAACTTTAGATTGAAGGAAAAGTGCCTAGGTATTGGAGCTATTCCAAAGAGGAGAGGGTTGATTCAGAAGACAGTGGGTTCCCCTTCATTCAAGGTCTTCAAGTGGAGACTGGGTGACCCCTTATAGGCAGCATCAAAGAAGGGATCCATAATCAGAGAAAAGTTGGGCTAGATAGTATCTGCTGTCTCTTTTTAGTCTAATATCATAGGATCTTAGGGTTGTAAAGCCCAGGTCAAAAATGAGAATCCAGGCAATCCATATAGATTGAGATAGTTAGATAGACAGACAGACAGATAGATAGATAGATAGATAGATAGATAGATAGATAGATAACTTCAGATGTATATTCAAATGATAACACTTCCTTCCACAGTATCTGATTTGATCCTTTGCTTATGGTACAACTATAGAAGGTCCCTTTACCCTTCACTCCAAATCAGAGCTCCTGTCTGAGATGTTGAAAAACATCTTGTGACTGTTCAGTTCCCACATCCATATCCATCTTCAAGAAGAGACCAGATTTTAAATAGAGAAATAAACAAATGAAAGAAGAGACCAGATTAAGTCATCCCAGACAGACATATATTCTTTTCTTTTTTTTAGATTTCCATAGGGAAAAAACCCCACCAGTCTCCTTGATGACCCATTTCCATGTTTAACAAACCTCTCTGTTAAAAAATTCAATCTCTGTAACCTAAATTCTTTCAGTTTTCATTTTAACACCAAGTAGATGAAAAGCTTTGCCAGTTAAGTTAAGCTATGGTTACATTAGTGGAGAATATGCTCATTATAATTCCAGCTATTTCACACTGATCAAGACACCATCATTCTCAAAGATGAGGATGAAGACGCTAACAGAAATGCTTTCATTTGAACATTCCAGATAGTGGAAAGAGACAGCATGTAAGTCTGACGGCAGCTGTCCTGAGTTCTCTGTCAACATACTCCAAATACGAATCCATTTGCCCTGGGAGTGGCCACATCACTCCTGTTTCCTCTGGAATGCAATTGGTATTAGAATTATTTAGAAAAAATGGATAAATGTCAGCTAATCATAAAGGAAAATATTTTTTCTTCTGGCAATAAGAAAGTTCAATGAAAACTCATTCATCCAATCCTAGTCCAGGTAGAAGTCCATTCTTTGCAAAAAAGAATGCTCAAATCTCTTGAACTATCCTTCTCTTGACTGGGTTCTGCTCCCCCACTTCATGGCCAAATCTGTTTCCTTGCCCTTCATACCAAGACTTGTGGCCTAGGCCTTACTCTTTTTTGTTATCTTCCTCACTCTGTAGTGTGGTAGCAAGGAAGGATTGTCTAGATTTAACTCTTGGCTTTCTTTCTTCTTCTTGTGACCTTGGGCAAGTCACTTAGACCTTTAGCTGTGATTTTCTTGTTTGTAAAATGAGGAATGTCCATGGTCCCTAAATATCCTTTCATCTCTAAAACCCATGATCACAGGTCTGGACCAACTTCTCTGATCCACTGATTTTTTCTCTCTACTTGCAATTTTACTTCTTACCTCGACCACCAGCCCCAGAATTGTTTGCAGGTCTTAGTGATGCACACTGGCCCCACTTTTGATAAAAATAGGAAAATGGGATGTCTGCCTAAAGTAGTAAGATAGATGAGGTCAGGAATGTGGTAGCTCAGGAAACTGTGAGGTCTATTTTCTGCACATAATGGTTAAGTCAATCTTGTCTTCTCTGGGTATCTCATAGGTCTTTATTTCTTGTTTCTTGAAGAAAAAATTCTTTATGGTCATATACCATTTTTCCATGATGGCCAAAAAGTTGGCCCATGAGCACAGCTGAGGTAGAAGAAGGCTAATGGGAATAGCATGATTAATCAATCAATGAGCATTTATTAAGTATGTACTAGGTGCTAGGTACCAAGCACAGTGTTAGACTCCGAATATAGAGGCCAAAAAAAGAAAGAAAGAAAGAAAGAAACCAACCATCCCAAGGCTCAAGGAGAGTTTATGAATCATGTGTTTGGGAGAGCAGATTTCTAATAATTCAGACAGAAGATGCATAAGAGCCAGTGGCTTAATCTTTTGAAGAGTGAATCAGCCCAGGAGGCTATTAAAATGAAATTGTGAAGATTTAAAGAGAAATTACTCCAGTAAAGAGGAAAGGTGGGAGTTATTTAAAGAGACCAATGTAGACACACAGGGAACTCACTAACCATTTTAATATTTTCAAAAGAAGTACAGGAAAGAAAAGCATGCAGAGGTGGAAAGGGATGAGTTGCAAAGAGAAAAAATAGTCCTGTAGGGATTGGGTCAGGAGAAATAAAGCAGAATGATTTCAGTCTGGCAAAAAACCCAAAACAACAACCACAAAAATAAAAGAACAACATTGAGGACGATAGAAATGATTCCTTAATAAGCTCTGAGGAGAATCAAAGAAAGGGTAGAAGCACTTTGTGAATAGATGGGATGAAGATAATAGGAGACGATGAGAAAGCCAACCTCATCAAATTTGATTTTGCTTCCATTTTTTTTCTTCCAAGAAGAATGATCTGAGGTAAGGATACAACAAAAAGGGTTAGCAGGAAGAGGAAATACAAAGTAAGGGCTGCGGGACAGGGGACAGTTAACATCTTCTTGTTGCTGAATCATCTTTCAGTTGTGCCTGACTGTGACCTCATTTGGGGTTTCTTCTCAAATATACTAGACGTGCAATGGAAAGGTCAAGGCAAAGAGAGGTGAAAGGAGTTACTCACTATGTGTGACGCAAGACTTGAACCCTGGACTTCCTGCCTCTACATCCATCACCCTATTCACTTTCCCAGGCTATCTATCATGCATGGGGAAAGAAGATACAGGGATGTTGGCTGAGTTGGTACCTAAAGCTAGATATTTTGGGAAACAATTCATCTTAGAATGGAATTTTTCTCAGAGGTAAAGGTAATACAATGAACTAAACGGGGGAATCTCCAGGCCTGGAAAAGTCAGCAAGACAAAGAAGTTCATTAAAGTTTCAGTAAATGAAAACATACCTCAAATTAGTTTGCTGACTCAGCATTTCCATGGCCACCACAGCAGCCACCACCACCACCTCCTCCTCCTCCTCCCTTGGTCTCCCCTTACATGAAATGAATCCTCCCACAGCTAACTTGCTGTCTGAATAAGTTACCTCTCTTAATTTTAAGGGGATTCTTAAAAACCTTTGGAGTCTTGAGGATAGAATTTGAACTTTGCTGGAAGTGCCTGTCATGATATTTACTAAAATTAAGCCCCTTCCTCTTCAGTGGGGTGATGAGGAGGACAATGAAATCATGACAGACTGTGATGCTTTGGAACTCGTGACTCAGCCTATGTATAGCCTTTTTCTTTCTGAGAGGCAGAGAATGTATAGGTATTTGATTTATGCGATGCACAGCTGACACCTGAATTGTTTTGGGGTTGGGTCATGCCTCCCTTGGTCAGTGGAAATCTAAGCCCTTAAACCATCCCTCTATTTCCCTCCCTCGCTCTCTTCTCTCATTATGTTATTTATGCATGCCTTCCCCGACCTTTGTAAGTGCTTCTCTTTGTTAGAAGAACAAAGTAACAGTGCCCTCTTCCTTGATAATTATCAAGAAACGAGGAGATCAAAGAATGAATAATAATTTTATGTCTTCTTCTTTTTCTAAATCTCCCATGCTCTTTGATGTCACTTTCTATCGACCAGAAAAGAAAGCCTCACTTGAAGGGAGGGCAAAGGTTACCATGTTCTGCTTTTCCATTCAAAGAAAGGTCATTTGTAATGTGACTAGAATTTTTCTGTCAATGTCCCTGACCAGGTTAATTATGGATATATGTGTGTGTTTCTTTTGGCCATTATGAAAATTAATGGCATAGCTCAAGTAGTTTATAAGTTGTTTTTTTCCAACAAAAATGCATATAATTTATAAGACTATAGCTTCAGATGTGTCTGTATTAATGTCAAGGGGGAGGTCAAGGCCTTACGGCTCTGTCTATTGGGATATTTTTTTTAAAGACTCAAGTTATGTTGATATTATTGTGTGGACATTTTGAGCCAAAGTGCTACACTGGTTGTTTTTGTTTTACAATTTTTCCAGATGCATTCTTATGCATTAGGCAGTGGCTTGTTCTGCTGGATAATTTCTGTTAATTAAAGTTGATAATCCCTGAAAATGAATCCTGATGCATTCATCTCCTGAGTCATTATATCCTCCTCTAAGTTTGGGATAATGAGGTCATCTGCCTCTTTGAAATGCCTCATGACTCTTTGGCACACTGAGAGAGTGTCCATCGAAAGCAGATTCAGAGTGATAATGAGCTTCCTTCCCCACCCCGCGGTGGAAGTGAACAATTTTTGCTTAGAAGTACAGGGTGGAAACAAAATTATAAATCTAATATTTTATGAATAATGATTTCTCCTCCAGGGTTACTGTTTCATGTTTTTATTCTAATACATCTTGTTAAACAACGAGGCAGGTAACTCTACTGCTTGTCTTTAATGACTGGCTTCCAAAAAGCATAAATCGTTCATCAAATTTAGTATTTAATTATTGTTCCCGAGGCCATTCACAGATATGCAGTGAAACAGTTTATTAGTATAAAGATTAATTGTAGTAATTTCATTGTCTAGGGATTAGATAAAGGGACCTTCAAAAATCCCAATTGATGAAACAAGTCGTCAAATGTAGAAACATCCTGCTTCATGTTCCAATGTCTAAACTGATCACAGAATCTCAGAGTTGGAAGGAACCCCAGAGGTCGTTTGGTGTAATCTACACCTCAACTGGAAGCCCAACTCAATTTGAAGAACTCCAGTGGAATGCTGACACAACATCGTACACTTTTAAGTACAATTCAGAAAGCAAAACTTATTCTAACCCTTTAGATATACTTGTAAAGCATCTCTTACATTCACATTACACTCACAGTGACTGTGTTGAATGTTGGCAGCATGTCTTAATGGATGGAGCCCTGGACTAGGAGTCAGGAAATTCTAAATTAAAATATTAGCTGTTATTCTCATTCGGTAATCATGGACAAGTCCCTCACCTGTGGTTCAAGTGTGTCCTCTGCAACTTGCCCATTGTGATAATGGATGAATCATTTATATACCGTAAGCCTGCTTTCCCTACATCTTCAATGGGGACAATAATAACTATGATACCCATCTCATAGGGTTATTCTGGAGTTTGTTCTGAAAACCTCAGAGGACAATATAATGTCACCCATGATCATTAATGCGTTCTAAATGGAATCATTTTGTCTGTAATCATTCATGCTCCCTAAAGGACCGTTGTGGTTGATTGGCTTGGTATTATGGGCTCTAGACTTGAGATTTCATCAGTTCAGGGAAGTTCCAAACTGGAACCTTCCCCTCCTTATACACATCATCCACTCTTTTGTAATCTATTTCTTATGATGTTATCTGGGGGCACTGAGACTTTAAGCAAAATGCACCTGTTTACACAGTCAGTGTCAGGGGCAGGAAAGGAACGTTGGCTTTCTGCCTGCAGAGATAGTCTTCTATTTGTTGTAGAATGCCACCTTCCTCCCTCAAGTCTGTCCACACGTCAGTCCATCCTGAGCTCAGCTGTCAAATTGATCTTCTTAAAATATAAGTCTAACTATATCATTCCCCTATCCAATAAACTCCAGTGATTCCTTATTGCTTCCAGCATTAAATATAAACCCTCTGTTGGCTCTTAGAGCCCTTAATAACCTGGCCTCTTCCTACCTTTCCAGTCCAATACATTACATCCCTCCACACCCTCTAGTATCCAGTGATATTGGGCTCCTTTTTGCCATGCAAGGTACTCCATCTCCCAACACCTGGCATTTTCATAGGCTGTCTGCCCAGGAAAACATATACCTAGAATTCTTATTCTCCTTAATTCTGTCTCGTAGACTCCCTGACTTCCTTTGAGTTTCAAACAAAGTGCTATCTTCTCTAAGAAATCTTTCTTAGTCCCCTTTAATCTCTGTGTCTTCTATCTGGGATGATGTCTACTTTTCCTTGTGTATTTCTCGTTTGTATATAATTACTGTAGTGGTTTCTTCTTCATCAGGCTGTGAGTGAAGAGCAGTGACTCATTTTTCAAAAATTTATATTGCCTTTCTCCATTGCTTAGCATAATAATGCTTGGCACATAGTAGGTTCTTAGTAAATGCTTGTTGGCTTGATTTTGCTCTCATACTCCAATGGGTAATTGGATATGTGATCTCATTGCTGTAGTGTTCCCTCTGGGGCAAGAGAAACATTTCTTAGGATCTTACCATTTAGGTTGGGTTAGCTTTTCCTAAGGTTTCACCCCTTCAGTTTAATGAAACTACATTCATTAAAAGAATTTTGCAGTTTTTCAAGACCTTCTAGTACAGTCTTTTCAATCTGACCAATGGCAGGTGGGGCCTATTTTAAATATCTGTCTAAGATATCTGTGTATATAGGTTGTAGATGGATACTTAATAGGTGCAAATTATTATATTTATATAAATATATTAGATATGTATATATGTATTATATATACCTTAGATAGGCATACATATATAACTATGATAGTACATGTAATATATATATTGTATGTCTTAGACTATAAATATGTATGGTTATACTATGTGTATGTGTATATATATATATAAAATATCTAACATCAAATACATGTATATGTACACACAGACATAATGCAACTATCTGTGTATATGTGGACACATTGAGACATTTATTCATCTTATAAATAAATATTGATATGTATATAGATATGTGGGCAGCTGGATGGCTCAGTGGATAGAACACGGGCTGGAGTCAGGAAGACCTCAGTTCAAATCTAACCTCAGAGACTGACTAGCTCTGTGACCTTGGGCAAATCACTTAATCTCTGTTTGCCTGTGGAGATGGAAACCATTCCAGTGTCTTTACCACAAAGACCACATGGATGGCATTAGTGTGCTGTGATCCACAGGTCCACAGCTGTAGGACTGAATAGCAATACAGATACGTGCACATCTATCTTTATTTCTATTTGGACAAAATCTGGAATGAGTCCATTCTTCTCCCTGAAAAAAGGCCCATCTTTCAAAGGTTCAGCTAAGCAGCAGAGTGGATAGAGTGCTAGACTTGGAGTCAGGAAGATTTGTGTTCAAATCCTCCCTGCTTCCTCAGATAGTTACTGCCTATGTGACGCTGGACAAGTCATTTAATCTCTCTGAGACTTAGCTTTGCCTCTGTAAAACAGGGGTAATGATAGGATTTACTTGCCATGATTGTTGTGAGGCCAAAATGACATAGGCTATGCAAAGGACATTATGAACCTTAAAACTACATATAGTAGTGATTATTGTCAGAACTGGGACTGTAATGGTGAAACCCACATATTAGCAGAACACCTTCCAGTTTGATACTTAAATTGACGCTGAAATCATTCACTCAGTGAACATGGGTTTTTGTTAAGCAAGTTGTCCAGTAGAGAGAAGGCTGAACCTGGAGTCATAAAGACCTGAGTTCAAACCTTAGACATTTACTAGCTTGCAACACTAGGCAATTTTCTTAACCTCTGCCTGCCTCTGTTTTCCTCAGCTGTAAAATGGGAAGAATAATAACCTTTCCCCTTCAGGGCTATTGTGAGGATAAAATAAAATGAGATATTTGTAAAGATCTTTACAAACTTTAAAATTTTTATAGTTGTTAGCTGTTGTTACTTTGTTGTTAGGGATAGTGTTAGATGTTGTAGGTGCAAACATAAAGACTCAAATCATTCCTACTGTTGAAGAAGGGATTCTATCTGGGGAGACTACCTGCATATGTATAACTACAGAAAGTCCCAAAGGTGTTAGTTTGAAGTCTTAATAGCTTGAAATAGCTATTAGTTAATAGCTAAGGTTTTTTCCTTTGTTTCATGGGTTTCCATGGCAAAATAATTGATTATCAAGTAACAGCTCTACTCAATGATGAGTTTCTCTGTCTATCACAGGAATATTCCTGGAAATGCAGATGCAGTCTGTTGTTAGGACTGTAGATAAAGCCTTTCTCCACGATAGAACCTATTAGAACTTGTATTGCATTGGCATAACCTTTGGGGATTCAGGGGTACCCTCCCGTGATAATGAAGCATCACAGTAAGACTTGGCAGAAGCTTAAATATACAGGTTGAAAAATTGCATCCAGCATCTTTTCAATTATTCTCCCTCCTTTACTGAGTTGCAAAAGCACATTACCTATCTAAGCAATTCCTTTTGCTGCTCTGAGTCAGCCTGGGATTCCAAATTTGGCCTGTGGAGATAACTTCCCTAGAGTTCTCAGATGCTGTCCAGTAGACCATAGTGACTGCTGCACTGAGGGTATCTATGGGTTAAAAACATCAAGCATCAGAGAGCAGAATGCTAATTTCCTCTTTGGAAATTTTTCCAAGATACCAGAGTTAATATGAACAGTATGACGAATGACTTGGGATTCCAAGTGATTTATAATTTGTCAAAAACAGAGTTGCTACAGCTCCCTCATTCTGTTTATAAGTACTAAGTATGCAAATTGCATCAGTTAAACCTTTAGCCCTGAACTCAGTGAAGACTTTGTTTTTATTCACTCATTACAGTATCTGAACAGAATTGTCAAAATCCTAAAATCTCACGTCTCCACTAGAGTCTTACTTTGATACCTCATCATGGTCAGAAGGTAAATTGATATGCTCTTCCTTAAAATGAATGAAGAAATCAATCAAGAAGCATTTTTTAATACCTACTGTGTGCCAGGTACTGTTCCAGGTGCTAATGACATAAATGCAAATGCAAGATTGCCCTCAAGAGGTATGTATTCTATCAAGAAAGACAATACATACATACAATGTATATGGAGAGTATATTAGAATAAATACAAGGTAATTTGGGAGGGAGAATATTGAGGGGAAGGACATTAGGAAAGGTTTAATGTCAAAGGTGCTGCTTGAAAAGTTTTGAAGGAAACACAGCATTCTAAGAGGTGGAGATGAGGAGACAGGGCATTCCAGGCATAGAGGCAGTACCTGGAACCAGTACAGAAGCATAAAGATGGAAACTAAAGTCCCATTTGTGAGAAATAGCAATTAGGTCAATTTTGTTGGACTGTAGCATACAGAGAGCAATGTTCAATAAAACTGGAAAGTGCCCCAGAGAGTCCATGGTCTAACAGATCTGACTGAGCTCCTAACAATTTGAATGTGGATCCAGAAAGAGACTATTTCTACAGTCCAATGATGTCCTAGGAAAGAGGCTCATCATCAGAAGGTCCAGTGCTAAATGATTAGTGTTTTGACCATTAAACCCAATGAAAAAAAGCAGAAATAGCCCTCAATCCTGGGCACTCTCCCGCTTCTGTTTTCTTAATGACATTGGTGAAGGAGGAGAAAAAGGGGTGAGATATAACATGAAGCACATGTTTGTTTGTTTTTCTTTTTCCTAGCAGACTGTGTGGCACAAATAGACACTATATAAATAATTGTTGATTGATTTTGCCATCTGTAAAAATTAATTTAACTGGTGTTACTCAGTGTATGATCTTTGTCTAATGACCACTTAACTGGAGAACTCCTGCTGGAATCAAATTACATCCATATTGACATTCTCACCATCTATGAAACAGGAAAATCTGTACATGAGAAGAGGCCTAACATCACAAAGGATGGATCAGAAAAGGAGAAGTAATGAGAATGAGGTTGGTCAGGTAGAATATTGCACTAATATTCATAAAGAGATCTCTGGTCCATCGAGCATATCCATTGATAAGATTTATGGGAAGAAATTGACCAGCATTCTAGAGGATTAGTTGTGGATTGGTTCGGAGTCATGGTTGGTGATCTTGGGAGGATGGATTGGGAGTCATCACCAACCAAGGGAGCACCCATACCAATAAGATGAAAAGCTGCTGAAGAAGTACAATCTTATAATCTTTAGAATGTTCAAGATGAAAAGTGACTCAGTGACCATCTAATCCAACTGCATCTTTAAAGTTGGGACAACTGAGTCCCAGATCAGTGAAGTAACTTGTTCAAGGACATGTACTTAGTTTGTGGCTAAACCGAAATGAATCTCAGACACAGAATGAGTGAACCACAAATTCTGAGAATTAGAAGGAAACTCATAGCTCATCTAGTCCAAGGTGTCCTAACTCTTTGTGTTAGGCACCCCATCATCACCCTGGTAGAACCAATGGGCCTTTTCTCAGAATAATGTTGTTAGATGCATAAAATTGCATAGGATTACAAAGGAAACCAATTATATTGAAAAACATTCCTATGTGTATATATGTATATATATATATATATATATATATATATATATATTTCTCAATCATCCACATGAGAACACTTCAAATAATTGAAGACAGATTTCATATCTACCCTGAATCTACTTTTCCCAATTCGATGTCACCTCACGTTGCTAACAATACTTAAGACAGAGAACCAGAAATGAGTTAAAATGCTGTGGCTTTTCACTTTGAGATCTTTTGTTTTAATACATCACAATTATAGAATCATAGAATTAAAAAGGACTTGAGAGATCATCTAGCCCAACTCATTTATGAATCACTAACGTCCTATACATTAACATACCTGGTTGTCATGGACTTCTACTGCAGGGGAGACTTCCAGGAGGAGAAACTCACCAAGTAGCCTGTTCAAATTTTGGACATTACTTAATGTACATGAAGATGTTTTCTTTGGTGATGGGGAAGGACTTGCGAAATTTTCTATGTGCATGATTAATGGATTGGATCTAATTATATAGTTTTGCTTTTTTCCTGCTAAAACCCTGATCCTTAGATGTAGATTTTAATGGTTAAAAGTAATATATTTAAAGAGTGCTTTACGGTTGGTTAAACCATATTCAGCCAGCATGGAGATGTTTTTCCTGGGGAATGTTAAGTAATTCTGTTACTACTTTACAAGTTATTTCTACAGAGTAAGAAATAGGACTACGGTGGCCTAAAAAAGCAAATGTTGACTTTAAAAATACCTCTGTCTCTCCCACTCTCTGTCTCCCTCTCTCCTCCTCTACCGACAGAGACACAGGATTTGGGTAATCTGATTGAATGTATTACAGCTAGCTGGCATTTATATAGCACCGGAAGGTTTGCAAAGCACTTGGCAAATATTATCTTATTTAAGCCTCACAACCATCCTCAGAGGTAGATGCTCAGAGGTAGATGTGTATTGCCATCGTTCAGGCATTTCAGTTGGATCTGACTCTTTGTGACTCCATTTGGGGTCTTGTTTCATTTCATTTTGTTTTTTGTGGATGCTGGAGTGATTTGCCAGTTCCTTCTGCAATTCATTTTACAGATGAGGAAATCAAGACAAACAGGGTTAAGTGACTTGGCCAGGATCACACAGCTAGTAAGTGTCTGCTGCTGGTTTTAAACTCAGGTTTTCCTGATTCTAGGTTCACTGCCACACGTACTTTCCCTATATGTTGTAGATTTGGTAAAGATCTTGAAGTACCAGGCCCACATAAACTCACTTCTGAACTATAAGAAATCTCACTCAATTTATCCTGAAGGGGAGGGGGCAGGATATGACAAGATTAAGCACATTCATGATATTGAAAATTTCAGTGCAATGTGCAAGGTGATTAGATTTTCAGTCACCATAGCCCTCTTTATATTTCTGCCTGACTTTTGCCAATGACAGATTCTCTTAACCATGGAAATGAACTAAATTCACTGAGCTCTGACTCCTTATTTAGTAGATAAGTTTGCAAAGGAAAACTAAAAGCAACCCCAAATTAGGAAAATGCTGATCTCACGGTCATTGTCTGAAGTAACAATAACAAATGTACAGAGGGGAAAAAAATCTCCAGAATTTAAGAACAAAAGGTCCTCTATCTACCCAAAGGGTAAAGTAATATTTTTAAAAAGTATATTCTGAGATAATTTGCTCCAATTCAGTTCAATTAAATAAAGACAAATTTACAAAGGCAGCTATGTGGTGCAAAAGATGGAATACTAGACTAGGAGTCAGGAAGGCCTGGGTTCAACTCTGATATCACATACTTACTAGTTATGTGGCCCTGAACAAGTCATTTAACTACAGGCTGCCTTAGTCAGCATCCTCATCTGTAAAATGGGAATAACAAATCTGCATTCTGAGTTCTTATGAGGATCAAATGAAATGTTTATCAAACACTACAGTACTATATAAATGTTAGCCATTGTTATTATTATTAATGACAATTATGATGAGCACCAACTACGTGCCCAGAAATCCTTGCATTTAAAGAACCCATGTTGTAAGGAAATATAAGCATTTGCCATGTTT
>CM053580.1:24161187-24163569 GCA_028627135.1 Pseudochirops cupreus
GAGCTTAAGCACATAACTTAAGTGTCTGGGCAATAGATGATCTGGAAAGTTCCCACCCCCTCCCCCACCTCCATAGTTCAGAGAGTCTGTAAGTAATATGGTTCTTTGCCACGTGTCCATTGTCTCTTTCTCCAGGTATGGTATCAATAATATTACAATTGTTTCCTCTTTTCCAAGTAAATTAGGTATCTCCAAAAGAGAAGTCCTAGAAAATGATGCTTAGTGAGATCCTGGGTGGTTGGGATTCAGTTATTCCTTCCCCTTGTTCCTGTGTGAGCTACTTTAGTCTGGCCCCCAAATCCTTTTACCTCCTGAATTTTCTTGATTCATTTAGTTCGGATTCCCAGTGTGACTTCGGTAAGTTCACAAGGGTAAAAAATCTTCTAGTTTAGAGAACAACTCTATTCCCTATCATAGAAACTTCATTATCATGACGTTATTCTGATCAGCAGCCTATAATATGGCAGAGATTCCTAAGCAGAATGACAGACCTGTGGCAATTGGAAATCGAAAGAAGGAAAAGAAAAACCGGCTTAATTTTGTGGCAGAGTCGCCAATTTGCTTTTCATGGTCGTTACATTTCAAACAATCAAACAGAAAACTATGGCTGTCCTTTGGAAATAATAATTAGCAGGGAAGAGGGGGAAGTGCTATAGGGTTGCCTGCCATTTCATTCACTGGGTTTGGGAGAAAATAATAACTTGAAAAGCATCCTGAATACTGGGGTTAATGGCAGGTAGATGGATTGGGTATTCAATGATAGGATAATGGTTAGGTTCTAGGCCTGTGTTCAGTTTGTTTGTGTTGAATGAGGCAAAGTTGTGAGTTATTATTAATTATTCATCTTTTATAAGAGAGGCATTGTCCTAGGTGCTGGGCAAAGAAGTACACAATCCCTACTTGTAAGGACTTTACATACTGATGAAATAAATAATAAATAAGTTGTTAGATAAATAAATATGTATGTGTATACACATTCATCCTAAAAACAAAGTCAAAATGATCAGTTTATAAGAAATAGTAAATGTAGGTTAATTTGGGAAGGAGGGCACTCACAGTTGGTGGGGTGAGCCAGACAAGTTTTCATGCAGAAGATGATGTCTGAGATGCTTCTTAAGGGAAGAAAAGACTAGAGTCAGACATGAGGAGGAAATACTTTCCTGGGATTAGTCCTCCTGCACAAGGGAACAAAGACAGGAGATGGAGTTTTGTGAGCAAGTTGGGAAGCAAGAGAAGGCTTATGTGTTTGGTTTGCAGAGTGTAGGAGTGAAAGTAATATCCAACAAGACTGGAAATGTAGGTTGGGGCCAGGATGTTTAAAGGCTTAGAAGCTTTGTATTTAATCATAGAGGCAACAGGAAGGTCCTGAAAAAAGTATGGCAGCAGCATGGTCAGATCTGCACTTAAAGAAAATTACTTGGGCAGCAGTGTGTGGGATGGGCTGGAGTGGTAAGAGGCTTGAGGTAGGGAGACTGGGAAGGAGACTGTTGGCATTACCTAGGTGAGAGGTGATGAAAGCCTGGACTAAACTGGTAACTATGTGAGTAGAGAAAAGGGCTTGGATGCAAGAAATTTTGTGAAGGTATAAACAGCAAGATTTGGCAATGCATTAGATTATGGGGTGAGGGAGAGAGAGTAATTCAGAGGAGTACTGAGATTGTGAACCTGGAAGGATGATAGCGTCTGCTTTGGAAGAGGGGAGGAAGATAATTGAGGTCAGTTTAGGATTTATTGACTCAAATTGGTATATCAAGTTTAAAATATTCTATAAATAATTCATGATGAAAGACTAAACTTTAGGAGAGAAACTCAACTTGGATGTATAGATTGAGGAGTTGTCTTTAGAGAAATGATAGTCAAACCTACAGGTTTGACTCCTGATCAGGAGAGAGACAGACAGAGACAGAGAGAAAGAGACAGACAGAGAGGAAAAAAGAAGGAAGAAAGGAGGGGAAAGGGAGGAAGAAAGGAAGGAAGAAAGGAAGGGAAGAAGGAAGGAAGGAAGGTAGGAAAGAAAAGGAAGAAAAGAAGAGGGTCTAGGACATAATGTTGGGAAATACAAACAATTAAGGTAAGTGATGTAGAATGAGAGCAGCAAAAGAGACTAGTAAAGGAAAGACAGACAGGTAGGAAGAGAAGCAAGAGAGAGAAATGTCATGAAAACTCAGAGAGGAAAGGGAATCCAAAAAGGAAGGTTATTCAATAGAGAGGCTGAGCATGATTAAGATTAAGAAAAAGGAAAAAAAAAAGACTGAAGTAGATTTTGTCATTTAAATGATTTACTCAGGGATCACAGAAGGATCCCAAGGGGAAATGTTGATAACAAACCAAATGCTTCTGGGTCCCCCCTACCCTCCCTCATCGACTTAAGAATTTCTTTGC
>CM053580.1:24164069-24183061 GCA_028627135.1 Pseudochirops cupreus
CAATTATTATTATTATTATTGACTACATCCAACTAGAACTTGAGATACACAGGCACTGCAGTTGGGAGATCCATCCTGCCCTACCAAAAAGTGACATAGGAGAGAATAGAATGGGAGAGGGGGGAAATACTGGGATGGCTGTTTTGGGGTGGTGGGCGGGGGAAAGACGGGGAGAAAAAATGTAACTCAAAAAAATTTAATAAAGAATCTCATATAAAAAAAAAAATAAACTGTTAAGCATTCAAACTCTACCATAGACAGTACAACTGTGATGGGCCAGCTCTGTTGTTCAAATGCCAAAACTACATTTGTTTAGAAGACTATTTTACAGATAACTCACACAAGGCAAGTGCTCACAGAAGTGATACAAGGACACTCTCAAGGTCTCTCTGAAGAAGTTTGGAATTAATTTTGTGACATGGCAAACACTGGCAAGAGACCACCTGGCACAGTGTGCCTAAATCAAAAAGACTCTGTGCTCTATGAGTGAAGTAGAATTTCAGTAACTCAAAAGAAATGTGAGATGCACAAATTTAGACATCTCCATTCCAGATATTCACATGTGCTATTTGTGCCTGACCTGTGGTAGAGCCTTCCAAGCTTGTATTGGTTTGATCAGCCACAGTAAAAAACACTGTACCTTGACTCCAACATAGTGATGTCATTTTGGTTCTCTGAGAACAAAGAACAGCAAGCAATTATCTATGTGCAAAACACAATGCTGGCCCCTGCATGTAAAAATACAAACATGCGCTTGGACTCTTGTTCATGTCTTTTGTTAAGGCTCCACAGAGGCCCTATTCATCTTTTGTCTAGATTGCTTGACATTGAATATCAATCTGTAGCTACTGACCTGCACACCCACATTCCCATCTTTATGAAAATAATTTGCATTGAATACATTTACATTGATGATATTTTTCATACGGGTATGAGAAAGGGAAAGACAGAATTTCCCAAGTGATACTTCTTAGCAAAGCATAGTTTAAGCTTTACTGTTGAATGAAAAGTATAGAAAATAAGATTCCTGTATCCTTGTAGGATAGATTTATCTGGTCTGGATGGACTGTAGTGAAGACAGATCATAAAGAATAAATGCAAAAGCTTATAGAATGCATGGAAAACTTTTTTCTTTGTTGTCTGATGACTCCAAAAGAGTATTTATTATTCATTGGGCAAAAATAGTGTCTTAAAAGTTCTCCTTCAATCAGGTATCCCTGATGCCTATGTCAAAATCAGACAAGATTCCTTGCAAGATTTATCCACAAAGAAAATTTTCTTTTATTCTCTTATTGTTATTGTCAAACAAGGAGGAAACTGGGCCACATTCTTTCCAAAGGTGTTTGTGTCCTAGAGGATGTCCAATATAGTGTCTAAAAGAAAGACGGCTTCCTTCTCGAAAGAAATGATAACTCTCAAGAATTCATTCCAGCCTGGATCAGTGACACACACTTATAGTGTGTGCTACTGGTAGATTGCTTACATTTGGAATTTCTGAGCCAGTCAAGTGACCACACTCAATCCACTACCAATGTGGTTAATCCCCCAGGAAGGGAAGCCCACCAGCCTGCCTAAGGAAAGACAGAGACTCTGCCAAAATGGAACATGTTAAAGCTTCTGCTCTGAGCAGTAATTGGGATCAGGCCTATCAGTGACCCTATCAGTGTGGATGAGATGGATAAACTCAATCTCCGTTCCCCCCAAAAAATGTCCATCCCAATTAGACATATATGAATGAAGAATACCTATCATCAGATGATAATCTACAGATGGATTAATAATCCATAGGATTAGTATATTAATCTTGAATAGACATAGCTGATGAGCTGATCACATAAAACAAGAGAATTCTCACAGGCTGGATTATCTTTAAGAAACTGTAAAATCCTTTTAACGGCCTCAAGATTCACACTGAAACAAAGGCATAACTTTTTTGCATCAATATTTTGTTGATGCCATAGACGTACTGCTGTCTCTGGAGAATTAAAGTTATAGGTTCATCAAAAGGACAAGAGAGAGTTGCAGAGTGGGCATAGGTAGGCTGCCACATAATGAAATGAAGAACCGAGCAGCAGAAGAGGGAGTAAAGGATGACAAGAGTTGGATGGTTGTGACTATAAGGGATAACCAAAGGAAATCCTGCATGCCCAGTGATGTCCGTACAATACAGAGAGAGATAGAGAATCATGGATTTGCTAATACCTTAAAATATATGAGGTGATAGTTTTTGACGTTTTTGTTGGTTGTCTTTTGGGGAGTGGATGATGATAGCTATGTGATATTTTCTAAACATTCAGCATTTTCTCATCTTTTGGATAAACTGAGAACTGATCCTTCAGTGAACACTCCTCTCCCCACTCCACCCCTACCCCCACCCTCACCCCCAGTCAATAACCTCTCAGAAAAGCAGATAATGATGATCAAGAGATAATGGAGATCAAGAACTGGAAGGAATCTTACAAAGAATCTTTTCCAACTCCCTAACTTTATAGAGGAGGAAAATCAGATCTGGAAAGATTAAGACTTATCCAAGAGTCTATAGAGCTAGATAGAGTAGTGGACAGAATACAGGACCTGGAGCCAGGAGGACCTGAGTTCAAATGTGACCCCAGATACTTACTATATGAGTAGGCAATTTTAATTTCTGCCTGCTTCAGTTTCCTTGCACACAAGGCAGTGCTCATAATAGTAGCTCTATCCCAGCTTATTGTAAAGACAAACAAAATCATATTTGTAAAGTACGTTACAAATCTGAAGGCACTCTATAAGTTCTAGCTGCTATTTTTCTTGTTACACAGATAACATGTAACATGCAACATCGGTCTCTAGCTATGATTTCATTGACATGGAAACTCCTGGATTGGACAATTCCTTTACCAATGCAATCAGGAACTTCTAGTCTCAGAGCTGCCTGGGGCACTCAAGGATTAAATGGTTTACCCAGTGGTCACACAATTCTTAGCCTGAGGTCTCTCTGACTCTCAAGTCAGTCCCTAGATGTTACTTCAGACTTCTCTCTCTTTCTTATTGTTGTTTTTGTCTTACTGTTATCACTGTTAATATTAGTATAGAATCTTAATTATATTCTATGTTATTTTTTGTAGTTAAAATCAGGGCAGAACAAGTTCTGGACTTCACCCTGTCCTAGTCCTTCCATATACTGCTCCCCCCCCATAGTTGTGTCTTCATTGAGAAGTGTGCTTAGGCAAGTGTCTCATTACTTTCTTGGCAGGTCCAGATGTATCAATCCCACATTGAAATCAGAGATCATTGGCATTTTGGGGACCCACCAAGTAGCCTGTGTCTAGATTTTTCCATTTATAAACAACTGCTTTTTTTCAGAGCCTACAGCTTGCATTTCCACGCCAATGTGGTATAGGAAATCTGTTAGAGCCATTTGAAGGTGAAAAGTGATTATGATTCTAATCTGTGAGATAAAGAATGCCACTCCTGGAAGGCTCCTGTGCATGCAGAAAATTCATATTTATTTCTTCACCTGTCCTTCATGGCCCCGGTATTAGACTCCAGTTGCTTCGGATGCAAACTCAGGCTTGAGCTATCTTCCACACATTAAATGATTTTAGGAAGGGCTGCTCAGCACGTCACTTGTTGCTAAAGGACGTTAGCATTTATTTTAATGCTTAGTTAGAAAGAAATGGGGATTTAGTGCTTGTCAGCACTAATGGAATCAATGGTACTTTAATATGTGTTAATGGCACTCCAGTTCCCTTAACAGCAGAAAACAATGATGTTATTAGGCAAACTTATGCTGTATCTTTATGACACAGGAAGTATATGAAATCTGTGAGAGAGAGAGAATGATTTTTTCCATTCTGTCCATTTGACTTCACTGGCAAGTAGGCACTTCAACCTGAGCTGAAGACTCTTATTTCCAACTTGGTGGGAGTTTTGAGTCAAAGGGTTAATACACTACCAATGGAATAGGAGTGGGGAAACTATCATATGGCTCATCAAAAATGAAGGGAAAGAACATGCTCAAGGCTTGTCCTTGTGATATTTCAATGAGGGGCTCGCTGTCAGCTGCTAGCTTCAGGAAAGGATTTTCCTCCTCACTGATATAAATATCTTCAAAGGGCTGGGCGATTAAGAGAAGGTAAGGGAAGGCCTGTTCTGAAAAGACCAGGAAGCTAGATAGAGTAGTGGACAGAATACAGGACAGAATACATTCTCTTGGCCTAGGCCTTGGCCCTCAGAAGTCATACAGCTCCAAATATCTCCCTCTAACTCACGCTGGGGCTCAGTAGCTTCCTTTCCCATCAACTTTATATGCCCCTTGAAATTTTGTGTTAGACCAATTACTTGGGTGTTTTCATTGTATTTTTTAAGATACATCTTTCCTCGAAAAAAATGAAAACAAAAAAAGAGAAAACAAAAACAGATCTATGGTTTCATTGCTGTAAGGAAGTCATGATAAAGACATGTCTTCTACCGATGCAGACAGGCACTTGCTCTGCAGCTGGTAGTCTTGAAGAGTTAGTTGCCTAGGGAAGGGGTATTCAGAGGTTGAGTTATTGGCCTACAGTCATATGGCCAGTATTTGTAAGAGGAAGCATCAGGTAAGTCTCTGTGATTCAGAGACAGTGACTAGAAATAATTATATTTTTAAAAAGAGCATTAAGTTGTGAAAGAAGAAATTACTTTAGCTCTGCAGTTCTCTGAATAAATCAGTCAAACAATCTCCAAGAATTCATTAAGTGTTAACTGTATGCTAAGCACTATACTAGGCACTGGTCATTAAAAAAGGTAAAAACAGTCCCTCCCCTGAACGAATTTAAATTCCAATCAATCAGAGGAGTTGAAATATTCACCAATACATGTATACAAGATAATGAGTAGATGGAAGGCACTAGAAGGGGGTGTAAGGTCCTGAAAAGGTCTCTTGCAAAATGTAGCATTTGGACTGAAGTTTGAAGGAAGCCAGGGGATCTAAAAAGGAAAATGTGAGGAGAGACAATTATTCTAAATATTTTTATTGTCTGCACAGATTTGTTGTTGTATGGTTTGTCCTTTGTTCTTGAAGAAGACCATGACATCAGGAAGGTGATGTGGTGATGCCATGACATTCACGTGAATTGGATTTAAGTGAGGGAAGGCTATGCAAAGTCACCAGCCTCACTGTCTCTTCTAGAGACATCTGTGTCCAGTGACCAAATGTAGATCATGAAAACTGGATATGGCCCTGCATGCAGTGGGAGTCCTTGACCTTTTTAAGCTAAGGTCTTGCCCAGGTCTCACTTTGCTTGAGGCAACACCCATTCATTGCATTATATATCTTATTACTTTCTTCTTCACCTAAAATTCACTGTTGAGAGTTTCACCATTTATCCAATTACCAAAGTTCACAACCCAAGTGTCATCTTTCATTCTCCCCTATCCCATATATTCGGAAAGTTACCAATTCATATAATTTCTTTTTCCATAGAACCTCACAATTTTATCCTCCATCTATATAGCTGCTACATTGTTCAGGCTCTCATCACCTATACCTGGAATATTTTAATTGCCTACAAATGGGTTTCCCTGCCTCATCTCCTTATTCTATCCCATCCTCCATTCAAATGCTAGGTGATTTAAAGCTGGAAAAAAGTAAGCTACTTGCCTAAGGTCTAACACATCTCAATGGTAGAGTCTGAATTTGGTTTCAAGTCCTCTGCCTCCAAATCTATTTATTGTGCTTTGCTGTTTTTCTTTGTTTCTAAAGAAGTCACACAATACAAGCATAGTCTAATGGTGAGAATGCCAGGCATGGAGTTAGTCCAACTGTGCTTCAAATCTCACCTCAAGCAGATCATAGCTTTGTGACTGTGGGCAAATCACTCAACCTCTCTGGGTCTGTTATATTCTCCCTTCAATGAGGATAGAAATACTTTTGGCACTTGCCTCACAAGGGAGTGAGACTCAAATAAGAAAATAAACATGAAACTCTTAAAGGTGTGCTATATAAATGTTATTATTATTATCATTATTAGTTGTTGTTGTCATCACTTTTAACCCATAGCTAGTCTACATTATTTTTTGGAACATTTTGTAGAGTTATAGAAAGTTTTCATTTCACTAATACTTTTGGCATTCAGATTTTTAATCTTATCCCCTTTTTGGGATAGAATAATATATTTTCTCTCTGAACTTTAATACAAATTGTCACTTGAATTTCCAAGTAATTGATTTGAGACTTCCATGTGTTGATTTATAGGATCTCAAAGGAATAGTCTCTGAAATGTAACCTTCTTTCATGTCTCTTTGAAAAAGAATTTGGATAAATAGGCAGTCATTTTTGGAAGCTGGAACGAAGAAAAATGATTTAATGGATGAAATGCAAGATTGAGAATGAAGAAACTTGGGGTATTATCTTAGCTTAACTTCTCTGGTTCTCCGATCTCTCAATTCCCTGTGTTGTTACAGAACTCAATAGGGCAATTTTAAAGAAGTACTGTATACTTTTAAGAAAAAAAGGTTTTATATCAATACAAGCCATTAATATTCGTCATTCAGTGTGTCATTGCCTGAAACCTGGGAGTCAATACAGCACCTTCAGTTGTTTGTGGCTTGTTACAGAAAGCACTTTAGGCTTATGCTGTCAATGTTATATTTGTGCAGGGTTTTTTTTGTTAAATGAAGTATGAAAGAGAAAGCTAAGCAGTAAGATCAATGGGACTTTAGAAGTGACTCTGTATGTGGGCAACAGATTTTCCTAAATCGTCCCTAGTATCTTCTTGCAAGAATATCTTTCAACCTTCAATTTCAGCAAGTTTTATTTACTTCATAACAATAAAATCCAATGCATGGTTTTTAATTCTTTATTCATTTAAATTACAATAAAAGTGGTATTGAATATGCAATAAAAATGATGGGGAAATTCTCTGGTGCTTTTATGCCAACTCATTGGACATGAGTCAAAGAGCAATAAAGGCATGAACTCAAAGAGCAGTTTCAATCCAAAGCTAATGATCTATTTCCAGTGGCTTTTAACACTTTTTGAAACTTGTACAATGTAGATATTTATAACTCTCTCTAACTGGATTTCTGGGAGTGGCACTGACCCTTAAAAGCATTATCATTCCCTTCACTTCAAGGTGGCTAATTATCATTATTCTCACAGAGAATTCAGGTTTTATGCCAGAAACTTTTGAGGAGGTATCTTAGGAGCTGATATAGCCCTAAAGATAAGTTGGAAAGATACCCTGGATATTCACTTGTAAAAATTATTCTTTTAACTTTTGGAGTAACTCTGGTTCATCTTCAAATCATTTCTCTGCTATTCCCTGAGGTCCTAATAAAGCCCAAATGTATAGATTCAAGATGATTTGATACTGACTCATAATGATATGGAAGGACATGGAAAGAATACTTGCTCTGGAGTCAGAGAACCTAGATTCCAATCCTGGCCTTTGATACTACCTGTGTGATTTTGGAGAAGTCACCTGCTCTTGCAGGACCTCTGTTTCATCATCTGTACTATGACATGATAGGACAAGATGGTCTCTGAGGTATTTTTCAGCCATAAATCTCTGATCCTAGAACTCTTTTATGGTAGCTTCATTCTCATTCTAGAATTTGGACAATGTGATGGAAAGTCCTTGAGTGAGGGGTTATTTTGTGTTCTGCCTCTGTGCCACAATGTCTTGCACATAGGCATATAATGCATGTTAATCCTCTGTTGAGTAGGGATATTGCTATGACATAAATTCTGTCCTCAAGAAAAATGCTGACAAGAGTAGTTCTTGGATCATAAGATTAGAATTTAACAAGTATTTATTAAGCACCTGCTATATACCAGGGAAAGCACCATGGAGTGCACTGAAAGGGGGATAACTGAATGTTCAATATCTCTTTTTTTTTTTCTTTTTGGAGAGGGGAAGGAAGGACAATTGGGTTTAAGTGATTTGCCCAAGGTCATACAGTAAGGGTTATGTGTCTGAGGTGAGATTTGAATTTAGGTCCTCCTGACTCCAGGGCCAGTGCTCTATTTACTGTACCAGCTACCTGCCCCACTCAATAACTCTTTGCAGTGATGTCTAATTTCTGGGAGAGTAATCTTGTTTCTCTCTATTTTTAAATCTCTTGCATAGTTCCAAAAAGCCAAGATTTCTTATTTCCACTTGTGGAAATTATCAGATCTCAGGGAAAATAGATACAGCAGACATTGAGGAATATGTTTAATCTCTGCCTAAAATACGAATCTATGTGTGATGATGTTTGAAATTTTATTCATATGTATAGAGTCAGAGCCCAAGACCCAGGATTGTCTCAAGTACTGTTGAGGAAAAAGAAGGCTTGTCAGATAACAGGTCACCTAAAAGATGAGGAAGACTACCAAAGGAAGAAATTTCAGAGTTGCAAAGTAATTTAGACTTCTTTTAGTCTAAATTTTGGTCAAATTTTCCTAACAAGCAACCATACAACTTCTAATTAGAAGTCCACAATTTTTCCCCAAACATGATTATGTCCTTTTGATAACAAGAGGATTCTACCAAGAGATACAACCAACAAGGTAGGCCTGAGGTTATCAGACCAAACTTTTGTGTAATGCCTTTAGCTTGGACTAACAGCTCACTGGTGTAGCTATCCAAGGTGCTAAACAATTTTCCTGTGATCTGGTTTTCTGTGGCTTCTATGATCTCTGTCTACTTAAATCCCTCCCACACCTCAAATATCCCTAACATTAGCTGCTTAGCTTCATTTGTGTCCAGCATAACCACCAAAGAAGAAAGCCAACTACCATCTTCAACTTCTGTGTACTTACTTCATCCTGACTTTTATTAAATCCATTGAGGAACATGTCTCACCCTTCTTGACTAGCTCATGATTCTTTAGGAAAAGAACCCGAATCATTTTTTATCTTTGTATCTTCAATGTGTTGCATATAGCAAATATTTAATATGTGTTTTTTTAACTGAGTCAAATTTAACATGGATCTAGCATGAACTCAGTTAATTCTTAGGTCACATTTTCTACTTTTCAAGTTTGCTTTAATACTTTTAACTCAGGAAATCATTTAGTCTTCACAACTACCCCGTGATGGATGCCGTATTATTATTCCTACTTAACAGATAAGGAAATTGAGTGACTTGCCTAGTTTTGTACTAACTGGATTTGAGCTTGATTAGGCTTAGCCCAACCTCAAACATTCCCTGCTCCTGAAAACTTCTTTTGAATGATCTTGGTTGATATTACAGTATCTCTAATATGTTGTGATGATATAGTTTGCAACAAAATATTCTCTTATTTTAAAATTCAGTTTTTCTTCTGATTCATCTCTGTGTACCAAGTTATTGTAAATTAGTGAATGAAAAAACATTACGTAAGAACCATGTTATTGTGTTAAGTATTAGAACTGGAAATGAAAGCAAGCAAGGCAGCCCCTGTCCTTAAGGAGTTCATATCCTAATAGGGACAGACCATAATAATAGGAGAATGGTGCTCATAAAGGAATACTTCAGAAAGGAAAGTCAGAAGGAGAGTTATTGGCACCTTAGGACAGATACTTGAAACGGACTTTTCAGGAGTGATAGTGTTGCATTTGACTGTTGGAAGCACAGCTTAGGGTTAGGACCAGGAAGTGATGTGGCCCTGAATACAAAATTGGGTACCATTAGAGAAAATAAAAATGAAGAAGGCAAGAACTTCTTTCTGTGATGAATAGATTTCTTCTCACACCCCTATTGGATGGTGGTAGAAAAGAATTCCCAAAATACTGTGTTTTTGTTCCAGAACTGAAGGTAAAGAAGGACAGTGGCTTTGTTCTTTGGAAGCTCTACCTATTCTTGAACAATGGAATGTGCCTGTTTAACCTCACACAAGTAGGATCATTTTTAATATGATTCTCCCCCCTAATGAGTTACTTACTGTCTATAATTTGAGATTCTTTAGATGCAAGGCACCTCAGAATTGAAGGATAGAAGTGACCCTGAGGATGGGGAAGACACTTATCCCAGGGAAAAAAAATTATGGAAAGAGAAAGAAAAGAACAGGAAAAGATTCAAGGTCTGGTTTTATTTAAGAGGGCAAAGAGTTTATTTTCTCATTCCTAAGAGCCTCAACACTTACCTGTTTTTTTCTTACATATTTTAGCTCTCAGCTGAGGTGTGGAATTTTATGAATTCCTTTTGTTCTCTCCATCATTGCTCTAATCCTTCATTTACTCTTGCAGACAATATTGCAGTAACCTCCTAACTGATTTCTACACCTAATCTCTCCCCTTCTCCAAAAAATACAACCTAAGCATCATTGTCTTTCTGATACACAGCTCTGTTCCTGTCACTTTACTTGAATAACCTTTAATAACTCCCACATTCTTTACACTCTAGTTCTAATTCATCTTTCCAGAATCAAATCATATCATATTTCTTCATATAATTTACATACAGGACAAACCAAACTACATTCCTACCTGAACATTTTTAACTTCCTTCCCTTTGCCTAAGCCATACCTTATGCCCGAAATGCCTTTGCTAACTGTCCTTGTATGTAAAAATTCTACCCATCCTTCCAGGCCCAGATAAAAACCTGAGAAAGCTTTCCTGATTCTCTCCAGAAGAAAGAAATTTTCACTTCAACTCTCAAAATACTCCATTTAAATCTTTTTATGTGATTATCACAATCTAATTATCATTATTGTGCAATAGCAGCAAGTACTTTATTGTTCAATCATTTCAATCATGTCTGACTCTCCATGATATTATTTGGGGTTTTCTTGGCAGAGATAATAGAGTGGTTTGCCAGTTTCTTCTCAAGTTCCTTTTGCAGATGAGAAAACTGAGGCAAACAGGGTTAAGTGACTTGTCTAGGGTCACATAGTTAGTAAGTATTTGAGGCAGGATTTTAATTCAGGACTTTCTGACTCCAGACCTGTGTTCTATCTACTATGCCACCTACCTGCCCATAGTGATAAGTGTATGCTCATTTTATTCATAATACTAAATTGTCTTCTCCCTTGGGGCAAGGATCATGCCTTATTTATCTTTGCATCTTCATCAGCACCTAGTACAACATTTTGCCTTTTTTTTTGGTCCAGACTTGAAATGTCATCTGATGTGATCATTCCCTTTAACAAAGTGGATGAGCAACTTGTCTAAAACTTGTCCTCTTAAAAAGTTCCTTGGGGGTGATGGTGGTTAGGCACTGAAATCTTTTCTATTCCTCTTCCCATTTGCAGGTCCCCCTCAAAGGATCTGTCTATCGTGTATCTACTTATATGTGGATATGTTGTCTTTCATAGCTATAATGAGAGTTCCTTGAAGGCTGGAACTGTTTTAATATTGTCTGCATTTCTAGGACCCTAGCACAGCATAGTGGAAGGCATTGATAAATGCTTGTTGATTGATTATTTGATTGACTGAAAGCTTAAGCAACTTGTTCATTGATGTAAATATAATATGTTTTGATAGGACTTGACTCCAGGTTTTCCAAAATCTAAAGCTCATTCTTTGCCCATAATAGATCCTTAATAACTGCTTGTTAAATTGAAAGTCTTACCTTAATTGCTCCCCACTAAGAAGAAGCTGAAGGGTTACCACTTTAAGCAAGCACAAGGGACCCATCATTCCAAAAGAATTTCATTATGTGAATATGCCAAGAACCAAAAATCCTTTTGTGTGCACATGAAACTATCACGACTGAGACATGTGTTACTAAACAGCACGTCCTCTCCTCTTAACAACTGGCTTATCATAGCTACTTACCCAAAGATCCTTACAATGAGAATGAGGGTTAAAAAGACATACTTCCAAGCCAACCTTGTAACATCCTATGTTTCCCATACTTCCTTACTTCTGCAACCAGGCAACAAATAAAGCTGTGTTGTTGGAGGTTTGGGAAAAGTCCCAGATGAGGGATACTGTGAAGACAAATGGTTAATGTCTGCTATCCCAGCTGCTTAGTTAATTACCGTAATGGAAAACATCTTGAGGGAAAACATTGCATACAGTTATTAGCAATTAACCCAGAACTTGAAAAAAATCTGCAATTTTTACTAATAATAGAATGCTGCCCCACCATTCTCATTACAATTCCTATATTAGAATCTTGTATTATTAGATGTGAAATTGTGTAAGTCACCACTATTTAAAATGTGGATTGCAAGTTGTGGGTATGAAGAGGAGGATGGGCAAGTGAAGGCACAGTACTAAAGAAGGGATACCTAAATTTAGAATTAGAAGAGACCTTGGATATAACTTAGTTCCACATCTACCCCACCCCTAATTTTACAAATAAGGAAACCCAAACTGATAATAGTTAAAAGATTTACCCAGTGTTCCTTGGATATTTACATTTGGTAATGATAGGATTTGAACTCATTTAGTTCTGATTTCCACCCAAGTTTTCTATCCACGAAACACCTAGTTGCCTTCAAAGAAATACTAGGATAATTTATTTGGCCACATCAGGGTTTCCATCAATGACAGATACCAAACATGCTAACCCTTTCAATGGCAAGTCACAGAAAATTACAGATGAATTTAGGAACTGTGATAGCTGGTAAGCTACAAAGTGACTAAGAAAAAGGCAGAATAGTGAGGGAAGAGAGAAATCAATTCTAGTCTTCTTTATGTATCATCATTTAACCTCTGTGACTCAGTTTCCTTATTTATAAGGAAAGGATAATAATTGGACTTATTTCACAATATTTTGAGAGAAGATGAAATAATATGTGTAAAAGGCTTTAAAAGTGCTGCATAGATATCATTACTTTGACATTTTAAGAATCCACGATTCCCCCACATTGGTACTCTCTCCATTGATGTAAATCTCAACATTTCCACAACTTCTCTGATGTTTTTTATGAGTTGATGTGTGTAAAAGAAAATCACTCACTTGTTATCCAGCTTTCCGTCAGTGACTGGTATATAGTAGGTCCATAATAAATGCTAGATGATTGACCAAGGAGCCTCTAGGAACTTGGCTAGACTTACTTGGACAGGCACCAAATTGACCTTATCAGGTCAACAACAAAACGTTTCATGCTTGGTAAGTTCTGCTATAGTTTTTTTTTCTCTCTTTATGCACAGGCTTTGAGGATTTGGGGGCATCTCCCTCCATGATGAGATGCCAGGGTGGAACATATGTGAAGTACTATTATCCCTAAACACTGGCTTGCCAGATTGCAGGCATGTTTCTAATTCCACTGCTTCAGGATTTAGTATATAAATTGAGGGATTCTTCATGATTCCATTAACTTTGATCATTTCCTCTTAGTCATCATAAAAAATTATTCACCCCAATTTTTTCTTCTGCCTGCAAACCACCATCCCTCAATCTGAGCCTTTCATTTGCCCAACTATGACACCCCTCCAGATCCATTATGTCTCATTTGACATCCAACTACCAGAACTGCTTGAAGATTTTATTCCAAGTGGTCTGTTCAATGAAATAGAATGTTTTGTCTCTGTCTTTTAATGCCATGCATTTTTGTTGATCTGTGAGGCAATTTTAAGGCATTAGGTTTTTATCTCTTAAATGATACCATGACTCCTACAATCCTTTCTTTAGTTGAAACTAATAGGTCAAAGACCATCTCTTATGGATGGTTGACTCTTTTTACCTACAAATACAGATCTTAGTGTGCATGGAAATTTGATGCTCCTTTCCCAGTTAGCATTATGAAATCTTCCACATCATCTTGGCAAAGTCAAGAATTGGAGAAACTGAAGAGTTGGAAGGGACTTCCATGGCCATTTAGTCTAACTTGCACTTGAATCAGAGTCCCCCCACAACATCCTGTGGTAATGCTCATCCAGTCTTCATTTCAAGGTATTCATTAGAGGTGTTGAAGGGAGCCCAGCACTCTAATTCCAATTATTAGGAAATATTTCCTTCCAACAAGTGTAAATTTGCCTTTTTGAAACACCTAACAATTTCTCCAATGTTTCCCCTCTGAGGCAAAACAGAAAAAATATAACCTCCATTCTAGTTGACAACCCTTTAGACCAGTGGTTCTCAACGCTCCTAATGCCTCAACCCTTCAATACTTATATTTGGGCATATCTGCATGTGAGCAGACCCGCCTGGAGAAGGATAGAGGGGCGGTGTCTTGGTTCCTAAGACCATCAGAAATATGTGTTTTCTGATGGTTTTAGGTGACCCCCAAAGGGGTTGTGACCCAGGTTGAGAACCACTGCTTTAGACATTTGTCTGTAACTGTTATGTCTTGTTTCACTGTCTTTGTTGTCTTCAGGCTAGAAATTTCCAGTTCCTTCACTTGATCTTCATATGACATGAATTCAAGGAGCTAAACTATACTAGCCACTCCCCTCCAGACATTGTCTGAATTATTAATGTCCTTCCTAAAATGTGATGCCCAGAACCAAATGCCATGCTCCAGATGTAGCTTGTTCACTGTAAAATATAGGATGGGTATCACTTCCTTTGTCTCTTGGGTTAGTTGCTTCACCTTTCTCTGAGCTCCTGCTTCCTCATCTATAAAGCAAAGGGGTTAGACTAGGTAGCCTTTGACCTCCCTTCCTGACCTTCCTTTCCTTGAAATCTATCGGTTATCTTCCTTCCATCTTCGAATAATCCTGTGCTGTTGTAAGTCCTGGATATTCCTGTCTATCTTTGACTGACAAAGTCAGCACAGGGAAAGTGAAGCCAAAGGCTGAGAAATGATTAAGAAATCACTAGTCAGATCCCTCCTCAGACAGTTCATTCTGAAGCTCTTTCATCCTCTGCCTCCCCCTTTTTAAAACTAAGATGAAATCTGTTGGTTCAATAGGGACCAAATTTAGTGGCAGATGAAGGCAGAGGGAGAATGATTATTCACATCTCGGTGTGACGAGCCCAGTTGATTCCTGGGTAAATTTCTTTCTATTTTGCCTGACACCCAAGATTTCAGTGTCCACGGCTCATTAGGACTCTGAGCATTTGATAATGGCAATTTATTACACTTTCAGGTGTGTGGCCTGTCCTTGGTAGAGCTGTTGTCTCTGAACCTCTGTCCTCTTTCAACCTCTCAACACCTGCTGAATGAAGTGGCCTCTTAGACTTCTCTTTTCTCTGCACAGGCGGGCGAAGTTGGCTTTTTTTCCCCCCTTTTCTGAACAAGGAGAACAAGGCTGCAAAGCTTTGGCAGAGAAAGCTTTTGTAGCTGCCTGCCTGGTGAATTGCATGGATCAACAGTTTCTCAATTAGAGGAAGATAGACGAGAAGATAAAGTATGGGGTGCCAGTAAAGCTTCAAGCAGTAGCAGCTGAGGAAGATTCTGAGAACATCTGGCCAGAATCTATTTCTTTTTAGGTAAGCATTCCTTTTTACAACCGGCATACATAAAGCATGAAATTGGCTTACCCCTCCTCCTCCTCCTCCTAATGAGAGAGAAGCTGGTTAGATTTATTACTTCTTTGAAGCAGGTCTTGAGGGAGAGGAGGGTGACAGTGTGGCATCCCCTCCCCTCGCCAAATCCTTTGGAGTTTTTTTTTTTTCCCTCAGAAAGGACACTTTTATTCCAAATACAATGGAGGGGGAAAAAACAACAAAGCCTAGTAATGATGCCCCAGAAGACTTATCTATGTCGACAGTGTATAGGCATAATTCCTAAAATAAGGCAGAGTTCTTAAAGCTTTTGTGTTCCTCCCCCTTCTGATCTCCCTACACCCCTTTCCAATGTATTTCAAGTCTGAACAAGGGATTCTGTTAGCTGAAGACTCCTCCTCCTTCTCATTTCTTACATTGTGCCTTAGAGTGTTTGATTCATTCTTATGCTTTGCTGTTTGCATTCACTTTGGGCAAGAAAAGCAGAAGGAGGGGCTGTCTTTGTGTTAGTTCATTTACAGAATTACCACACTTACACTATCCCCCAAATATCCATCCCACTATTAACCCCACCAGCCTGTGTTTCTGTTTTCTTAAAAGTTTTGAAATATAATCTCACAGGTTTTATAGAGTTCCTCCCCTTTAGATATATCCAACCAAGCTAAAGAAAACAATCTTACTTTAAAATTTTATGTGCAAGCTGAAAAAAAGATATTCATAATTAGGATCCCCAATTTATGGTCAAATGTAAATTCCCCCAGTTATATCTTAATTAAAATCCAGACGAGGGCTTTGAGATAGCCATTTAAACTTATGTAACTGTTTCAGTTTGGGGTAATTGCCCATATGCCAATGAATATAATGATTGCTTACAAGATACCACAATATATCTTGGGTATCAGGGCATGATGGAAAGAGGGCAGGATTGGGAGTTAGAGAAGCCCTGGCCAAATCCTGATTGCCTTTGACACCATTCTTGGGACTTTGCCTCAGTTTCCTCATCTGTAAAATGACAGGCTTGGACTAAGACAATTTTTTAAGGTTTTCAATTTATTAGGTATCTTAGTTATGGAAGCTAAGATGACTTCCAAGGCCCCTTCTAGTTCCAACTCTATAATCCTAAGATCTTTCCATATTTGTTAACCCTATTTTCAATACATGTGCCTCCACAGACCTGTTTCTAGTTCCAAATATGGGGTGATCCATCTTGCATACAAAGGGCTGATTTGTCCCTTACTAAATTACTAAACAATCAAAGATTTGGTATAGATCTCTTTGTATTTTTCTATTATTTTCTAGTCTTTGAAATAGTTCTGAGTTTGGGTTGAGGCTCTTTGAGAATTCAGCCTGGATATAAAGGAGGCCTTTTATTTATGCAAGGTTTTCTGGGATAGAAAGAAAGAGAGAAAATGATTAGAAACTTTTTACACTCCAGGAGGTAATGAGATTAGCTGAATATAGAGCCCTGCTGTGGCAGAACTAGTCTAGAAGCAAAGAACAGCTTAGTGGGGCCTAGGAAATTTCAGGGCACAGTAAATCTACAGTCTTCTTTATGCATACTAGAAGTTTTCCCTAAAATAATTAAGATAGACCTTTACTAAAATAACCAGAGGCTTGAGGGATCATCTCAAAGACAAACTATGAGTTCAATCAATGCCAAGGATTATTCATTATATTTTTCCTTGCACCAGAGAAAACTCCACCTCACAGAAAGCCAACTGTGAACTTTTGAGGGTGATAACATATTCCAGTCTCCCTCCTTCTCTTTCTCCTTGTACCTCCCTCTTGGTCACTTTGCCATTCATTAGCACCTCCAGCAGAGGAAGGAGAAGGAAGAGCCAAGGAGGTGGAATCCAGCAGTCCCCTTTGCTGTACTTGTTAACAGATGTGGCAAAAGGGTTAGCAGAATTTGAAACTAATGGCTAAAATTAGATTTTTAAAAATAACCCCTGTGCCTTAGCTCTCTGTGTTATTCCCACCATCATCACAGCCAATTAAGAGTTGGCCCATACACTACATATGGTGTCAGATCTCTATATGGCACCATTTTGTCTCTTGGATCTGGGTTTTTGCTTCCAACGAATTTAAGGACTATGGAGATGGTTAACATCCATGAACTGAATGAATATGCAATGCAAATGTGTTAGTGGGGTTCTCAGATATGGAAAGTATGGTCTTGGCAAGTCCTTTACCTTCTATGGGTTTCATTTACCTCATCTCTATAGTGGGTAGGCAGAAGTAACTGATTTTCTATGTTCTTAGAGCCCTCTAGATGCTTATTAACTATTATCATATCCAGAGTTAGGCATGGAATAATGGAGAAGAAACTGGACTTGTATATCAACAATGCAGTACTCACAATGCCTACAGTAACTATAAATATGCTGATATGGTTAGTAATCATAAAATGTAACAGGCTCTCTACATGGGAAATATAGCTAGAACATTTATTCTAATACCAGAAAACTGAGTCCCCAAACCAGAAAATCAAAGCCATCACAGTAGTTATAAAGTTGGCACATGTAGTTAATGTAGTAAACACCCACATTCTCAAGCCTTCAAAACAGGACAGGCTACCTCAGGCAAAGATTCTCCTCTCCTCACTCATAGCAGCTGCTCAGTGTCCAGGCAGCTTGCTCCCAGCAGCTCCCACCCCCTGCAGTTCCCGTCCCTGGAAGTCCTCAGCAGGAGTCCTTAGCAGAGATTCTGGCTGGCTCAAAAAAAGGAGTTTGTGCTGCAGCCACAGCCGCTGCTGCCACTGCTTCCAGTCACCACCACAGGGACTCTAATTTGGCTCTGGATTTCTCTTGTTCCACCCCTTCCTGCTATGTCAGCAAGTTCAAGGGGCGTGGAAGATCTTCAGATCCCATAATCATTACATTTGGCCCCAAGATCTTTCATGTCCCTTACTTGGCAAAAATACATTAACAATACATTTCATTACATAGATTAATAGGAGTTTTAGGAGTAACTGGTGTCAACAGAATTTTACAACAGTATAACAAGGATAGCACACAATGAACACAGAAAACAATATTTTAGGGTGGAGCTTGAGCCCAAGCTCCCCATCATTCCACCCCTACCCCTCCATGAGAACTTTATTTGGACATTTTTGTTTTGGATTGCTGGTAATGAGTTGCTATGTTATGTATCTTGCAAATGTGAGTCTCTATTTTGTGGGGATTATGATGTTAATGCTAATTCAGATTTAAGTTGTCTGTGTAATGGGCATAAAAGATCTTGGGGCCGAATGTTATGGGAATCTGAAAATCTTCCCTGGCCCTAGGCCCTTTCATAGGCTTAAGCGGCTCTGAGAACCTTCCCTGATTTGAAAGTATACTCTGCCCCCTAATAGGCTGAATGTGGTCACGGGGAGCCTATGGTGGGAGGCTTGTTCCTCAGGAATGTCCACGCCTTATTACTTTGTGATTGGGCAGTGGTTCAAGAGGGCTGCGACATTCTCTGATCCAGGAGAAGGCTATATATATGCCCTGATGTGAGGTTTTGCTTTGGGGCTCACTTTGAGAAGACTTGTGTGATTTGGCCAGACGAGACTCTGGGAAGCCGTTGAGCTCCCCAGCTTGGAAAAACGCAGATGTTGCTGCTTCCCGCTCCGGTAACTGACTAGGTAAAGATGTAATGGTCAGATGGTTGGAAGCCCATCTGCTGATTTGTTTCTTTGACTGCTTGTGACTTCTTTTTTTATTCTGTTTGCATTCTCTGAA
>CM053580.1:24183561-24206413 GCA_028627135.1 Pseudochirops cupreus
CGAGCTGACTTTAGTGGGAAGTATCTTTGTGTGCGTTTTGGAGTTCCAGGATTGGTTTAGAGTCCTATTTTATGGGTATTTTGGGGTGGCTATGTGAGAGCTGCGATATGTTGCTGCTTCTACGCTGCCATCTTGGCTCCGCCCCTCTGCTTAACAGTTTAGCTAGAGAAAGGACCTCAGTGTCTGGTATCTTATCCTGCCTGGTGATGTTCAAAATCTTCATAAGACAAATCAAGTGGATGTGATTCAGTTTCATGGCATGTTGTGGAAGATTGTTCAGATTTCACAGGCATACAACCAGGTCAGCACAACCAGTCTATAGACCTTAAGTTTGTTATGCAATCAAAGCTTCTCTACCACTCAGTATTTCAGATCCTCCCAAAGACTGAGTTGGCTCTGAAAATACATGGGTCAACCTCAACATCTACTGTACATCCCTGGAATGTATATTGCCAAGGTAAGTGAACTTATCAACTGCATTCAATATTTGAACCAGTAACCACTGGTTCCACATATGGATGGTGTGGTGTCAGCTAGTAGAAAATCTTTTTTGGTGTTAATTGTTAGGCCAAAATTAGTACAGGCAGCACTCCATGGTGTCTGCTTCAGTTGCCTTCGTGGCCAGTGGAACTCTTCCTGATGCAGAGCCACCATCTCAAAATACATAAATTTTACCAACAGAGTAATGATGGAGGCAACCCAATCGGATGTTATCTTATATGGTGAAACTGAATTGCACCTTTCTGGTCAATTCTGGGACCTGTATCAGGATGTTGTTGAAGTGATAGAGGGTTTTAGAAGAGAGGAAGATGAGGGATAAGACCAGCTTGACAAAATCAAAACACACATGTTGGAGAGGAATGGACAATGAAATTGAATTCTGCTTAGAATGTGATATAAGTTAGGGGCCTGATTTGGAGGGCCTTAAATGCCAAAGAAGAGAAAATGATATTGCCTGTAGGCCAGTGAAAAAGAATATCATATTAAAAACCAGAGGACTTCAAATGATTTCCAGCTTTGCTTACTACTTACATGTCCCTAGCCAAGTCATTTCTGCTTTCCTGGCTTAGTTTCCTCATATGTAAAATGAGGGAATTGAATTAGCTGTAGTGACATGGAAAGCAGACTGGATTTTAAGGGAGAGGGAGAGGACCTGAATTTGAATTCTGACTTATCTTGGTAACCTGGGCCCAGAAATTTTACTTTGTTGGACCTCTGGTTTTGTATCTATAAAAATGAAAGAACTGGACTAAATGAAGTCTCAAAACACTGTCATCTCTAAACTCTATGGTGACTAGGGGCAGGTAAGTGGTCCACTGGATAGAGCACCAGATCTGAGTTAGCAAGACGAATTCAAATTCAGCCTTGCACACTTACTGGCTATGGGACCCTGGGCAAGTCATTTAACTTCTGCTTGCCTCCATTCCCTGATCTGTAAAAAGGAACATAATAATAATTCTAACCTCCCAGGGTTATTGTGAGGATCAAATGGCATAGTAACTGTAAAGAGCTTAGCATGGTGCCTGTGCATAGTAAGCACTACATAAATGGTAGATGATGCCGATGATGATGTTGATGCCAATGATGATGACGATGATGATTCCTCTAAGGTTCCTTCTAGTTTCAAATCCTTTAGGAAAGGAAAACATTAAAACAGAGGTCCTTAACCTCTCCTTTGTTATGAACCACTTTGGCAGTCAATTGAAATTTATGAACCTTTCTTGTAATAATATTTTACATGCCTTAAATAGAGCACAAAGGAAACCAAATACACCAAAAACAGTTATTAAATACATTTTTCAAAACCAATAGACCAGTTTATGACCCCCAAGTTAAGGACCATTATATCAAATGAAGTAGATGATACTCAGTTGGGGGGATGTGCAGGATATATATATGATGGAATATTACTATAAGAAATAATGAATATAATAAATCCGTGCTACACTTTCAGTCATAATTTTCTGGTAACATACTATAGAAATAACCCCTGAAAGTATGTAGAAGCATGAGAAGATTTCTATAAATTGATACAAAATGAAATAGGCAGAACCAGGAAAGAATATATACAATTGATATAACAATGGAAATGGAAAAAAGCAACAACAAAATCATAGAAATGAAATGCTGTGAAATGATAATAACCAAGCTTGAACCTTAGGAAGAAGAATAAGCAATGAGCAACTTCATCCTGATCCTTTGAAGAAGTGGTGTACTAAGAGTGTAAAATACTGGGATAATGCCGATTTTGTTTTATGTATTCTTTAGCTTTAATGAACTGGGTTTTTTTTATTTTTTATTCTTTGTTATGAAATATAGCTCTCTGGGAGAGAAGAAGTAAATGGCAAATAGGTGATATAAAAATAAAAGCTCTCTTAAAAATTGAAAAGAAAAAGAACCTAGGGAAGATTTGGAAACAGCAAGTAATCTGATAAAAAAAAAAAGTTGTGTTTAAGGAAGATTTATCTGACAATATCTAAGATGAATTGGAAAGGAAAAAGCCAAAAGGCAAGAAGAAATCTCACAGAAGTCATTTATACTAATCTACTCAAAAGGTAACTGAGGACTCAGATGAGGTAGTGACAATAGAAATAGAGGAGAGGAGGTGGATGAGAAACATTTGAAAGGGGAGGGGGAGTATGTCAAACTTGCTTGCTGGGTAGATGTAGGGGACAAGGAAGGTGAGTAAGTTAGAGATAATTCTAAGGTCTTGAACTTAAGTGACTAGAAACTGGTGACGCCATTGGTGGAGTTTTGTGGGTGTTTTTTTTTTTTTTCAAAAGTAGAAAGAAGCAGCTAGTTTGTGAAAGCAGGCTGAGGAGGCAGTTTGGCAGACACCACTGTGAGTAGGAATCTCTAAGGAAGATCTTAGAGATCTCTTAGCAGAACCAATGAAAATACTATTATAGAGCTCAAATGAGCAAACAAGAGATTTCAAAATCATTTAAGCCATAGTAGTAGTTGAAGCTAGAAGAATGGAGAGAGTCCTGGAATTCTATAGGGATAAACCTCTAGATCACATTGCTCTGCCAGAAAATTTAAGTAATTCAAAAGAATTTTACAAGAAATAATAGGCATGGAAACTCGGTCAATCCAGGGGCAGCACATGGAGGCCCATATGAGGCCTGGTCGACATGGCGGCAAGTTGATCCACCAAACACAAGGGCCATTCCCAGGCCTATCGCTGTAGGGAAGGGATCTGACAGAGCCAGGTAAGAGACAAATGCAGGGCCTTCCACAGTGGCAGCAGCTATTCCTGGGACTACTACCCCATAGCCTGGAAATTTAAAAAGCACTTATCTGAACTTCCAGGGACCAGGATGGCAGAGTGAACCCCAGCTGCTCCAATCCCCCACCTCTGACTATGAAAACACAGTAATTATTTCCCAAGAGCAAAATTTCAAACAGTAAAGGTTTGGGAACCCTAGAGGAAGGGTAAGACTAAAGCCCAGCCTCAAAATGCATAAAAACCAGACAGAAAAGACAAAGACTCTAGAATCCTATTGTTGTGAGTGGGAGGAACCAAATTCAGAAGGAGAGAACATTGACTCCACACCCACAGCTGAAGCCTCAACAGGGAATATGAATTGGTCTCAAGCACAGAAAGCATTCCTGGATGATCTCAAAAGAACTTTGAAAACCAAATTAGAGAGGTAGAAGATGAAATGAATAATTCTTTTAAAATCAAAATTGCACAATTAGAAAAAAAAATATCACAATGAAGAAAACAGCTCCTTAAAAAGAAAAATATGCGGAATGGAAAAACATATGGAAAAGGAGCTTTAAAAACTGACTGAGGAAAATAATTTCCTAAAAATTAGAATCAACCAAATTGAAGCTAATGACTCTATGAGGCACCAATAATCAGTCAAACAAAACATCAAGAATGAAAAATTAGAAAATGAGGTAAACTATCTCAAGGGAAAAATAACTGACCTGGAAAAAAAGATCCAAGAGAGATAATCTAAGAATTGTTGGTCTATCAGAAAATCATGATAAAAAAAAAAAGAAATAATTATTTTCAGGTATTTGAGTTGGTAGAAGGACACCTAGATTCTAGTCTTGGATCACCCACTAACTAGATATGTGATCTTGGACCTCGGTTTTTACATCTATTCAATGAAGGGATTTGAGGTTGCTTCAAGCTCCAACATTCTGTGATCTTTATCAGGAGCTGTCTGTAATAAACAGTAATTGCCTCTCACCATACTGGCCTCACAATCTAGTTCTTTATTATTTTCCTTCACAAACCCAAGAACAATACCCCTTCAAAAAATGGTTCTTTCCTAAGGAGGAAGAAATGTAGCCAAACCTATATAGCTACATCCCACTCTACAATGCACTCCTAACTGTATGTTCTTTCTCCATCATGCCCCAGCAGCCTTCTTCCTTAGAAGATACTTCCATCCCTTTGACTTCTTCCTCTGATTGGTCAGCTCCTCTAAGAACATCCATTTTAAAGAAGTTGTGAGGTCATCCAGGTTCCCTCCTTGATTATTCTTCAAGCTCTGCTCCTGATACTCCAGACATTTTTCTACCACTCAGGAACCTTCTTCTCCTCCCTTCCTTGACTTTTCAGCTTCTTTTTATGTTTTGTCTTCTGCTGTTAGAATGTAAGCTCCTTGATGGGAAGAACTATCTTTCTTCTCATTTGTACTTTGCTCCACAGCGCCTGATGCGGTGCCTGGCACAAGGAATTGATAAGTTTTTCTTTACTTAAATTAGTTGATAAGAAGTGATTGAACCTGATACAAAGTTTGCTGTCTTGTCTTTCCAAAGATTTCTGATTCTTTTTTGTCTTTTTTGGAGGGGTCAAGGCAGGGCAATTGGGGCCCAAGGTCACATAGCTAGTAAGTGTTAAGTGTCTGAGGCTGGATTTGAACTCAGATCCTCCTGACTCCAGGGCCAGTGCTCTATTCACTGTGCTACCTAGCTTTCCCCAATTTCTGACTTGTTGAATGCTAAAAGGTCAGAGTCTGCCTGACCTCTAAATTTGATCCCTAAGTTACACATCAAAATCACTGTTGCCTCCTACTTGTTGGTCAGTCTCTCTGGTTCTGATCCATGTCTCGCCCTGATATGTCTGCCCATGCGCACCTAATCTTAGACTAAATGACCCAGATATTTACCCTGACCTGTGTTTGAACTTGACCCTCTAGATCAGCAGTTCTCAACCTTTGGGTCATGACTCCTTTGGGGTTGCCTAAGACCATGGAAAAACACATATTTCCAATTGTCTTAAGAACTGAGACACCACTCTATCTGTCTCCAGGCAGATCTGCTCACATGCAGATATGCCCACATACGAGTATTACAGGGTCATGGCATTAGGAAAGTTGAGAATCACTGCTCTAGATCAAAGGTTGACCTTAAAACATCTTTTGTTCTGGCTACTAACCTGGCACTGATAGCTTATAATGACATCCCCTATCTGTTACTGATACTAATCCTACTCAAGTTTAAATTATTCTATAGGTAGCTATGTGGTGAAGTATAATATGCAGGGTCTAGAGTAAGGAAGATCTGACATCAAACCCAGCCTCAAACACTTACAAATTGTGTGATCCTGGGAAAGGCACTTAACCTCTGCCTCAAATATATATGGATGATATAATGGGCATAATAATAGCACTTACCTCCTGGGGTTGTCCTGAGAGTCAAGTGAGATACTGTTTGTGTAGGACTTAGCACAAGGCTAGGCACATAGGAAGTGCTATATAGATGTTAGCTATTATTAGTATCATCTCTAAATGATATCCCCCTCCAAAAACAAAATGAAATGATATCGCATTTGGAAATACATTTAATTATTCTTTTCAGGTTCCAGGTCAGACCAATTTCCAAGTATATTTGTTAGTGCTGTGGAGATGAAGAATATGCAGGTGTTAATGAGATTTAGAAAGAAAACATGTTTAATCTTTGAAGATTTTAGCTGTTTGAGTTACATATTTGATTCCTGAGATTATAATCTTCAAATCAAAGAATTTCAGTGCTAAAAAGAGACATAGGCTCCCAATAATGAATGAGACTAGAGCATGCCTATGAACAGCTTGGGCATTTTGACAAATTGCAATTGGTAGCTTTTTAGGTCTTTCTTGTCGAGACAGCTCACACCCAACTCAGGTGATGAGACTTATAAAGCTTACGTTCTATAGCTCACAGATCTGGCTATCTACACAAACTCTCTCATGTCTCAAAATTTTCATTACTTAGTATATAGCCATGTTGGTTTGGGGGGAAGAAGGAAGATAATATAGACCTGTGATTTCATTGGTTTAGTGAACCCCCAATGGGGAAATTTCCTTTCACTGGTGAGAATTTGCAACTTATTTGCAATTTATTGTGTTTGACAATTACCTGGTGGCACATTCCACATATTTTTATCTTGCCTAGGGTCATATATCCTGGATCAGAGGTAGAAATTGAATGCAGGGCTCCCTGACTCCAACGGTGAACTTCTGCCTACTACCCTATGTTGCCATGTGCATAGCAGTACTTAATAAATGCTCATTGCGTTGACTTCAATTAGATCTTCATAGCACTAACTGCAATGATCCTGTTGCTCTTTCTGGGAAGTGAAAAGTTTGAAGAAAGGTTATTACCAAGTGGTGGAGTAAGGTAATCAAGGGCCCTTGGACTCCCAGACTTTAGGAGACTTTTTATATGTTTGTGAAGCTTTAAGTTCACAACAAAATAATAATAAGTAATAATGATAGTCAACATTTCTATAGCACTTAAGGGCTTAAAAGTGCCCTTCTCACAACAACCTGTGTTACAAATTATGTCATCATACTGAAAAATTGTTTGAAAATAACATAACACTTTCAAAAATGAAATACAAGTTACTGTTCTATTGTTTTATTTACCAGTTGCTTTAGGCCCTTTAGTCATATGTTAAGATTGAAATATAATAGAAACCCATTAACATTGTGCTGTTTCATGAGCGGCAATAAACAAATAATTGATCACCTTGTGGTTGACCTTCTGGTGAAGTCTCCTGGTTCCCCTGGCAGCAGATGTATCATGTCACATGACACCAATTCAGTGACTTTTCACTTAGAACAACATGTCAGAAACATTGTTTTCCAGAATCCATAATCAATCTCTGGAGCATCAGAGAAGGTACTTTGTGGATATGATTTAGCAGCAGACTCACAGACCGAGGATTGGAAGGTAACTCCAAAATCTTCTAACCATTTTACAGATAAGGAAACTGAGAACCAGGGAGATTATATGATTTGCCCAAAGTTACACAGGAAATAAATATCAGAGATGAGATTTAAACCATGATCCTTTAAATAAAGAGCCAAGGCTCTGTCCATGTTACCACCCTGCCACCTTTGGCCACTCTATCACATTCTCTTATCTAGAAAAAGTTTACAATGCTTTCCATAATTCAAAGTAGATCTCTAAGACAAAAGAGTCTCTTTTTAATAGAATAGTATTACAAAGTTTCCCAGTGAGAGGTAGGATGGCATAAGAGATAGAAAGCAGGCCTTGGAGTTTGGGCAGACCTGGGTTCAAGTCCTGCTTCTAAGATATATATATTGACTGTGTGACCTGGGCAAGTCACTTGACTGTTCAGGGCTCACCTTGGGTCACTGAAGTTTCTTCACTTGGGAGTTTTTTTTACAGCAGTTAATTTACCAGGGGAAATTTCTCCCCCAGTAAAGCTATATGATTATAAATCATGAAATATGATGATCTCAGAAGAAACAAAATTTCATCTAACCCAGAGGTCAATAGAAAAATCAAATGTGGGCAGAGGTAGGCTATAGAATAGGCATGAATGTGATTCCTACCTCTTAAAACCCCTGTTTCCCTTCAAAGTTTAGCTCAGGTGTTACTTTCAACATGGAGCCTTTCCTGATATCCCAGGGCTAGGGTTTTCATCCTCCAAATTATGTAGCAAATGTCAAGAAATATATACAAGTACTAAATATGCAATATATGTATTAGATATCTACATAGATTAAAAATGATAAGTATATATTTAATAATATATGAATAAATAATATATGAATATATACATTACATACATAGAGAGAATCTAGAGTATGTTAATTCTATAATTTATAATAAAACATTATATATGTATATAGAATATAAAAGAAAATGTATAATATATTAATTTTATAATATAAAACATATGTTTATTGCATGTTCCCCCAATAAAATGTAGTGCTTTTGAGTACAGGGACTATTTCACTTGTGTCTTTATTTCTCCAGTATCTAGTACAGTTCCTAGGATAAAGTGCATATTTAATAAATGTTTATTGGTTAAGAAATGACATAAGCAGTAGTTGTAGGGACATGTGTTCATTGAAAAGATGGAATGGCCATGCCATGAGAGTAAAGGATCACAAACGGAAGTTCAGATTACAGCACTGATATCTCCAAGGTATTAAAGAAGCTAGAGGAAAGCTTCCATTAAGTCCCATGGATGAGTAGATCTTCAGTTAAAGACGTATGGGAAGACATGGAGAAGAATGATGCGGGATGAGATGTGATTGAGTTCTATTTTTCAACTGAGATCAGGCATGAAATGGTAACAACAACTTGTATCGAAAGAAAAATTGAATTAAGAAAATACAAAAACAACAATTGTAAATTGAATGAAACTATAACAATATAACATCAAAGAAAAGAATCGGAGAAAAGCTGACAACCATTAAATGAAATAAAGAATCTTGAACAATGAAGCAGTAAATTGGTAATGAGATTAGAATTTAAAATAAGGTGATTATAGGAGCCAGATTCTAAACTGATGAAAGAGGGGTTTTAAGTATTTTTTTTTCAGGAGAATTTCAAGAACTCAAAATGGCCTTGTTCCCCATTTTATTTTTCTCCCCCTTCACACTCTGAATAAAGTAAAATTTAGTCCCACACTTCCCTGCACAAAACTAACTGGCCACAGGGGGATCAAACCCCAAAAGATGACCCTATGTCTCCTTCCTTATTTGTTCTAAATCTACCCAACTGAGCTCACCAGCCAGAGTTTATACCAGCACTAAATTTATAAGCTAGTCATAAGTCCAATGAGATGGGAGGCCTCTCTGATTCCTGGAAAGTTACCAGGGAAAATTGAATATTCATTCCTTTATTTCTTAACCATTTCCATCTAACTCTAGTTCTTGTTTGGGTCCATGGTTTCCCTTTCACCCTGACCCATGACCTATAGAGATCAGTTGCCCCTACAAATATTGTGGAATGACTTCCAGGGTGGGAATGGAAAAAAATATCAAAACTTAGTTTTTTATTCTCTATTCCAGAGATCTCAAGCTCTACTCAAGTATAAAAATGGATACGTAATCTCTTCCGTATAACTCTTCCCTCTATTGACACAGATTGTAACTCTCATGCCTGTCTATTCTTTGCAACTCTTACCTATTGCCCGCCCACCTCCAAAACTCCTGACAATTTGTTGTCTTCAAAGTATAACAGAACAAATTTCTTTGACCCAAGTGGAGAGGGACCCAGGTTAAATGTTAACAGAAGCCCTGTACTCTGCCACAGGAATAAAAAAGTAAGATGGGAGGAAATTGCAAAGGACAATTTGTTGTCATCTTGTTCAGTCATTTCAGATGTGCCAAACTCTTTATGACCCCATTTGGAGATTTCTTGGCAAAGATAATGGAATGATTTGCCATTTCCTTCCCAACTCATTTTATAGATGAGGAACTGAGGCAAACAGGGGCAAGTGACTTGCCCAGGGTCACACAGTTAGTATCTGAGGCCAGATTTAAACTCATGGTGAGTCTTCCTGATTCCAAGCCCAGTGTTCCATCCACTGTTCTATGTAGCTGCCCAAAGAATGACTTAGGCTTGATCTAAAGAAAAGTTTCCTAAGCTTTAGAGCTCTTCCAAAGTGGGATGAGATGTCTTGGGAAGTGGTTACTTGCCCCTTAATAAAGGTCTTTAATCAACGGCCAAATGATAAAAAAAATCAGTGATTCCAAAGGTGTCTGGGAGGGATTTTTTCAGGTATAGTCTGTGCTCATTGGCTTATGAGGTCCCTTCCCACTCTAAGATTTTTTTATTCTGTGTGTTGCTCTTAGAAAGATCAGCTAGACAGTAGCCAGCTATGTCTGTGAGTAGTCAGCCCCTCAAATCCCCAAATCCCAAAGCTACTTTTAATTCAGACACAAAGAGACAAGATTCAACCTGGGGAGCATACACAAGACCACCCACTTGGGATCTCTTTTTAGCACGGAAATGCAGCAGCCAGGACAAAAAAACACATGGGAAGATTCTTAAAGCATCTCTTAACCAATGTAACTTTACTGACAGAGTTTTGGAAACATTCTCCAATCTTTCTCATACTCTTACTTTATTATACTCTCTGTTTGATGGGCGTTCATCTAAAAACAACGTGGTCTCATCAGCACTTTTCTTTGCCTAAGTGAACTAGCTAGTTACAGTGCCCTTCCCATTTGTGGGGGAGCCCTGGTACATTCCTCAGAATAGCATACATCCTTTTTTGTCTCATTTACTCCCAGATAGTAATTTCACCATTTTTCCTGCTGCTGCTCCTGTTGACCTCTGGGGCTTCTTCACACATACTCCTGCTGAGTAAGCCAAGACTGCTCTTCATCCCCTGTCTCAACAGTGACCTTGACATAAGTCTAAAATATGTCTTCCTCTATTTGAAACTTAACACCCTCCACAATCTGCCTCCTGCTTCTCTTTTCAGGTTTTCCGCATTTTACATCCCAATCAAACTCATCCACTTCCCATTCTCCTTATCTGATATTCTATCTTCTTTCCTTTGCCAAGCGGTCTCCCATGACTGGAATCTTCTACTTCCTCATATCCACTTTTTGAGGCTTCTGACTCCCTTCAAGACTTGGTGCAACAGTTAGCTCAGAAATCAGCCCTGTCCAAGCAGAAGTTGCTTGGCATATTCTACCATCAATTAGTCAATAAACATTTTTTAGCACCTAGTATGGATTAGGGATTAGTGATACAAAAGACAATTGGAAACTAACTCCAGGAATTTCAGGTGTGAAACATTTACCTCTTTACTCTTTGTTTGAACCTCAGTGGTCAAGTGGAACAAAAAAAGTTATTCTGGCAGTGGTGTCGAGGAGCGACAAGAAGAGTAGCTCTTCCTAGTGGTGTAGCAAATAAGTCTCCCAATCATTAATGCTCCCTCTCCATCCAAGATTATCCAGTAAACTCAATTAATTGTTAGCAAAGGTATTTATTAAGCTAGCTTAATAAAAATAACAGTTACAAATTATTCTCTGATAAAGCTGAGGCATCCTCTGCCATGAGTGCACAGAGCCCATGGAAAGAGGGATCTCAAACTTAGAGGACAATGGTAGTGAGAATGATAGGTGGGATACATACACACATCTCCTGGCTTGAAAGGACTGGGAAGTCCTTCCTCTCTTAGTGGGACCCCCATGAAACTCCCTGGGAGTACAGCACCTCTACTGGGTAGGTTCCCAGGATTAACCCCTCTCTCTAATCAAACTCTTTTCTCTGTTGCCAGGGATCACATTTCCTAAAGGATTTTCATCCATCCGTATCTCTGTATTTAAGTATGTCCTAAGAGTATATGTTTTCCAATGGATACCATCTCTCTTGGTGGTCTTGTAGCTCCCTTTTGAAGCTATATGATAGATGATGAGGGGAGGAAAGAGATAAAAATGATCTCTCATCTCCCAGGCCCTGCCTCAGTCTCCTCCATAAGCAGTTCCAAGTTTGCAATCTATGCAATGTTTAAACCGCAAGAATTTCCACGGAGGAGATCTTGATCCTTTTTTGTTTCACAGATCCATTTAGCAATCTAGTAAATTGTAAAGACCCCTTCTCAGGATGATGGTTATAAAATACAGAAAAGAAAATATGGAGGACTACTAAGGAATTATTGAACTATATTGAAATCATTGTAAAAATATTTTTTAAACACAAGTTAATGGATTCCCAATTAAGAACCCCCTCCTTCAAGATTTAACTGTTTAATCCCGAATTGTGGCTAATTTGTTTGGTAAGACAATTGACCTCAGAAAGGGCTCACTGGGTAACTTCTCAATATATTAAAATCTTACAATATGTGATTTTATCCTTTGACCACATAAACTGAGCTGGTGGTAGAGAGGAGCAGGAATCACACACATACACACATACACACACACACACACACACCATACAAAAGAGTAGGGGTAATTTTTTTTTAATTGGCAGTGAATTGAATGAAATATATGTGATGATTGCCAGTTGAGCAAGAAGTGTTAAGGAAAGGATTTGAGGATTGGAGAGACCTGAGTATGTGTGCAGAAAATGGAAAGAAGTCAGTAGAAAGGGAAAGGGAAAAATCAAAGATTCTCAAGGGTGAGGGGCTGATGGCTAAAGCAAGGCCCTAGAGGAGGCAGGAGAGAATGGGATCAAGGAGGAGAGGAATTTCATCTTGACCTAGTCAAGCTGACAATTTATTCTTAGCTGTTTTAAGCAATCTCCAGTCCCAAAGCTAATTCCACACTAATACTGCTTTACTACTCCTTGCTCTGCCAAGACATTCCTTGGATTCCCAGAGCATAAAATGTCCTTTTTCTGAAACAACATCTTTGTTCAGTGGTTCTTCCTTCTGGGGCTGCTTTGCTTCTTATCTCCCCTCTGGAGCTGGTGTTACTAATCTAGTCTTCTTAGAGAAAGTTATTCCAATCCCTACACCTCAAGTATGAGCTTGAGCAAATCTCTAGTCTACAATGCCTGACATATACTAGTTGATTATTTAGTACTTTTCTATTGATTGATTCATTTTCACACTCTGGGTCAGTGGTTTGTAGCAGTGTCTTTCCACTGAAGCTGATATCAATGGACTTCTCCATTTTTTTATACTGGTGAATGACTTAGCATCTCAGAATTTTCAGCTTTCATTATTATTTTCATCCACATACTAAAACAGAATTATTCTCACACAAATCACTTGTAAATTAAACAAGTATATCCTTCCTCACTTACCAATTGACGATAGAGAACTCTCACTCCCAAATGTTTTCTCCCTGGAACAGGGGATCAGAAATCTCCTTGAATGCTCTGAAACCATGATTGTGCAAAAGTCAGCCTTCATAGAAAGCCCCTAAATTAACTGGGACATGCTCACCCCTGACAGCTCCATGGGATTAATTTCATGTGTCAGGTTAACCTGGCATTCACCCTGACTGAGTGAGCCAGGGAATGGAAGCAGCTAATAGCCACCCAAGTCTTTAAATTGAGAAGGAATCCAGGGATTCTGTGAAGCTAAAGGAGTCTGCATCCCTTGGAGGCAAAGACCCAATACACAAATTTATACATCTAATTGGAAAGCAGTGAACATTTTAAGTCATTTTCAATTTATCCTTTTTTTAAAAAAAAATTTGACTGTGGGTTAAGACTTCCTTCACAAGGTGTCCCCTGAGGAGTAACTGGGCAAAGCTCTCGTCTGTCTACCCACCTGGCAGTAGACATTTTCTCTCATTAAAATCCAAATACCTGTTTCTCCAGTGAGCAGGTCAGGGCTGGAGCAGCATAAAAACATGTAGGGAAGTCACCCATCATTTCACACGGGCTGTGAGATATAGGTACTCCTCAATGGAAAAGGATTAGATTCAAGCATCTGGTCACTTCGTGATCTTTGTGGGGCCTTGGCTGGCCCTGCAGCATTGATGATGAAGAAGTATATCAAAGGGAAAGTGAACACAAAAAAGTTGGGTTTATTTGCTGCTTCACTCAATTCCCACAATTCACCACTGACTGCTCCAGTCTCTTCAATTCCCTCAATTGGGAGTAAGCATGTATACTTTTGTTCTTCTCATATCTCCTAAGTAAATATCTCTGTGTAAAAGCTAATTGATATTACTTGGTACTTGGAGGCTAGTCACTAACTAGTGCCTTACAGTGAGGGAAAAACAATCAGTGGGACCTCAAATTGACAGCATGATAAAAGAGATATCTTAACTCCCCAAGAGGCACCCCTACAGCCCGAAGAAGAAAATATTACAACCTGGTTCAGGGATAGTGAAATCGAAGTATATTTACTATACCTTCTCAAAGAACCGTAATACACTAAGCTACTATCATACCTTGACACCTCAGCATGACTATTCATCAAGTTACTTTCTTCTCAGATGTTAAAATCATCACAGTGAGTAATTTAAAGTTATGAGATAAAATAGAAGGAAGATTTTATAAAATAAGCCACTGACTATGAAGGACAGCACTGAGTCAGTGATCTTGGAGATTTAGGAGTAGCATGAGAATATTAGATACTGAAAAAGGTAAAGAAAAAGGGGAGAGGAGAGTTAGGAGGGCATCAGTAACAAACTTCCCCTAATTCACAAGTCTTTTTTTTCCTGGAGCAAACCCTGTTTATACCTCTCCTTGTGTTTGAAAAAATGTCTCAGTATTATATTACTAAGGAAGAAAATGAGAATGTTTTGTCCACAGGGAGTGGATGAACTAAAGGTGGCTTAATAGGTTTTCATTGTAAAAGGTTTTAAGGGAGGCTAATATTAGCACTAATATCTATGTATTTTCAAAGACAAATAACACCATTCTGAGGGCACAAAAGACTAAGACCAGGCTTCACAAAATGATAAGCCTATTTCAGTGGTAAGACTACTGTCACTGAATACTTCATATTATACAGGCACGGAAAATTAATTCATCTACAATTTAAACCCCATACAAATATCATGTCCCACTTCCCTTCAACACCAGAATGCTCAATGACTTTCCTAATAAGTGTCTAACTTTTATTAATCTGCATAGAAAGAAAACTATATAAACTCAGGAATCATTAAGATGACCAAAAGAATCATGTCTCCCTCCTCTCTGTGAAAAAGTGGTAGTCCACAGATTCATTTTGTAAAAATTCCCTCTAGGTTACAGTCACTTTGTCGAAAAGCTTTGATTAGTTGCTTTTGTTGTTGTAAGAGAGAGTTAGGACCCTCCTTTACAAAAGCAACACAAAATTGCCTACCACATCTTCCTTCAGTTGAGTGGATTTGGTGGGTGCATTGTCATTTCCTAAATGCTGTTTTATCTACTAAAAGGAAGAACCAGAGGCTTTGGCATCTAGTGGTAAGTGAGCTAGACACCTGCATAAGTACCAGACAGCTGAGATGACAGAAGTGAGGGATTTAGAATTATGAATTTAGGAGGAAGAAAAGTCACTTTTTGTAGGACTTATAAACCTAAAATATGAAGGATTGTTAAACAACATCTCCTCCAACTCCATTAGTTTCCATATATGTAAAAATGAGATTCAGAAAGGTGATTTGCCCAAGGTCCCCAAGACAGAGGAAAGAAATGTTTCAATTAGCTTAATATGATCCCTGCTTACGCAGATCCCTTTGCCTCAGTTCCCCTAAATGTAGTATGGTGAAGTGGAAGCAGCACTTAACTAGAACAAATGAGACCTAAGTTCTAGAATTGTTCACCAATTCAATTCAACACATACTTATTAAATGATTACTACATGCAGTGCACTCCAAACCAGGAGTTATGGTGATGCAGATGGGCATAGTCCCATCAGAACTAGAGCTATTCCCTAAGAGATAAATGGTCAAAGGATATGAATAAAACATTTCCAAAAGAAAAAAAAATGCCAACTATTATCATTTGAAAGAATGTATTAAATATTTACTAATAAGAGAACACTCTTACCATTACTATTGCTATCACTACTACTTCCACTGCTACTACCACTACTGCTTCTCCTCCTCCTCCTCCTCCTCCTCCTTTGCTTCCTCCTCTGCTTCCTCCTCCTCCTCCTCCTCCTCCTATTACCACTACTACTACTACCACCACCATCACTACTACTATGACTGTAGCTGCTACTACTACTACTACTACTACTACTACTACTACTACTACTACTACTACTACTACTAATCATGACAAAGGCTTATCTGGGCATGCCCAGATCATCCAACGTGGAGGTGCTCTGTGTCCCCATCACATGAATGACTTCTTTGATTGGCTGAGTAACCAGAACAGACTGCAAATTTAAAACTGCCCAAGTTGAGATAGTTACTCTCTTTTTTGGCTTGCACTCTTTCCTGTACAAGAGTCCAGAATATAAGCATAATAGTTCACTCACAGCTCAAGGAGCCATAAGCTGAATCAATCCTTCCCCTAGTCATCCTATCTTTTTACCCAATTCCAAGAGATAAACTTGTAGGTGTTTGTCTTTTATTCTGTGTCATATTCCCTTCTTAGTTTCAGGTATCTGGTATTCCCATCTCAACCTAGAAATTCAAGCCTTGGTGACCTTCAGGCCAGAATTCCAGGCAGACTGTTGAAACCAGCAAGAGTTTCAGGGAAGACCAGAAAAGCCAGGATATCTAGGACTCAAGCCTGAACTGGGTTTGACCCCAGAATTAGGACTGTATTTTTTAGGAACTAAAAGCTAAGTTATGAACCTCTCAGAGACTGAAGTGGTATGGGATACAGAATTAAGCTATACATGTTGGAGAAGTAAGTTTATATATTTGTGATTATACCTTTAAGGTAAATATTTCCTTGCCAAAATTGTTTTGGCGACTGTTAATGGCTAAATGGAATTAGTGTGAAAGGGATCCCTTACACTTGAAGGGATACCATTGGTAAAGAGGGCCAAAGATATTTGCTCAGATCCTAGAACCCCTGAACCCCTGAAGGGAACTAGAGAAACCTAAAGGAGGTGTGAGATACAACAAACTTGTCCTTCAGGGAGTGAGGTAGTCAATTATCATCACCATCACCACCACCACCACCACCACCATCACCATCTATTCAATATTCACTATTCACCTTATAGTCATCAGATTATCAAAGATAACATAAGGTGAAAATGATAAAAGTTGACTGGGTTATGGGAAGATAAACATAGTAATTCACTGTTTTTAGACTTGTGAACTGATTCTGGAAAACAAATGAGAATTATACTAGGAAGATCACTACAGAATGTACATACTCTTTGATGGGAAAGATTCTTTGTATACAAAAATGTATATAAAAGAAGATGGTGGAGAAAATAAAGCTCTCAATTGACCTCTCCCAACATTCCCTTCTAAACAACTTTAATATAACAATTAAAATCAAATTCTGGAGTGGCAGAGCCAACAGAAGGTCCAAGTGAGACATTCTTCCAGCCCGAAACAATGTAGAAGGTCAAAGAGAGAAATCTGTGACATGGGGTGGGGGGAGGTTGACCCTGAATTCACATGGATGAAACATCAATTGTAGGACTAAGTTATAGTGCCAGAGTAGTAGTAGGTTTGGGAGCTCTCAAGCAAGAGAAGGTAAAGGGAACTGTCAACTGGTTAGAAAGAGATTATAGGGGTCCCCTGTTCTAGCATGGTATGTACAACCAGAAACTTTTTGGTAACTCCATTGCCTATATCCACTTGTGAGTCATTATTCAAGAATGAAGAGGAGCACTTTAAGTTAAGAGTGATTATGCTGGGGGATAGTATTGCTTTTGGTTCCAAGAGGCCAGAGGTCCTGAGCAGCAGTACTAATTATAATCCAAAGGGAATAGGGTCTCTTAATAGGCAAAAACCAGAATGCAGACTAGAAGAGCAGTAACCACATCTCCCTCAAGATCACATCACTTTGGAAGCACTGAAAACTTCCAACCCCCCAGAACTAGTTCTGAAAATAGCAGTTTGAAAAAACCTGAAGCTACAGACAGTGCTCCACCCCTTCCTCTCCATAAGCACACTGGGAACAGAACCCAACATTAACATAAATTTCTGAATCAAAAAAAGAGGTGGAAAAATGGGCAAGCAACAAGAAGAAGAACGTAACCATAATTAACTACTCTGGTGACTGGGAAGACCAAATTATCATTTCAAAGAGATTCCAAAATGAAAACTCCTAGGAATGTCATAGCCAAATCCGGAAACTCCCCGGTCAAAGAGAAAATACTTCAAGCAGTCAGAAAGAAGTTACTTAAATACAATAGCACTATAGTCAGGATCACACAAGATTTAGCAGCTGGAATGTTAAAGGAGCCAAGGGCTTGGAATATGATATTTCTTAAAGCAAAAGAGGTGGGATTATAACCAGAAACAACCTACCCAGCAAAAACTGAATATAATCCTTCCAGGGAAAAATGGACATCAGTGAAATAGAGGACTTTTAATGATTCCTGATGAAAAGACTGGAGCTGAATAAAATATCTGACTTTCAAATACAGATTCAAGAGAAACATTAAAAGGTAGATGGAAGAGAAAATGTAAGGGACTCAATAAGGTTAAACTGTTTACCTTTCTATATTGGAAGATGATATATATATATATATATATATATATATCTTCTAAAAACTTTTTTTCATTATTAAGGCAGTTAAAATGATTTTATATAGAAACAGAATGGGAAAAGATTGGATTATGTTGAGGTGATTTTTAAAAAATGGATAAAGGAGGAAGAGAAATGCTCGAGGAGAAGTGAGAAGGAAGAATGAGGGAAATTATCTCATATAATAGATGCACTCAAGAAAAAGCTTTTACAGTGGACAGGGAAATGGAGGGGGGCAATAAAAGAGACAAAGAACAGATCAACTAATTGAACACACAATTTAAAAAAAGAACTAGAAAAAGGACAAATTAAAAATCCCCAACTAAATACCAAATAGAAATCTGGAAAACCAAAAGAGAAATTAATAAAACTGAAAGAAAAAGAAAAAATCAAACTGATAAATAAAACTAGGAGCTGGTTTTATGAAAAAAGAAACAATAAAATAGATAAATCATTTACTAATTTGAATAAAAAAAAGAAAGAAGAAAACCAAATTATTAGTATCAAAAATGAAAAGGGTGAATACACTCCCAAAGAAGATAAGGTTAAAGCAATTATTAGGAGTTATTTGCCCAATTATATGCCAGTAAAACTGACAATCTAAATGAAATGGATGAATATTTACAAAAATATAAACTACTGAGACTAAAATAAGATAAAATAGGGAACTTAAATCACCCTATCCTAGAAAAATAAATTGAACATACCATCAATGAGCACCTTAAAAAAAATAATCCCCAGAACCAGATGGATTTACAAAAGAATTCTATCAAACATTTAAGGAATAGTTAATCTTAATGCTATACAAACTATTTCAAGAGACAGGTAAAGTTTTACCACATTGCTTTTATGACTCAAATAGGGTTTTGATAACCTAAACCCAGGGAAAGAAAAAAAAGAAAGAAAGAAAACTATAGATCAATTTCCTTGATGAATATCAATGTCAAAAATGTAAATATACAACTAGCAAGGAGATTACAGAAATAAATCACTAATATATACACTATGACTAGGTGGGATTTATACCAGGAATGCAAGGATGGTTCAGCATTAAGAAAACTATCAGCATAACTGACCATATCAATAATATGAACAACAAAAAATATATAGTTATATCAATTGATGCAGAAAAACCCTGTGACAACATACTACATCCATTCCTGTTTAAAAAAAAAACACTAGAAATCATAAGAATCAATGGATCCTGTCTTAAAATGATAAATTGTATCTATCCAAAATGAAGAGTAGGCATCATCTGTATAGGGGATAAACTTGAAGCCTTCCCATTACAATCAGAGGTGAAGCAAGGGTGCTCATTATCACCACCATTATTTAATATTGTACTAGAAACCCTAGTTATAGCAATAAGAGAAGAACAAGAAATTGAGGGAATACAAACAAGCAGTGGGGGGAATAAAACTATCATTCTTTGCAGATGACATGATGATGTAATTAGAGAATCAACTTTTAAAAAATTAGTTGAAACAACAACTTATTAACAAAGTTGCAGAATGTAAAGTAAACTCACATAAATCATTAGCATTTCTATATACTAGCAACAAAATACAGTAGCAAGGTAAAGAAAGAGAAATTCCATTTAAAATAACTGCAGACAATATAAAATACTTGGAAGCCTACCTGCCAAGAGAAACCCAGGAACTATATGAACACAATTGTAAAACACTTTTTACATAAAGTTAGATCTAAACAATTGGAAAAATATTAATTACTCGATGGGTAGGTCAAACCAATATAATAAAAATGGTAGTTCTACCTAAGTTAACCTACTTATTCAGTGCCATACCAAACAAACTACCAAAGAATTATTTTATAGAGCTAGGAGAAAAAAAAACAGTAATAAAATTTATCTGGAAGAACAAAGGTTCAAGAATATCAAGATAAGCAAAGAATAAAATGTGAAGATAGGCCATCTAGCAATTCCAGATTTTAAACAATACTATAAAACAGTAATCTTTAAAATAACCTGGTATTGAATAAGAAATAGAGGCATAAATCAGTGGAACAGATTTGGTATACAATACCCAGTAGTAAATAACCGTAGGAGTCTTGTGTTTGATAAACTCAAAGACCCAAGCTTTGGGAGTAAGAACTCAGTGTTTCACAAAAATTCTGAGAAAACTAATAATCAGTTTGGCAGAAGCTAGGTGTAGATCAACATCTTACACTGCATAGCAAGTTAAGCTCAAAATACATAAATGTTTTAGACACAAAGGATGACATCATAAATAAATACAGGGAGCATGGAAGAAAGTATACCCATCAAATCTATGGATGTGGGACAAATTTATGACCAACAAAAGATAGAGAATATCATGGGAAGTAAAATGGATAATTTTGATTGCATAAGTTGAACAAAGCATGTTGTATGAATGTATTGATATATTGTTACATCAAAAGAAAGGACAACTTAGAAGAAAACAGAAGCTTGGGAAGACGTATAATAGTGTATAGAATGAAGTACACTGAACAACAACATGAAGGAAAACAATATTGAGAGAAATCACAAATCTGGTCAGTGACATGATTCATACATACTTTTGATGACAGAAGGTGAAATTTACTTCCCTCTTAGCATAAAGGTTGTAGAACAAAGTTTTGAAATAAGGCAAAGTAATACCAAACATGGCCAATATGTTGGCTTTTTAATTTAATTGTATACTGTGTTACAAAGAAGTGTATCATTGGGAAATTATAATAATATAAAGAATTCTCAATATCATTAAAATAATATTCGATTAAGATAATATTAGAGCCAAGTAAGACAAAATTAGGATAAATGGTGTTTTAGACAAAGAAATACAGAAAAGGAAGAGATCGGGATTTGAATGGTGAAATTTTAGATGTGAATGGAGAATCTCAGGGTTTAAAAATATGTATACAAACATATGTTTAGATGGCATATATATGAGAAGAGTGAAAATACATTTTTAAATAAAAGCAAGTTGACTCTAACTACATCTGTATTCTGTTGGACATATCTGTGTTTTATGTTTCTCTCTTAAAGTCTAATTTTTAAGTTGCTTTTTTGAGGCACAAGATAGCAATAACTATACTATAAATTAGAAAACAATAAATGTGTAAAGGAAGTAGAAAATGGAGAATAATTGATTGGGGAGAAAGGAATCATCTAGTTGAAGGATCATAGAAGGCTTCATGGTGATACCTCCTAACAATTCTCTCTACTTCCAGTCTTCCCTATCACCAATATCTCCTTTACAAAGTTGTCAAAATAGCTTTTCTGGTAAATTTAGGGGACAGAGTCAAGATGGTGGCATAGAAACAGGAGAATTCTGCAGCTCCCCCATAACCACCTCAAATACCTATAAAATATGATTTTAAACAAATTTTAGAGCTCCAGAATCCACAAAAATGACAGAGTAACACATCTCCCACTGAGAGCAGCCCAGCAGATGGACAGAAAGGGCTCATTGCAGTGCGCTGGGGGCAGAGCCCAGCCCCATGGTTTCAGCCCCAGGGTGTCCAGGACAAGCCAGGGCTGGCTGGAAAGTTCAGGAGAAGCAGATCATCAACAGCTGTGGTGATTTCCAGAACTACCAACCCAAAAGAGCCAAGGACAAAGGGAAAAGGTCAGTGGAACTCAGCTAAATTTGGGGGAGAGGGTCTGGCCAAACTGTCTCCAGGGTGAGAAGCAGTCTGAAGCATTGGTCCTGAAGCCACCTCCACATGGCTGCTTCAGAAGCTCCTGGCATGCAAATTGCAGGGGGGCCAAGCTATCACTCAGAGGCTAAGTGCTCTTGCCTTGAGCTGCCTGGATTGGGATCATGGTCTTGGGTGGTGGTCCTGAGGTGCATTTTCAGTGAGCCAGAGCTGGTGGGAGCTGCAGAAAGAGTGACCTCCTAATAGCTCTGGCAGCTGTGAAAACCCCAGTGATTTGGGACAGAGCTCTCCCCTCTGAAAGCAGAGTTCTACTGAGCCCAAAAGTCAAGTAACTGACTGGCAACATGAGCAGGCAAAGGAAGCAAAGAAAGCCCAGCAATCCAACGTTAGATTAAATTTTGGGGGACAAAAAGGACCAAAGTATGGAACGTGAGGAAGACAACACAGTCAGAACTCCCTCACCAAATGCTTCCAAAAAAAATATGACCTGGATGCTGGCCATAAAGGATCTTAGAAAGGATTTAAAACAAAAATAAGAGAAGTGGAGGAAAAATTTGGGGAAATAAATTAGAATGATGCAAGAAAATCATGATAAGAGACTCAACAACCTGACTGAAGAAAATAACACCTTAAAAAATAGACTAACTCAAATGGCAAAGGAGGCCCAAAAAGCCAATGAGGAGAAGAATGCTTTAAAAAGTCGAATTTGCCAGATGGAAAAAGAATCTCAAAAGCTTCCTGAAGAGAATAATTCCTTCAGAATTAGAATGGAGCAAATGGAAGCAAATGACTGTATGAGAAATCAAGATATTATTAAACAGATCCAAACAAATGAAAAAATAGAAGGCAATGTGAAGTATCTCATTGCAAAAACCACTTACCTGGAAAATAGATCCAGGAGAGACAATTTAAAAATTATTGGACTACCTGAAAGCCATGA
>CM053580.1:24206913-24235398 GCA_028627135.1 Pseudochirops cupreus
ATTTTAAACTTGCTGATTTAAACCCAATAAATGTTCTTTATTTTAATCTGTTTTTAAGATGTGTGCTCTTTGTTTAGAACTGAAATTTTCCTCTGTACTTTGGCAAATCCTTCTTGCTAGTTTTCTGATGGACAAATCCTTCTTTAGATGAATGGAGCCTTGCATGAGAATCATGACAATAGCAGGTGTGATTTATATCATGGTTTCTTGGTATAAAGTTCTGTGCATACATCACCCCATTTGACCTTCACTGTAATTCCATTTTGTACATAACAAAACTGAGACTGGGAAAGGTTTGATGATTTGCCAAAATACAATGTATCTCCTATAACATATTTTAGGTAAGAATTGTGCAGACCAAATATGTGGCATTTTTTATGTTTGTATTTTGGCAGATGGTATTCCTTCAATTTCATGTGTGACATGATTATACATGCAGTCCCCTCATTGCATCTCACATGGAAGATGTGAGGGTGAAGGGAGATGGGGGGAGACAGGAGTTGGAATTGGAAGACCTTGGTTTGATTCTCAGAAATGTTCACTAACCATATGACCATGACCTTGATGCTTTACCCTCCCCCGCCCTGAGTGTCAGTCTCCTCAGTTGAAAAATATACTATATTCTATTGTGGGTTGGGGAGAAGATGGTTTATTTCATGAAAGCTTATGAAAGAAACCCTTGAATCAGTTCTGAGCATTATGAGATATTTAACATCACTGATACAAAATTACGCCAAAACATGTCATCTCCACTTATGTCAGGAAGTAATTTTATTAATAATAATACAATGAGATGAAAGTGATTATCTGTAGCAATAGTGCTCTGTGGCTTTGACAAAGATGGTGTCTCTCGTACCATTTAGATTTTCGGCTCAAGCGCCTATGGGAAAACTATTGTAACACTGATGTGTTTTAGATTTAGCTCTCAATGTTCCAACATAAAGGCAGAATATAGCAGTGCTCAATAATATTTAAAAGACATTGGACATAAAGGAGCCCCATTATAACCCTGATTCTTTTGGCCAAAGCCTGAGATCCCTATAATCATCCATGGAGAGGTCCCTAGCCCATGTCCCGGGAAGCTGCCTTCCCTGCCTGCATCTGTACAGCAGATGCTGTAGATAGATGTGTCTGCTTTAAATAGGTCTGGAACTCTTCCTTTATTAGAGGAGGGTAATTGGTGCTTGCTACTTGTATAGTTACTGATGGGTCTTTCTGCATCAAAAACACTTCTCTTATTTTATGGATCAGTGTGTGTAAGGGGATTGGGGGAGCATCAAATTTGCTTTCCATCAAGGTTTCCATCCACGTGTATTTAGTATAAGAAAACTTGTATAAGGGGAGATGGAAAAAGTGAGTGATTCTGCTGATGCTCTGGATGCTAGGCAGTCATGCATATGGATCTGCTGGGGAACGGAGGGAGCCAAATTTGGGCAGGCAGTATGTGTCATAGTGAAAGGGTGGGAGCAGCAAGAAGAAACCGGATCGATAAGGAGAATGGCATTAGCCTCATTTGTTAGTGTGTATGTTTGTGCACTCGTGTATGTGTGTATGTGCATGAGTGCCCACACATGTGTCTGAAGCTCAGAGCACAAACTAATGACATTCTTAGTCTCCAACAAATGAGACAGTTTGGAATTTTGTTGTAGCTACTGAAGAACACAAAGTAAATATGTTTAAGTGGCCATTGTTGAGTGAGTGGCTCCAGAAAAAATATTGAAGTATCCCTAATGTGCCCAACAATCTAATCATCCTAGACCTGAGTTAGGTGACTGACCTACTGTCACATCCCCAAAACCAAGCAGTGTTTTCTATATTGTAGTATAATATTGGTTGTTAAGGCAACTTCACATTTGGGATGACCTTGCTAAAAGTTTTTAAGGTGCCACTACAAACAAAGCCCTGGCAATCCAAAGAAAGATTCGGGTTATCCCCAAAGACTTACTACAGCATTAAGGATTTTTATTTAAGATTTTGGGAGCACCCTGCACAACACATGCCTTCCCATCCATTCAGTTCACTTCAATCCAACAAACCTGTTTTATTTCTTAGGAATAAAATAAATATTTTTTTTAATTCTATTTTTTCCTTTTTTTTTTTTGGAGGAGGGAGGGCAGGGCAATTGGGATTAAATGACTTGCCTGAGGTCACACGGCTATTAAGTGTTAAGTGTCTGAGGCTGGATTTAAACTCAGGTCCTCCTGACTCCAAGGCCGGTACTCTATTCACTGTGCCACATAGCCACCCCAATAAATATTTTTAAATTAAAATTATCACTTACTAATAAAAGAAAAATCATGCCTATCAATCCTAGAAAAAAAAAAAAGGAAAACCTCTGTGTTGCTTAGTGCTTGGTACAGGAGTCGGGGGGAGGGGGCAAAGAGCCAAGAATAGAACAGATGAGATAATACACATTATCATGTGTATTTTATTTAAAGAAGTGATTTGTGTGGGGCAGCTAGGTGGTACAGTGAATAAAGCACCGGCTCTGGAGTTTGGAGAACCTGGCTTCAAATCTGGCTTTAGACACTTGACACTTCACTAGCTGGGTGACCTTGGGCAAGTCAGTTAACCCCAATTGACCTGTCTTCCCCCTTCAAAAAAAGGGGGATTTGTGAGTTGAACCTTGCTGAAAGTTATGGATTGCAAGAAGTAGAGTCAAGGAGGGAACAAATGCATGTCAGTTATGGGGAATAGCCTGTGCAAAGGTGTGAAGGCAGGACATGCGAATTTTCAGATTCCATTTAGAGATGTGACAGAATAGAGTTATGGAACAGTTCATTCTTTCCTTCCTCCTCTCCTCTTCCCAGCTCCCCTGGTTTGTTTTAAAATCCAAAGAAGGAGCCACCTTCTGCAGGAAATCTTTTTCAGTCTTCCTTATTCCTAGCGTCTTCCCTCAGAGATGATCCCCACTTTGTCCTGCAGATATCTCGCATATATATGTTGTCTCCTCCACTAGACTGCAGTCTTTGAGAGGGAAGATTGCTCTCGTTGTTGCTCTTGTTCATTCCTTTTTGCTTTTCATTTTATCTCCAAGGTTAGCATATTACTGGGCACACAGTAGGCATTTAATAAATGCTCCTTGGCCCAACTTGAATTGAGTGGGGTTCCAATCTTGGCTCTGTTTTTCTAATTAACTATAGAATTTACAATCTAAGGAGACCATGTACAGAAAGAACACTGTCTTTGGAAACAGGATCCTGGGTTAGGATTCTGCCAATGGCACTTCCTGTGTGAGCTCTCTAGGATGATTTCTTTATCTATAAGATGAGGAGATTGGACTAAATTGCTTCTGATGTTTTTTCTTGCTCTAGATAAGTGATCTTAGAGACATACTGAATCTCTATGTTACAAAGGACAGTACTGAACATGAAAAAGTTCAGGTAAAAGGTCTGTAAGACATTGGAGGTGGAAAGATCGCTTTCAACTGCAGATGCAGGAGCAGATTGAGAAAGAGGTGGAGTATGGTCTGGGTCTGCAAGTAATAGGGAGAAAAGTGAGAGAAAGGTGACATAATCAAAGGCACAGTGATGAGAGAAGTCAGAATAAGAAGAAGGCACAGAGTATTGCAGTGTGTATAGAATGTGTAAGGGGAAATGGAAGTTGTGTAAGATGAGCCTGGACAGAATCCTGGGAAAGAACTCCTGGAGTTAGAGGGATTTGAGCTAAATCATGAGGAAAAACTGGAAAATGAGAAGGCAAAGGTAAAGGAGCAGAATATTTTAAGTGTGATAGACAGTGAGTACAAAGGCACAGAGATGTGGGATGTGCTTTCAGAATCCTCTGGACAACATTTCCAAGAAGTTGTCATATGTTTAGAGATGTGGAACTGTAAGGGACCAATATACAACCCTTTCGTTTAACAGAGGAGGAAAATGAATTACTAGGGGATCTAAAAAGAACCTTCCCAAGGTCATATTCTTAGCAAGCACCAGAATCCAGTTTCAAACGCTGGTCTTTCCATAAGGCACAGATCTATAGCTTGATAGATGCCATCAAGTCTGACCCATCCATTTTTGAGATGGAAGAAAAAAGAGGCCCAATTTTGAGTCACTAAATGTCAGTTTAATGACTTTCCCAAGATTACGCAGTAGAGTTGGGGTGGATTTGAATCAAATTCCTTTGACTTACGAAGCAATGATCTTTCCACCACTTTTGAACTCTACTTGAAGACCATCACTGAAGGCAAGCCGGTTACCTCCCAAGTCAGCCCATTCCACTTTGGAACAGCTCTAATAATTAGGAAGTTTTTCCTTCCATCAAGCCTATGTCTGCTACTCTGCAACAGCTACTCATTACTCCTTGCTCTGCCCTCTGGGCCCAGCAGAATAAGCTTCTCCCACATGACAACCCTTCAGATCCTTGACGACATTTATCTAAGTCTTCTCTTCCCCGGGCTAAACATACTAATTTGAACACATAAAGTAAAAATTATGAGGTCAGATGTAAAATATCTGTCATTGCAACTTCTTCCTTTTCACTGGGGAATTCCATAAATTCTCTTAAGGGACACACATATACCCCACAAAGCTATCTCTATTTTGAAATCTACCAATCATCACCACATCTCTCCTCATTCTGGATAGAATAAGGTTATATAGTGTTAATAGGTCAGCAATCTAAGGATAAACAACCACCACATCTCAATGTCCCCACCCCCAAATGGTAACTTGTGGATAACTTAATTATTATTTTCACTTTTAAAAAAGCCTCAGGGTACCGCAACCCATTGACAGTAATGTCTGCTTTGAGATGCACCTGGCTCTGAGGAAGAATGAATTCTCAAACTAAAAGATTCTGTGTGCTCCAATGTTTTCATTTCATCATGAGGAAATTGAGGTGCATAGGAATGGTGTGATTTACTCAAGATTTACTCATCCAGTGGGCCATTAGTAAGGTGGGAACTCAAACTCATGACCAATGTAACTTCTAGTGGACCCTGACTGCCACCCAACCTTTTATTCACCTTTTTTGTTGTTATTCATCTCTGAATCATTTGTGAATCCCAATGTCACTATAGTGTAGGAGTTTTTAAAATGGGTCCCATGAATATTGATCAGAGGGGGAAATATTACACCTTTATTTAGATATCACTGGTTCCCTTTTCAAGGCTGTGTATTCTATTTTATTCATTTTAAAAGTTTATTCTGAGAAGGGGTCCATAGAACTGCTAAAAAGATCACAACATAAATAAGATTGAGAACCTCTGCTATAGAGACCACTGCCAATTTCTTTTTTTTTTCCTCAAGCCTCCAAATCTCCCACCTCTCCTTTCTCTCTTAGTAGGTATTCTTTTGTCTTTTTTTAAGTTGAGTTTTTTGGTTTTTTTTTTTTACCTCCTGTCCTCTGCAGTAACTACAATGCAAGTCAGCAAACATTTATTAAATACCTACTATGTGCCAGACATGGTGCTGTGTTGGTGGAAAAAAAAAAGAAAAGCATAAACAAAACAAAATAATACAGCCTCTACTCTTGAGAATTGTATAGTCTAATGGGGGAGACAACATGTGAATCACTATTGACAGGCAAGACATATCACAACTTGCCTCTCCTCCCTGCTAAAGCTAACCATTCATCCATCATACTCTTTCCCATCTCCTGTGGGACTTGGATGTTGAACATTTTTCTCTATCCTTATTTTTATACTCTATCTTCCTAATTTTCCATTATTCTTTATCTACTGGCTCCTTCCCATGTGTCTTCATACTTGCTCAGATCTCCCCATCCTTTAAAAAATAAAAACAAAACCTTGTTGATTGTGACACACACACACACCCAATCTATTATCATATATTCCCTTTCCTATTTGGTGACAAATTTCTAGAAAGAGTCACCTGTCACTACTTGGGTGACTTTGAGCAAGTTTAATTTCTCTAGGGCTTAGTTTTATAATCTGTAAAATGGGTAGAGAGGATAGTGTTGGGACAAATGACATATAAGGTACCTTTAGCTCTAGATCTATGACCTGTCCTTCCTGGTTTTTTCTTCTCACCACCTACCCTCTCCTCAGCTTCTCACAATCTCACTTCTGCTTACTGGAACTGTTTTCCCACAGGTTACCAGTGACCCTTTAATTGACAAACTCAGTGGTGGGGGTGGGGGTGGGGGAGTCAGTCCTCTTCTTTTTCCTTTCCATAACTCTTCATTCTTTTTTTAACCACTTCTTCCATTTGGATATTCTCTTCTCCCCAGCATCCACGACATCAGCTCATTCTGCCTCTTCTCCTCTCTGACTGATCCTTCTTGGTCTCTTTTGTGTGGGTGGTTGCCTTGATCTCTGTCTTTCCTAAACTCTTTCCCTTGGTAATGTAACACATCCAAGGCTTCCTTCTACAGGGGTGACTAATATCTATAGATTCAAAACCAACATGCCCTGTGACCCTACCTTATTTCACTAATTCCCCTCTGGATGTATTCACTAGAATGTACAACCCATATACACCACAGCCTCTCTTCCCAACTGCAGTCCTCCCCTTTTCAGTTTCTCTGTGCCTATCAATAGTACCACCATCCTCCCAGTCATTCAAATCATTTTTCCTATAACATTTCTTTGTTATCTTTTCTTTGCTCCCATCAGGTTGTCTCTTGTGGGCCAATTACTGATTTATATGCATACCATAACTCTCCTTATTAGATTATGAACTTTCTGAGGACAATGGGCTATTCTTTCTTTTACCTCCATATCTACAGCAAAGCCGACAGTATCATCTTGTATACTCTTGGCGTTAAATACATGATTGTGGCAGGCCTTCAGTGCCCTTTGGTTATTAAGTGTTTAATGAATTGAACCGTGATGGACTATGGTGTCCCTCGGACAGTGGTTGGTTAGTTCAGCTGGTTAGAAAAAAGTAACTGGCAAGGTAGTAGATCCCTTTTAATTTCTTTCTAATAGGCTAGAATCATTTGGCTTGGCTATTCTGAACAGAATCAGCCATCTTGCAAATCTGTGCCTTAATCCAAAAGCAGAGAAATAGCTAAGGGGGTGTGGATACTTCCTTATGTCCGTCCTGACTCATGGGAAACGAACAAACAATGATATAAAGTGCTTACCCTGTCAGGAATGCCATCTTAACACAAGGGTAAAAGCATACAATCATTGTATTGGAGATAGGTCTGAGTCTTATAAGAGAATGAATAAGTGTTTTATCTGGTTGGAGGTTTTCCCACATTCACTAAGCAGCAGGGCTGGATGCCTTTGCTGAGGTCACATGTGCCAGAGAGAAACAACATGCTGCTTTCTGAGAAAGGTTTAGAATTTAGAATTTCTGTGGAAAGGTTTAGAATTATTTTAGAGATATCTTACGTACTGAGCCAATGGCAGCTGGGTAGCCAGGGAAACGATAAGAAAATTTTGGGAAGTGATACCCATTTTATGACATGCAAGTGTCCTTGGGTGATTAACCTTTCTCACAACAATGGAAAGAGATGGCCACTAAAGAATTATAAGGTTTCTCTACGTTATTTTATTTTTTCTATATTAAATTGGTTTTATGTTTCTTAGGTCCTCCTGTTTATTAATTTGACAATTATAATCTTAAATCAGTAATATTCTTCAGAGACTGCTACCTAGCATTTCCTGATTTGAAAGACATTAAAATAAACTATCACTTTAAAAAAAATTCTGAAAGTGAACGTTATGAGACAACGCCTAAATTAGAATTTTGCCCTTGGATGCTAATAACACCATGTGCTAAATTTGAGATGCCAAACATGATTTTCTCAATCCTATTTTTTGACATTCTTTAATAAGGTACTTTCAATGGTTTTTTAGTAACCTAGCATTCTCACTCCATGTATTTGCATCCCTTCCTTTGTTTTCTTTATCTGATTTACCAAATGAAATATTCCCTTTACTAGAGATTAGAATAGTTTATTACATATATTTTCAGTCAATGAGATTTGAGTCATGTAAATATTGCATTCAAGTTATATGCCCAGAATTTCTCTGTAAACATGTTTTAATCTTTCTTTCTACTAAAGCAATTGTCAGGTGAATATATTACTTCCTTTTGCAGATAAAACTTATTTAAGGGTTCCTTCATCTTAAATAATTTATGAATTATAAATCCATGCTTATAACTTTATGATGCCTTCAAGTAGGCAGCGCTGTCAGAAGAAGAGTTATAGGGGAAGGGTTTTTTTTTCCTTAACTTTTTTATATGCTGCTAATAAAATGGAACCCAAGTAGGTAAGGAGATAAAAAAAATCAATAAAGTAAAAATAGGAATTCCCTAATATGTATATGTGTTGAAATACAAACTGAAAAACAACACTAATTGTTTTTGGTTTTGTTTTTTGTATTTGAGGTCAAGTAAAGTTTTCAGCAAAAGCAATTGGTCCAATGAATAACCCAAGGCTATGTCCATTTCTAACCAGTCACACTTTGAGAACTCAGCTAGAACCAGGACTGGGGAACCTGCTCTAGAATTTCAAAACTGGTTTCCTTTTGAGACTTCATTGAAACTTCAGTGTTTAACTAGACTTTGCAACAGCAGTTAAGCAAGGGAAAAGTGGGTATGATAATCAAATGCTTGTGGTACTTGTGCCTTGTTACTTAACCATGATAGTAACTAAAATACTCAACCCTGCAGGGATGAGAGCAAAGAATGAGTTCTTTCTAAACACTCTCCTTCTCCATCATGCGCACACCCACACACACTCCTTTCTATAGTCTTTGCAACCAACATACTTTAGAACAGATGATGATTAAAGACCTTGAATGGGGATCTCTGTGCAATGTCTTCAGGCATTGGCAAAACCAGTTTTGAGTGCTTTTTCCACAAGGGAAAATAAATGAAATGGTTTGTAAAGGTAGAATTGGTAACCCTGCTTGGAAAACTTCTTAGAGTTCAACTACTGAGCAGCATTGTTTAAATCCCTCTTGTAAGGCTCTTTTTTTATACCTGTTGGAACAAGGGCAAGAAGAAATGAATTATGCAATTTAGTATAAGTTACTAGCAGAACTTGAGGCTCATTTTTTTCTCTGTTTTGTTTGCTTATATGGCTGTGACAGACTTTTTTTTTCCTCTAGAAATGGTTATGGGGGAAATAAAGGCAAATTGAATATATGATTTATGTGTCGATTAATTGGGAAAAGTTGAAGTGCAAAATTCTTCATGAAGCCATAACTATAATTTCTCAGTTTCAAATTGCGAAATTGCATATAATATATGTACATTCAATTAAGAAGTCATTACTGATATTTTTGCATATTACTTATCCTTACTAAACTGGGTACCTCATTATTTTGCATTTGCCTTTACCCTTTGATTGTAAGCTTTAATATATGTATACACATATATATGTATGCACATATCAAAGTTATAAGATATATATTATATTTTTATATGTATATATATATATATACACACACACACATACATACATGCATATGTTGCAAGCTTTGTAAACCATCTTACCTGCTAGTTGGGATGTAAAAAATATTCTTAGGCAATCAATTTTTTCCTGAATTGCATATATACATATATGATATGTGAGGTGAATGTACATACATATATATGTGTGTGTGCATGTCTGTGTTAACATGCAAGCAAACATACACACATATGCATGCATGCACACATTTGGGGTGGATGCAGACCTGTGATTTCGCTGAGACCTAGGAATTTCCCAAAACAGAAATGGCTTCCAGCGATTCAGATAAATGAGCACCTATGCTGTACTTTAAGGTCTTCTAGGGTTGTCTCAGAACCACAAGAGTTTAAATGATTTGCCCATGTTTTGTCACCAGTACATGCCAGAGGCAACACTTGAACCAAGGTGGTCCTGCCTTCACAGTTAGGCCTCTCTCCCTGTGCCACATGGTAGGAAGGTGGGAGAGATGTTGGTCTATAGACAAAGCCAAGAATTAAATAAATATACTTGGAAGTCAGCAATACTCATCTCACTTGAAATGCCACCTTCTCCATGAAGCCTTGCCTGATCAGAGAACTTTTTAATGTCTTTCCTGTGTCCCTTCACAAATCACCTACTATCCATTTTGCACACACTCAGAATATACTTATATTTTGCTTCTCATCTCCCTGATAGAATGTAAACTATTTATAACCTTGCATAGGATTTGGTACAAAGTGGTAGTTAACCAATACTTCTAACTGATTGATTAAATGACTACTGATTGAATTCCATCAATCCATCCATCCAACAAGAATCTGCTTTGTACAGAAAATTATGCTAGGGGATTGGGTAATAAAAAATGAGGTACCATTATAGGTCCTACACAAAAGAATTCACAGATATTTAGGACTGATTTTTGCAATTTCCTTGCTGCTATATCCAACAACATTCATTCAGATGGTGTTTATTTGTTGGAATTGAACTGAACATTCCATGAAAAGCATATGGGAAGAATAGAAGCTAGATCTACGTTAGATTTCTGGGATCAGAATGAAGACAGTAACTGAGGAGAATGATGCAACTGGAAGATTAATTTACAGGTTATACCTGGGGAGTTTTCTGAGAGAATAGGATTTGAAAGTGGTGATCAAGAAATCCGTGGTGTTGGTATGGGAATTCAACCAGGATAGGGAGAATTATTTTGATCCTTTTTCTTGATTGTATGGCAATTGATCGGAGAGGGTTGGCTCTGTGAGATTTGTTTCCTGGATATATTTATGGAGTAGAAAGAAACATCAATGAAAGGACACATTTTAAAGCATGAAGATTCCTATAAAATGGATATTCTGATAATGGGCTGATCACAAGTGAATGTTTTGGCCCAAGAATATTTTCACACAACAACTAACAGGTGAGATGATTTATAAAGATTGCAAATCTCTGTATTTCTGTTGAAGTTCAAAAAAAGAATATTCCTAGCCAGTGCTCCTTTGAGCACAAAGTCCAGATAGAGTTGCCACGGTCCTAGAGAGTCAAATCTTTTGTAAAATTGTTTTTGGACAGAAGAAAAAGAATTTCTTTTTTTTCTTTTGATATTCATGTACATGGGCAATTTTAACTCAAAAAGATTCAAGATGTGTGTCCTCTCAAGGTAGGCTCTTCTTAATACACATTTGTGAGGAATTGTCATTTAAAGATTTGGGGAGGTTTAACAGGAGTAGAATATAGACTATTCCAACCCTCCTAATTCTTGTCAAATATATTATCCTCAAGAAATGGAAAATGTACAAGACTGCATACTCACCATTTGTCCAAATGCATTCACATATGTGGATGAGGACTGCCAGGATTAGCAGTTGGGGAATTTATACAGAAAACTGGGTATGGAAAGAACTGGAACCTATAGATTGAGGCCAATGAAATTTTGCTTCCTCCCAGAAAAGCTTCTCTTCATTAATAGCTTTTATACCAAATGAAACAAGGGTTTGTAGCCAAGCCTCTTATAAAGAAATTGAGTAAGGGTGATATTCATTCATTGACCCTCAAAAGTCCCCGACTAATGATGGTGGGGTGATGGCTCAATGCTGCTGTTCCCAATCAAGGCTTGGTTGTGAATTGGAGGGAGAGTGAACTGATAACTGTACCTGAAGTGAAAGATTAATATGTCAGTCCAGGCTAGACTGTAATGTAGGTGATATTTCTTTTTTTTCTTTAAGAAAAAAAGTAATTACTGGTGAAGTAAAGAACAGACCAGGACTTGAAAGATTTAAGATGACATGAAGTATTTGAAATCTAAAGTTACAAAAGGTAATTTATCCAGGTCGATCCACAGAACTCGTGAAATAAAAGTGTCCCTGATCAATTTGGGATATAAGAATCGGGTTTACTTTTGAAAATTCCTCCCAGTGTAAGCCAGACTGTGGTGTCATAACGTGAAGCTAGAAGCGACTTGAGAGGTTATCCAGTTCAACCTCTTTATTTTATAGGTGAAGAAATCCACAGAAGTTAAGTGAATGCCAAGGTGATGATCAAAATCAGGATTCACAGCAGATCTTTCATTCCCAAATCGGTACTCATTTACCGGCATTACACTCAGACCTAAAGGTGAAAGAGCCTCAGATGCTGTCTATTTCAACCCCTTCCTTTTAAAAATGAAGGAAAACCTCACTCGAGTAGGTTAAAATGACTTGTCCATGATCACATAGGTAGCAAATATCAGAGACAGGATTTGCACTCGGGACTTCTAACTACATAGTCACTATTCTTTTCATTGTTTAGTCATTTCAATCCTATATGTTTTTTTGTGACCCTATTTGGGGATTTCTTGGCAAAGATACTGGAGTGGTTTGTCATTTCCTCCTCCAATTCATTTTACAGATGAGGAAACTGAGGCTAACAGGCTTAAGTGACTTGCCCAGGATCACACAGCTTACAGGTGTCTGAGGCCAGATTTAAACTCGGGTCTTCCTGACTCCAGGCCTGGCACTCTATCCCCTGCTCAGCCTAGCTGTCATGCTGTCTCCTCTTCATGGAGACCGTGATTAATTGCCATTCTTTTCCCATTAATCATAAGATCACGAATTTAGACTTGAAAGGGCTTAGGTATAGATATCATTGAGTCTTATAAGCAATGCTTTCATTTCATGGATGAAAAAAACTGAGTCTTCCAGGGCTGGAGTGACTTGGCTTAGCTCACTCTCACAGCTTAGCTGGGATTTGGGCCCAGGTCCTTCGAGTTTCTTTCTAAGAGAACAGTCTGTCCACATAGGATTCCTCCTTTTAGCCTGCCCAGAGATTAGAGGTACATGCCTTGGTGTTGCGATTATCTTCTGTCTAATAAAGATGATTTGGCTGATTGCTTTTCACACACTACTAGGATCCCATGTTGTCTATTCTGGGGGAGGGGGAGATGCATTAGAGCGATGCCTGTGTATAGAGTGGCCACCTGCCTTCAGATGTAGACATCCCCAAAGCACTGGCAGGGTCTCATGGAGCAAGGATTGAGGAGATTGATCTGCATGTAAACGCACTGGAGTGTGTGATGAATAGCAATGAAAGCAGGACTATGTAGCCGTAGGTGACTTAGACTTTTTCATCATTTGCTTTATCTATTCATAAATTAAATTAAAACTTACCTGTGATCATAGCTGTAGAGCTATTCCTCAAATTAAACCTAGCTTCTTCCTAGATTTTTATTTCCAGATAAAAGCATAGAGTGGCTAAGCTTTCCCCTTAGTACTAACTCCTTTCCCCCCACCCCCTCACATACTTTTATTTTTTCTTTTATGGTAAAGATTCCTTTTGGATTCACGTTCCTCATTGGATCATTATGGATCAATGTTACACTCCCATCTCACCCTTTCCAAAATTCAAATGGGAATTTAGAGTGACTGGCAGTTTTCTGTGTGATGTATGTGATGAACAGTTGTATGGCATATGGTGAGAGATCAATTCACATAGTGAATTGGGTGGTGCCCTTTGAACCAGGAAGACTGGGGCCCAACCACACCTCTGACGCTAAGTAGCTGGGCAACCCCGGACAAGCTATTTCACCATTCTGAACCTTTGGCAACACTCTGAGACTATTCAACAGTGAATGGATTGGCTTGGCTTGACTTGGCATGTGAACTTGGCGCTATATCCTATAGTCTCTTTTCTCTCACTGTCATTACTACATCATTTTTAATCCTGGGACAAGAGACAGAAAGGCATTGTTCTATTCCTAATTGAGCCTTTCTGAGGTATTATGTTCCTAAATGATCATTTTGCAGGTTGGGAGTGTGGGAGGGGGAAGAAGGTAGACTTGGTTACAGCAGATTCTTCAATGTTTGATATAATCAATGTTTACTCCAAGTTCATAAAGCCATCCCACCATATGGAGATCAGTAGTAGACTATATATGCTATGGTGGATTAATCTATGAACCTGTGTTTCATGGCAAATAATTGAACGTTTATCTGCCAAGGCATTACCTCAGAGGTAAGGGGAAGAGAAAATAAATGCTATGCAAATAGAGAATACTCTTAATTAAACTGTGGGTTTGGGGAGGGAGCAGGGTGGGAAGAATAGAATTGCTAATTTATTGAAATAGCAATAAATTTTAGTAGCAGAGTAGCTGTGTTATAGTCTAATTGTGTCTCCATGTTTATGGCGTGGAAGTTAGAGCATTGGGTTTGCAGCAAGGCTGGCTTGGGATCAGATTGATTTCTCAACATGGCAGTCAGTCATTTTGTCAACAGACATTTATTAAATGCTTCTAATGAGCCAGGTGTGTGTGCTAGTAAATGTTTAACACTCGGTTTTCAAAAAATGTATCCATGGCACACTTTTAAATTAAATCTTAGTTCTCCATCATTTTTGAAAGTCTAAGCAATCAAGAAAACGATAAATCAAGTCCTAAGTTGTAGTGTTTGCTGCTTTCTGAGGTGTCAGTGCTGACACAGAGCTGGCTCTAGCACAGCCCCATGTTGATCACTGTGCAAAATGTGAGAGATACAAAAAGAGGCAAAAACAGAAACATTTTAATAATGTAGACAATAGACAAACAACAATGTCATATAAGACATATACAATTCAAATGGACTCTCAAAGGGAAGGTTCTACCAGGGAGGGGGAACAGGAAGGATCCTGGAAAGCAAACTCCAAAAATATGAGGCTTTGTTCTTCAATCCTTGGTCACTGCTCTATGAACTAGATATAACATGTTGCAAGGGTTTGTCCTCCCCCATGATAGAATGAAGATTGGTCCAGTCAAACTAGTTCCTATATTTCGATCACTCTATCAGATTTAATAATTTTGACAAATAATTTTGAATTCCTGGTGTATGCAGTCCCTCAGTTTAGACTTTGGTACATAGTAGGAACTGTCAACTAACTGGATGATTACCATATTCGCTGTGTTGCCCTGTACCTATACATTTGAAGAAACCATATTCCCTGCTTTCAAACTGCTTACCCTCTGTCAGCTAAGATAGTCTGTGTATGAATGATGATTTAAGGGGGAAAACACACCGTATTTTAAAAGGAGTAATGCTAATGATGATGGTTATATGTTCTCCATTAGTATATTTAAGAATCCAGGAGCACATAAAGGAGGTCTTCAGCAGTTTGAGTGAATCCCATCCTCCACTGTCCCCCTTAACCTCCATGTATGATTGATGACAGGAAGCAGACAAGGGCAACACACAACAGGCAGGACTAGGGAACTCTCCATGAGGACAATTCCTCTTCTGATGCAAAGCACTCACAACTCTGTAACTTAAAATCTTAGTGAATTGTCTGGGTCACTTGGTGGTTCAGTGATCTACCCAAGTATATGCAGTCAGTGTGGACTTGAATGAGAACTTCCTGACTTTGAGATCAGCTTTCTGTTTGCCATGCTATACTGCCTGTATCCTTTCCGTAGTGTCTGGAGTAGGACAATACTCACCACATTGAAGGTGTTTGACAAATATTGTTAGTTAATACATGTTAGTGTTACAATTCGTATTATAACCAGTCCCATGGGAGCCTGGTGGGAGACTATAAATGTATTTATCCCATGGTAGTCTGGGGGAGGTTCTATATTATGGAACACTTAGTTTGCATAAATTATCCCAGAATTGATGTAGCAACAGTCCCAATAGGGACTCAAAGAAATATCCCTAGGGAACCAATAAGGAAACAATGAGCTAACATACATGAAAGAAAACGAGGAGAAACAGAGGTCCCCCACAGGACACAGAGTAAAGCTGTCAAAAGCACAGAACTCATTAGTGAGTGTCCCTTGGCTAGACACAAAGAAATAGGAGAGTGCTCAGCTGGGGTAATTCAAGTAGAAAGATCAAGACTGAACCTGACCTTCATTTTCACCAGGCTTTTCATATCCATTTCTGGTCAATGCTGGGTTTGAGCTCTTGAACAGCATGAATTTCTGCTCAAAACTGATACAGATCTCCCACTCCCTTGAAGAGGTCTCAGAACCAAGCAGCCTGATTACCACAAGGCCATGCCTTTAGCCTCATTTGGCCTCTTCCCTGAGATCTCTCACCTTATCTTCTGTATGTTTCTTCCGCACACTGCCGCCATGTCTTTGGCTTATCACCAATTACCTGGTTTGAGTCAGGATATGCCAGCCTTTTCCTGTTCTTTAATATTCCCTCTCTTTAATATTCTGGCATCATTCTCCCCTTGATTTAGCACTTCCCAATAATAGTGTCTGAGAAAAACATAGCATGAGGAATAGGGAGCTGACCTCAAAGTCAAGAAGATATAGGATTATGTCTCACCTCTGATACATAATGGCCATGGGATCTTGGGCAAGCACCCTTACCTCTAAGGATCCTATGCAGTTCTTCAAGACTATAAATTATGGGGCAGTTGCCAATTGGCACAGGTAAATGTAACTTTCTCATCAAGAGTTCATTGTATTAATGAAAAACTTACTGATCCTGTTCTTATTTCAGCTGATAGATTTGTAAGGATTCCTCTTAACAAAAAATAAGAAAAAAGAAAATCATCCAGGGCACTGTGAAGTCTTTCAGGGGCCACCTGAACCCTCTTGTCTTTCAATATTTTCAGTAGCTTTTCCTTCCCCCTATTCTGGCAAGGGCAAAAAATGAAGGCACTGAAGAAGCAGGGCTCACAAAGCTTTGGTGATTCCAGTGGACAGAAGAAAGCTGGACCTGAGGAAGACCTTGGTTGCCAGACTACACCAAATTGCTAGAACTGGGGCTCATCAGGAACCAGATGGGTAATGTTGGGACATCTATATGTAATTCATCTTCTAGGGCAGTGGTTCTCAACCTGTGGGTCGCAATCCCTTTGGAGGTTGAACGACCTTTTCACAGGGGTCACAGGGGTCGCCTAAGACCATTGGAAAACACATATTTCTGATGGTCTTAGGAACCGAGACACCACTCCTCTATCTGTCTCCAGGCGGGTCCTCCCACATGCAGATATGCCCACATACGAATATGAAAGGGTTGTGGCATTAGGAAGGTTGAGAACCACTCTTCTAGGGCAATAACTAATTAAATCAGTTGGGAAAAATTACAAAAACTAAGGAGTTGGTGTCATTATTAAGAGTTAATGATGATAGCTGAAATTTTTATGGCACCTTGGAGTATGCAATGAGCTTTACATGTGTTAGGCTGCTAGCTAGCTAGCTAAATGTGGAGACGGAGTTAGACAGATTGGATATGATGTTATGGCATCTAAGGACTTTTACGGCTCTAGATCAGTAATCCTACGTGTGACACAGTTCTCAATTGCTTAGCCTTGGTATTTCTTTGCAAACATTCATTCTGTGGTGGCACTCATGCTTTAAACTTGTGAATTTAAGGAATTCTATGGTTATAGACATTATGCCCAATTTTAGAACTTGCTAACACATAGTACCATCATCTTTAGAAATAAAATCTATACTTTTCCCCCTGAAACTAAAGTGATCAGATGGATATTTTGGGCATCACATAGGAAATCTGGTCATTTAAATATTATAGGATTTGTCCTACGTGTGTGTGAGTATGTGTGGTGTAGTGTATATCTGTAATTGTCTTTGTAGTTTGCCAAAATGTAAACCACTACAATATGAAAGAGGCCATGCAGAGGAGCAAGCTTTGTAAATGCAATTTGATAGTGATGAAAGCTAGACATTTAGACCCAGAATGATGGAGATAAACGACATTGGATGAGACTGGTTAGTTACATTTTCTAGATGATAGAAAATAGGCAGGAAGAAAATATATACAAACTAAATTTCAGAATTGTTGTGGAATGTTTACCTGTCACTACAAATTATACTGGAGGCAGCCCAGATTGCCTAAATGGAAAACTACAAGAGATGCTATCCCTCGTACTTCATCCCAGGGAAGATGGCCTTACTGGAATGCATACAAGAACACTGATTTTCTCTTCTTCTCTTTGCTCACACTTTGACCTTCCTTCACCTGACTTTGGATACCTCATACCCCCAAGAGTTCAGCTGGAGTGACTCCCGTGGCCCCGGAAATCAAGGATGGGTGAGACCTCGTGTGCAAACTGAAAGGCGACCCATACTTGGTTTCAGGGGCTTCGAGAACATCGTATTTGAATGGGAAATACTTGAGTTAAGCAACTGTCTTGCAAAAAACAAACATCAGAAATACTGATAAAAAAAAATCTTGCCTCACGAGATGACTACTTACACCAACAGAGAAGAGAGACCATACATATTCCTATCCATAACATCAACAAGAAAAATAAGTATTTAAGTGCTTATGATATATTAGGCACCCTGCTAAGCCCTAAAGATATAAGAAATTCAAAATTGGTACTTGCTATCAAGGAGGTTATGCTCTCATTCCCATGGGGAGGCAACCTGTAAATTAGTAGGCCTGTACAAAACACATACAGATTAGGTGGAAGACTGTCTGAGAGGGGGAGGCCTGAGAAATTAAGATGGAATTTATTCTGAGTCTTGAAGGAAGAGATGTTAAGAGGTAGAGATTAGGGGCGGGGGTTGGAAGAGACCATTGAGGCATCAGAGACAACCAGTGCAATGACACAGTGATGGAAGATGGAGGAAGATGGAGGAAAGATGGAAGATTAAAAGTAAGCCAGTTTGGATGGATGAGAGAATATCTAGAGAGAGATAAAGTTTAAGAAGCCTAGACTGTTAGGAGATGGTCATGTGATTAAGAGGTTTAGCATCTCATGTCTAAGTAAACTTTAATGTTCACTAAACTTTAATAATCTTTGGGAATCATGCTGACAGATCACTGTCTTAAAATTTAAGAAACTCAGGTGAAACCACAGCATAGTACCCAAAGCTCAGAACTTACACAAAATTGCTTTGGCTGTGTCTTCTCCAGTAATCCTGCATCTGTCTGGGGATGGTAGGCCCCAGCCTTGAGTTTCTATGTCAGAATTTCAGAATATAATTTATGTAAAGATCAACAGATGTGAACAAAAGGGCCCCCAAATTCAACGCAAGTATGCAGGGAAACATATAAGAGGAAACCTTTATTAAAGCCCACAGAAAATAGTAAACAAAAATCAATCAATCCACAATCATTTATTAATCACACACAATGAGCCAGGTCCCAAATTAGGCACTAGGAATACAAAACCAGAAATCAATAGAGTCTGTGCCCAAGGAACTTTCATTCTATCTGGGGAAACAATGTGTTCATATCTAAATCTATTCAGAATAAATGTAACCAAATATAGAAGGGTAGACTTTGAGCCTGGAGGAAAGGCCTTGTATATACAGGAGTGCTTGAGCTGAATCTTGTCAGAAGTAAGAGATTCTTTGAGGCAGGGAAAGGAGGGAGTACATTCCAGACAGAGGATACAGTCAGTTCCTAGACAGAGATCGGGAGATGGAGGGACAAGTGTGAAGAACAATCAGAAGGGTAATTTGGCTGAACTTGACTGTGAAAAGGGGAGTAATATCTGATGAATGTGATCAGATCACCTGGTGCCATGTTGGGAAGGACTTTAAAGCCCTTAGAGTCTCCCTGGGAGCCTCAGTTTCCTCATCTGTCATTACAGCATCCACCGCACAGGATTGTTTTAAGGATCAGATAATATGCTATATGTGACAAGCTCTGCCAACATTAAAGTGCTCTCATATAAAATGTTACCTGTTGTTATTATTGATCAGAGGATAAGTACAAATTTTTTTTTGTACTGTTTTGTACTGTTCTCTACAGTTGCATGCAATTGCCAAATCATCTGTAAGATTTGCTGGGAAAACAAAATGAAGCTAGAGTCAAGGCAATGTTTTTTTTATGAACTGTGTGTCGCTGTTGTTGAATAATAACAGAGGATAATGACTGAACATACTGATCTTGAAGGCCAGATAGATTTGGAAGAGTAAGAGCAACCCCTGAATTTTAGAGTTAGGGGATTTGTGCTCAAATCCTTGCTCTTTGCTTTGTTGTTTGCTACCTGGGTTATATCTGGCAAGGGCAAATAATTTCCTCTCTCTAAGATTTAGCTCCTAAATTGGAACAAAGGGGAATCACAGTAATTGACCTCCAATGTCCCTTGATGCCCTAACTCTATTATCCTAAGCTTCTATGGAAAAATGTGGGCTCCTGGCCCTGCTTCCTTTCCGTTGCCCATGCCCTTGGGCTACCATTAAACTAAGCCCTATTTTTTAAAATTTTGTTCCTGTTACAGAGACAGGGAGGACTTTTGAGATCGACTCTTTGTTGCCTTCACGAGAATCAGAAAGTGTCGAATCATAGGTTCATATTGGTGGAGCTGGAAAGAATCTTGGAGGCCAGATGCTCCAACCCTCTCGCTTTACAGATGAGAAAAATGAAGTACAGAAACTGGTGGCAATTGGGCTCAGGATGAGACAGAGAAGGATTTAAATCCAAATCTACTTTTTCTAAGTCGAGGGCCCTTCCAACTACACTGTGCTAAATCTCTAGCCTGGAAAGCACATCTAAACCAAAGAAAATTGTCTGACCTGGCTAAAAGTTTCTTTAGAATCAGGCAGAAAAAGGGACAAACAGTTTCCAGAGCAAGTGGGCTCTGGCTTGTCTGAATTGGCTAGAGTGTTCCTTCCTTCAGACTTGGTCTTTATGAGATGCACAGGCATTCGTCAGAAGGCCTTTCCTGTCTTTAGCCAAGCTCCTTTGCTCAAGTGGCTCCTTCCTCCATACTTTTTCTTAGTTAGAAAATTGGTTGTGGAAGCCCAGCTTCCTTGGAAACTGTTTTCTCAATTACAAGACATTTCTCAGATGGTCTCAAGTGCTTTGCACTTTGAGACAATTTCCTCTAAAGTAATGGCTTACCAGATGTGTGCTCTATCAGGGCCATTAAAGTTAAAAAGAGATATTTAGTGTCCATGTACCAGTTTTCCATTGTTAACTTAAGATTTTATGCTTTGGGGACAATTTTTAATTCATCATCGTCTTTATTGGACAAAGGTGTAGATGATAAAAGGCATTGATCATCCAGAGTTGCCCACAAAATGGGCCCAGTGTGTGAGCCTGTATTTGTTCCTTTAAAAGCTTAAAAACAGTGCCAGCTTTAAGAAATGTGACCCTCTAGAGTTATCCACTAGCATTCAAAAAAAAAATACAACTTTCACTCAGCTCTTTCCAGAAGGCAGTGAAGTCTGATGGTCGGGAAAATAGGGTAATGTCGTAGAAAGATTCCTGAATTTGGAGTCAGAGGACCTAGGTTTAATGACCACTTACCACCTTGCTCTACACCCTCCGTGGGTGTGGCTCGAGGCACAGTGGAAGGATCAATTTCTGCAGAGTCAAAGGATCGGGGTTCAAGTCTCTGGAATTTATTATACCTGTGTGTCAGCCAGGTGCCAGTGATAAGTGGTAGTGATGGAGAGAAGGGAAAAAATATGTGAAGATACACATATACATACACACCCAAGACTCTGCTCTCAAGGAGCAGACATTCTAAAGGGGAAATGAGTAAATCTCTAGTTAATACATAAATGTATGTATTTATGTATATATACATGCACGGTATATATTTATGTGTGAGTATACAATATATAGGTATGTGTATATTATGTATGTATATGTATGCATGTGTATATATGTGTATTATGTAAATTGGGCTAGCTAAATGACATAGTATATAGAGTGCCAGGCCTAGAGTCAGGAAGACCTGAGTTCAGATCCAACTTCAGACACTTATACCTTGGGACCCTGGGCCAATCACTTCACCCTGTTTGCCTCAGTTTTCTCATCTGTAAAATGAGTTGGATAAGGAAATGTCAAACTACTCCAGTATCTTTGTCTAAAAAAGCCCAAATGGCCTCATGAAGAGTCTGACATGACTGATACAGATAAACAACAAAATACGTGTACATATATTTATAGATAATATGTAATAATAAATAAATGTTTATATGCTAATATATTTATAAATATATGCACAAATATTTATAAATAACAAACAGTAATATAATATATTCATATATGCATGTATATTTATACACAAAAGATATATGAAGATAATCTGAAAGAAGAAGTCATTGGCAGCTAGGTAGTCCAATAGATAAAGTGCTGGCTCTGATGTCAGGAAGACCTGGCTGGGTTCAAAGCTAGTCTCAGACATTGAGTAGCTCTGTGACCTTGGGTAAGTCACTTAACAAATGTCTGATTCAATTTCTCCAACTGTACAATGGATATAAATAATAATAGCTTCTTCTCAAAGTTACTATGAAGACAAAAGGAGATACTAGTTGTAAAGGGCTTAGCCCAGTGCCTTGCACATAGAAGGTGCCTAATAAATGTTCATTCCCTTCCTTCCTAAATTCACAGACCCAAGTAGGGCAAAACAGAAGGTAGAGATGATTCTAAAGCAACCAAAGATGGATGAAAGTCACTAGATTCTACTAAGCATTTATAGAGCAAATTTGTGCTGGAGGTGAGACAATTGCACGGGATTCACAAGGTACCTGAAAGAGGGGAAAAACTGAAGGAGTCAAAACAATCTCAGACAATACTGTTACTGGAAATGGTGATCCAGTAAACTAGAACTACTGACCAATGTAACTACTTATCCAATTATGTAAATTATTCATGAGAATCATTTGCATATGCATCAAAGTTGCCTTCAATGAGGAACTTTTGATCAGGGACCAGACAGGTTTCTGCAAATTCTACTCCATCTTTAGTGTCACACAATTGGCTAAAAGAGGTAGAGAATATAAGATCACACTGTACTCATATGCTGATTACCCCCAAATGGAATTTGATTCAGTAGAATAATTTTGTTTTCCAACAAGCTGTCTCTGATCCATCTATCAAAATCATTTCAGATTCTTTGGAAAATACAATAGACACCCTTCGATCTTTAAAACAAACCAAGGTTTACAACAGAGAGACATGCGCTTTCCAAATGTCACATCACTAATGGAAGAGACCCAAAACAGGGTACAAATTGAAGAATTCCTCTTCAAACACAATTCTTTTCAACTTGATGTTCCCTTTTTTGGGTGACATCATTCTGAAAGCATGAAGCCCTAGAATATTGTTGAATATGGCAGAAGTAATCTCTAACCATTGAAAAGAGATACATGAGTATCCAATGAGGAAAAACAAGTGAATGAAAAATACATTTCTTGTATTACACTATGCAGTTAGATGGACAAACTTTTGAGTTTGTATAACAGTGAATCTCTCGATCTCTCTAACTATCTGTCTATTCATTTAACTATCTAGATATCAGTAGGAAAGAGTAAAAATGGACAAAATTGGGTCTAGAATTTAACAGAAAACAGAAGGGTGAAGTGGAAAAACCATTGTATTGGGGGTCAGAGGACCTGAATTCAAATCCTGACAGTGCCAAGTACTGTCAATATTACCATATATAGGTTAGTTAACTTCTTTTGATCTGGATTGGTTTAGAGAAGAGGGAGTTCCTGATTTATAACATAAAAAGGTTGAACCAGATAGATGGCCTCTAATATTTCTTCTACCTTTTAATCTATGTCCTAGGAAGAGTCCAGACTGGATGGTTTTCAGGAAATTGCATATCTCCTTTAACAACCTAGAACTTCTGCCAGGAAAATGAGCCATCTTTTCCCATAAGACTTCAGATCATGAAACTCTATAGCAACTGAGGTATTAAAAATGAGTATCATTCCCCAACTGATAAATAGTCAAAGGATATGAACAGGCAGTTTTCAGATGAGGAAATCAGAAGCTCTCTATAGTCTTAAGTCTGTATCCTAAAGAGATTTTTAAAAAAAGAAAAGAAAATGATATACATATATATATATATGTATATATATGTATATATGTATATGTACAGACATTTATAACAGTTCTTTTTGTGGTGGCAAATAATTGCAAATTGAGGGGATGTCCATCAGTTGGAGAATGGCTGAGCAAGTTGTAGTATATGATGGTGATGGGATACTATTGTGCTATAAGAAATTATGAGCAGGATGGTTTCAGAAAGAAAAAAAAAAGCCTGAGAAGACTTATATGAACTAATGCAAAGTGAAGCAAGCAGAACTGTACACAGTAACAGCAATATCATATGATCAACTGTGAATGACTTAGCTACATGAGCAATACAATGATCCAAGATCATTCTGAAAGATTTATGATAAAAAACGATATCTACCTCCAGATAAAGAACTGATGGAATCTGAATAGAGATTGATGCATACTTTTTAAATTAATTTTTGTTTTGTGGGGTCTCTAAGTCTCTTTTTTTTTTGCAAGATGGCTAATATGGAAATATGGTTTGCATGACTTCACATGCATAATCCATATCAAATTGCTTGCCTTCTCAAAGTAGGGGCAGGGAGATAATTTGAAATTCAAAATAAGAAATGTTAAAAATGTACATATAATCAGGAAAAAAAAGAAAACCTATGCACTATTATAATCAAGGTTAGACTTGGAAAAATGCACTGTTTATTAAAAAGTATGCTTAACATTCAAAAGTATAAAAGTATTATTTCATGATAAAAATTAAAGAACATACATTAAAAAATGAGTATCATCCTGAAAGCAATAGTTCATGGTGGTTATGAGCTGGAGCCAACATGTATCTAATAAATAAGGAACTAAAACTTCCATGAAGAATTTGAAGAAACAATGTCATCAGAGAAATGTATGAATGAAAAATAAGAAAGCAAGAATTAGGGACAGGAAGTAGATAGTATGAGCTCTCCCCAGGTTATCTTCATAATGTCAGGAAGCATCCAGGATTCTGGATGAGCCCCACTCCTATCCTATGGCACAGTTATGTGAGGATGTGGATAAGGGTCACATGCCATGGGCAAGCATGGAGGGTTTACATTCTGCACCATCGGAGAGATTCAAAAACAGGGAGATCACAGATCCTTTTGAGATGACGATATTTGTGATCTGCTCTGTGGGCATGCTCAAGTGTAGAATTAAATCATCTTGTTCCTTAAAGAAAGAATGCTTCCAATGTAGTTAGATTCTGTTTCTGTTTTTGAATGTGTACTTTCTGTCATTCATCAAGTGAAGGCTAATGGATGCATTTTCATGGGACAGCATTACCTAATGCTACTGAATTACCTGTACCAAAGGATTACCCCAGCTCCCAAGCTTAGAAACTGAAAGATGCAGCAGTAGACAGTCCACAGGTACTTCATCAGCTTATGGACAGGACAGAGAGAAAGCTATTGGACATATTGTGTATGAATACAAAAAGAGCCAAGTACTCATTCTATGTTAATATATAGACTTAAAAAAATTACCAATCACTGGGTATTCAATTCTCTGAAAATAGTCAAAGAAAATGAATGTAGCTCTCTTTTAACCTCCATCTTACACAAATCATACTAGAACACCTTATTCTTTTCATGTTTCTTGTCTCTGCATTTCCTAAGGAATGGTGTGTGTGTGTGAGTGTGTGTGTATGCGTGTGTTGAACTCAGCTCAAAAACATTCCAAAAATAAATGATGTATCTAAGTTTAAACACATTTTCTGTCACTGGGGTTATTTTAATGAACGCCTCCTTGCATTTTCTGTAGAACAGCATCTTTCTTGCTAATGGTAGCCCTTTCTGAGTGACACCGGAGGTGCATGAAAGGGAAACAGTGGCTGCTTCATACTGAAGTAGAGACACAAAGAGCAGCTTCTGAACACAGGCTTCCAGACTTCCTTTCAATGAAGTTCTTTGAAATTTGGAAAGGAAGTAAAGATGGATACATTTTTTGGGGGAAAAATGTGTTTTGTTTTTATATCACCTTCATTTCCAATATCTCCCTTTTCCACCTGTCCAGAGGGCCATCCCTCATAGCAATGACTGAGAGAGCAAGAAAAGTAAAGTTATTCAACCAAAGTAATGAAGCCCAACATTATATGTGCTTTGCCATGCCCAGAGTCCTTCTTCAACTTGGCAACAGAAGGAAAGATGCCAGTGCTAATATCTTTTATTCATGGCCAAACTTGGTCATATAATTAACAGAGCAATTAGGATTCTTTGTTTTATCTTTTTTATTTATTTTGGTAAATTCTACACTATCTCTAAAGAAATATAGAGAAACTTTGGTTCAGTTCATCAAGATTTAATTGAGTGACCACTCTGTTCCATGGAGTTCTGGACCTCAGAGATACAATGAATGGCCAAAAAAAAAAAAATAGAGTCAGTCCTGGTTCTCAGGGATCCAATCCATCCAATAAACATGGTGGAGATACAATTAATAAGAAAAAATAGCATCCCTGCCCTCTAGGAGCTTATAAACCAAGGAGGCAGGAAAGCAGAAGGGTAGATGGGGAGAGACACTGGTGGGTACCAGGAATGGGGTAGGGTATTGAGGGTGGGAAGTGGGCATCTTATTCCTTGGCGCTGAAACTAGGAAGAGCACCAATAGGCTCAGAGTCCACTTTCTATAAAGAAAAGCATTAAGGAGGCTGAGGGGGTGGTGTCCATCAAGGCTTGAATTACCAACATGGTGATGAAATTACAGGGGTAGCAGGTGGGTCAGTGAATAGAGTGCCTGGCCTGAAGTTAGGAAGAAAAATTCCTGAATTCAAATCTGATCTCAGATACTTAGTAGCTGTATGACCATGGGCAAGTCACTTAGCCCTGTTTGCCTCCGTTTCCTTATCAATAAAATCAACTGCAGAAGGAAATGGCAAATCACTCCAGTGTCTTTGCTGGAAAAACCTCAAATGTGGTCACAAAGAATTGGACATGACTGAAAAATGACAGAACAACAAATTTATCATTAGGGCTTTTGTGCTGATTACACAGCCATGATTATTGGTAGAAATGTATTTTGTTAAGGTATTCCCAAATGGCTTCCAGTTCATGTGCTTGGTATTTCAAATTATATTAGGGACCTAAAAGCAATGATGAGATTAGAAGTGAGTAGTTTAACCTGGGAGGAGCATCACATCTTGTTCCCTGGATGTGAAACCCAGAGAAGCAGATGCAGAGTGGACTGAGAAATATAGTAAGGAGGGAAATATAGTTATGCAGGGAGTGGGACTGGATCTGTGATTACACTGGAATAGGCCCTCAGGAGTGAGGAACCTGCCACCTTGAGGCCACACATGGCCCTCCAGGTCCTCAAATGCAGCCCAAACTCACAGGTTCCCTACCCCTGGGTAATAGGGAATTCCTGGAAAAGGAAAATCCCTCTTCCAATGGATAGCACTACAGCGTCTCTGACTTATAGTCTTAGATTTGTTTGGAATGCTAAGGAATAAAATGCTTTGCCCAGGGCCTCACACACAGTGGGAGTCAGAGGCCAGACTTGGAGGCATCTACCCAGTTCTGAGTGACACTAGGTTTCCACTAGGGCCACACTGGACATTAGTGGCAAGGCAGGCAAGGCAGCAGGAGAAATGACAGCTGGTAGGATCAGGAACTGCCTCTTGGGGGTTGAGGCAGTGGAAGTTAACCTTGAATGTTGCTGATGTTTGTCCTTCGTTTTCAAAGAGGGGAATGAGGACTTTAAGAAGACAATGGTGTGTGTGTGTTTGTGTGTGTGTGTGTGTGTGTGTGTGTGTGTGTGTGTGTGTGTGTGTGTGAGTGTGTGGGTGTATGCGTGTTTGGGGGAGTATCATCTGCAGTATAGGGTAGGCAGAGATGTAAAAGTTCTGGGTAAAGAAAGAACTTCATTAAGGATCTACATTTTTGTTTGTAAATTCATCTGTTTCTCTTTGTCAAGAATTAGAAATTTACTTGTGCACTACCAAGAAACGACTCTACAATTTACTGATAATAGAGGAACAACAGATAGGACCCATGGCACGAATGCAAGGATATGTGAGTCCACTCTTTTGACTCCCTCTCACCCGAGTTCAAATCCTTCCTCAGACCCTTACTAGGTGCTTAACACTGAGTAACTCACTTTAATTTCTTTCCATATAAACTTTCTCATTCATAAAATGAAGATGATAGATGGACCTACCTCACAGAGTTGTTGTGAGGATCAAAAGCAATGCATATGAAAAGCCCTTTGTGAACCTTAATGTTGTATCAATGGTGGCTATTTCTATTAGGAATAGGGACTGGACCTGTGTTTTTAGTGGTGTAGGGATCTACTGTCACTGAAGATGAGTTCCTTCTCTGGATCTTAGAGAATTTCCTACAGCACTGGGAGTTTAAGTGACTTGTCCAGGGCCACACAGCTAGTAAGGTCAGAGATAGTACTTGCACCTATGTCTGCCTAGCTCTGAGGCCATCTTTTTTATCCACCAAACTAAATCCTTTCTGAACTTTGCCTTTGTTCCCCCTCTTCTTTATCACTCTAAAACTTTCCATAGCCCCTGGAGCCTGCTCACTCTTTGGTGGCTCTCTCACCCTGGAACATCCTTCTGCCATTTCAACCCCATTCTCCCATGTCTGAGTTCCTCCCCGAGTCTTCATTTTGGGAAGGAAACCTGGGTAGCCTAGCTTTTTTCCCCTCCTGAATATGTTTCTGATTTTCTAGACCTGGATGCCCTTTTCCTAAGTGGGTACCTTAACCCACTTCTCTGCTTGTGAGTTCCATTTTGTGTGCTCTCTTCCTCCATTAGAATATTAGCTCCTCAAGGGGTCAGAGAAGCTCTTTATCTTTGCTTGTATTTGCATCTCTACTATTTAGCAGAGTATCTGAAACACTGTAAGTACTTAATAAATGCTTGTTGTCTGCCTTTGGAATCCTGCCTCTCTTCCTCCTCCTCCTCCTCCTCCTC
>CM053580.1:24235898-24263370 GCA_028627135.1 Pseudochirops cupreus
GTAGCCCAGTGCCCATCCACCATTTCACAGATTAGGAAATTGAAGCCCAGAGAGTTGAAGTCACTTGCCCAAAGCTACACAGGTAGTAAACAACAGGTGTAGGATGGGAACCCAGGTGTTCTTCATTCAAAGTCAATGTTTTATTCATTTTGTTTTCTTCATCATGCCAAGCTTTGAAGGTATACAGATAGACAACATCTCTTTAAAAATTCTGGGCAAATTTGAATTGGTATCTTTTTCTTCTCTCAGTTTCTCTACAGTAGCAAAGACTCACCTCTTTACAAAGTGTAATTTACTGCCACCAACCTTGTCACAGTTAGTTCAAACACTGTTGTCCCAATTTTCTAGATAAGCCAGTCTACAATCAAACAAGTAGAGGTAGGGTATAGATTCTAAACTTTTGGTTCCAAGTCCACAGTTTTTGGGTATCCTTCCCACCACCCCAATGGACACCAAGCTGCTATAGCTAGCAGTAGCATTCAGAATCTTTACCTTGATCATTCTTTGGAAAAATAGCTGTAGAGTTGAAGCAATTATCTCGGCATGTTGGCTAAGTGACTGTTTGGAGAGTTTGAAAGGGATCTTTTTGTTCTTTTCTTCCATAGACCTGGCTCCCTCACACTATTGCCTTCCTCCTCCCAACATCAAGAGCAGTCTTTTTATTTCTCCCCTTCAAGAGCAAAGGAAGTCACTGAAGGGAAAGAAGAGGAGTGTTCTTCCAAGGGGATGGAGGGACCAATTAATATCCAATTATCCAGTACCATGCCACAGCTTCTGGAATGATTATATACCTGTCTCATGGTTTTGTTTCAGTTTGGGGTTTGGGTTTTTTTGTTGTGATTGTGGCAGTAAAACATTTTTTAAACTTTATTTATTTTTTGTGCCACAATCATTTTTGAATATACCTAACCACCCCCAAACTGGATCCTCCTTTATAACAAAGAAAAACAGTTGAGTAAAACCCATCCACACACTGACATAGCTCGATAGTGTGTGCAACACTCCCAAGCAATAGCCCTCCGCATTTATAGTGAAAATAGAGAAGGAAGAGCTTTTAATTGTCTGTCCTCTGGGATTATGATGGATCATCTGAGTTTGGTTGCATTTGAAAGTTGTTTTTACTTACATTATTGTCAACAGTACCAAAGGGCCCTATGGATCATTTAATCACTGCTCACAGCTTCTACTAATTATGGTATAGATGCACTAGAGAGAATTAATAACAGATTGAGTGCAGGTACTCGTTGGAAGAGTTGGATGAGTGGATCTTAGTTTCTAATGGAGGGAGACGACAGCTCAAAAGAAACTGAAAAGGGGTTATGGGGATGGAGAGAATGCACACAAAGTGTCATGGCAGATGATAGCAGGAGAGTGCTATGGAACAGAACTTGAGATCATCCATTCCTAGATGAATAGGAATTTTGTGTTCATCTAGTTGGGGAAACTGAGGCCTGGAAAGGTGAACTATTTTGCCTAAGGTCTCACTAGTAGGAAATGGCAAAGTCAGAATCTGAATCTTGTTTTTTCTGCCTTCAAATCCAGCACTCTTTCCGTGACACCAATTTACTTCAACTCTTGACAGGCACATGAATGACTACCCCAGAGAGATTAGGCTTGTCTTCTTTAGTCCCAGAGGGAAGTATGAGGCACAGTGAGTGAAAGTTGCAAAATGCCAGATCCAGGCTAGCTGTGAGAAAATATTTTCAAATACTCACAGTTGTCTTAAACTGGAAAGGGCCACCATAGGAAGCAGGGAATTCCCCTTCCTCAGAGGGCTTCAAACAAAGGCTTCATGATCACTTCCATGTGACTGTTTTTCAGGTAAAGGTAGGATTAGATGACCCCTGAGGTCTCCTGAAATTCTCTAATTCTTTGGTTCTCAGTTTTGTAATCAATAAGATAATCCCTAGTGTCTTTTCTAGCTCTAAACATGAGAACTTTTTTTTGTGAATGCCACGGATTCTCTTGATGGTCTGGTGAAGCCTATATTCTTCTTCTCAAATGAATCCCCCAAAACCTACCAAGGGGTCTGTGGACCACAGGATAAGAATCTCTGCTCCATCATCCTCAGTCATGATACCAACAAGACCATTTTGACCTTTGTGTTTGACCTTTCCTTAGGCTTCCAATGATTTCAGTTCAGTAGGCTGGTTGTAATGAAGGTTGCTGAGGTCCTGGAATGGGAAGGAACTCTTTACATAAAAACCAAGATTACAAAGCAACTGCTTCAGTTATTTTTGTTGCCGGTCAGTTGTTTTAGTCACATCCAACTCTTCACGACCTTATTTGGGGTTTTCTTGGCAAAGTTACTGGATTAGTTTGCTATTTCCTTCTCCAGCTCCTTTTACAGATGGGGAAACTGAGATAAATAGGGTTGCATGATTTGCCCAGGGTCACACAACAAGTACGTGTCTGAGGTCAAATTTGAACTCAGATGCTCTTGATTCTAGGCTTAGTGCTCTATGCACTACACCATCTAGCTGCCAGTTTCAGTTAGAGATGTATAAAAATATTAATAGTGGCTGTTGTCATTGTTATTACTGTAATTATTAATAATATTATTTTACTATCAACAGTAGTCTGAATGTCATCAAAGGCAATCAGAGTGAGTTAGAGACTTAGACTGATATGTAAGGGCTTTGTGACCCTGGCAAAGTTACTTAACTTTTCAGTGGCCCAGGAAACTCTCAAAAACTAAAACTTGCAAAATAGCTACAAATTTATATTGATTCAGGACAACAATAAATTAAAGTAACAATAAAAGCTCAGGTCTGGACCAAGTTGATTTCACCGTTAGTTGCACCTCTTTGGCATTATAAGGTTTGCAGAAATTCCGGGCACATCTTTTCCGATTTGATTCTCCCAGAATTCCCTGTTTTAGAACACAAGAGCGTGGCCCACTTGGTGGCATCGTTCATCCTTGCTTCCAAACTTTGAAGTAAAGAACAGTATGGTTTTTCACTTTGCTATGGATATTCAGCATTGAATTCAATTCAAAAAACATTTATTAAGCACCTATTGTATGCTAGAAATATAAAAATAATCAAAATGAGGCAGTCCCTGTCCCCAAGAATCTCCTGTTCTGCTATGAGACAAGATCAACAACAACAACAGCCAACATTTTCGTAGACCTGAGCTCAGATGCTGAGTAGCTGTGTGTCCCTGGGCAAGTCACTTAACCCTCAGTTTCCTTGTCTGTAAAATGAGCTGAAGACAGAAATGGCCAATGACTCCATCATCTTTAAAAAGAAAACTCCATCCATGCAGGGTCACAAAGAGTCAGACATGACTGAAAAAATGACAATGGCAACAATATAGTGCCTACCATTTGCTGGCATTGTGCTCAGTACTTTACAAATAATATCTCATTTGATCCATTCAACAACCCTGCAAGGTAGATAATATTTTCATCTTACAATTAAGGAAACCAAGGCAGATGAAAGTTAAGTGGCTTGCTCAAGGTTGCATAACTAGTAAGGATCTGAGGCTGGATTTGAACTCAGGTCCTTCCTGACTCAAGGCTCAATGCTCTATCCACTGTGCCACCTAGATGCCCCAAACACTTGCTCTGCATATCCCTTTAAGGTAGGTGTTAGCTATTCTTATTTGAAATTTACAGTTGAAGCAAACAGAGGTTAAGTGACTTGTTCAAAGTCACACAGCTACCAAGTCTTTGATGCCACATTTGAACTCAGAACTTTCTGACTTCAGGCTCAGTGCTCTAGCCATCACACTGCCATCTCCCTCTGCGCAACAACCAGTACGATACAAAATAAAGACAAATTAATTTCAAGGGGCCATGAAAAACTGAGGGCATCAAGAAAGGCCTCTCATGAAAGAGGGTACTTCATCTGAATCTTTAAGGGAGCCTGGGCTTCAGAGAAGAGGTAAGGAGCACACTATTACAGGCATAGGGGATGGCCTGTATGAACATCCATATGTGTGACCAAGCAGCTAACTTGGCTAGAATATGACCTGAAGGAAGAGGGGGTGATACAGCATCTGCCAGGATGCCCAATTGTGAAGTGCTTTCATGGACAAAAAGAGCAAGCTGTATTTTTATCTTAGAAACTAAGAGTGAGTGAAGTCATTTTTAGGGGTCAGTGACATGACCTAACCTTGCTTTAATTACATCAATATGGTGATTGTGGAAGATCAGTCAGAAATGAAAAGGACAGGATTTAGGGAGATTAATTACTAGTTTATGGCAATACTCCATTGGGAAGGTAAGAAGAGGTGAGATGTGAATGCACAGAAGGGAATGGGAGGGATCTTGAGATGTCCAGAGACTCCGTGAACAAAGAGGAGGCCAACTTGGAGGGAGCCCTGTGTTTAAGACATCACTTTGCTTCACATATGATTCTTTCAAGTAAATTTATCTCCCATGGGTTTTGCAGCCAGAATTGCTGAACAAATCATACCTTATAACCAGCCAGGTAAAATGAACCAACTGGACATCCTTTCATTGGATCACACCATCTAGACAGAACATGATGGCCATGGTGATTCTGTTGATGAATGATAGTGTTGTTCCTAACCTGGGCATACCCTGTACTTGGGATGTCTGACTCATAGTAGGTCTCCATTTCCTCATCTGTAAAATGAGAAGGTAGAATTAGATTGTCTTTAAGTTTCCTTGTAGCTTCGACACGCCAGGGCAAGTCAGGCAGGTCCAAATCGTCTAGAAACAATGAATCTACAAACACATCCAGAGAGCCCCCAGAAAGTGCTGGTAAAGCATCTCTTCATACAACATGAGAATAAAAATGTTAACCCTACTTGGAGGTCAGAGTCATGAACATACGCTAAGAAATTGACCCTTTTACACGTGGATGCTGGAAAAGTGGCCCTTATTGATTATTTTTATTATGTTAAGAAGCTCAACCTTCCTGTTCCACAGAGTGCTATCTCTAAATCCATCTTTTATCATGTGACAGAAATCCATTTTCAATATTGTTTTAGAAGCTGAATTCCCCACGGTCTCTATCACCCCAAGATCTATTTTTGTTTATTTATTTTGTGGTGATGTACTGCACACAATTGCCTATTGATATGAAGCAGGCTGCATAACGATTTTTCGGCTTTGATCACTGGAAGAAATCGATTTTTAACAAGCCTGGGGTATGGCAGCAGCTGGTTATGTTGTGCATCTAACAACTTCATTGAAGGTCCCTGGTTTGATTTGCTGTTGCTAAGTGCCCTTTTTCAGTGGGCGTGTCTGGGAAGGTTTCCTCCAAAGACTAGAGATCTTGCATCAGGTTAGAAAATGTTGTTCAGTGTTAATTACTGATGCTATTCTTCTAGGAGGCATCCAACATAGTAGAGCCATCCACTTGCAATGAATTCTGCAAGTACAAACACAACTCCCAATTAGCTTCCTCAAGGCAGTATCAATTTAAAACACACACACACACACACGTATGTATGTGTATGTGTATGTGTATGTATATACATACACATACATATGCATACATGTGTTGGTTTCACTTTCTTTTTCATGTGGGAGGTTAGTACCAGAGCCTGTGTTGGGGTGTCTGGGTGGGCTCTTCCTTTCCTGAGCTCGTTCTTTCTCACGTTCAGCCAGTGAGCTGGCTTGTAGAAGCCGTCATTCTCACAGAAGACCCCAGCAGCAAGAAGGCACTGGGGCAATCAGTATCCTGATGTAATTGGAAGCAAGAAATCATAATGCTCTTGATTATTTCTGTTTGGGTGTGGGAGCCTACCAGGGACCTAAAATGGGCAATTAACCGCTGTCACTGCATTGCTGGAAAATGCACAAGAGACTTTCCATTTGCGAAAAGACTACCAGTCTTTCCCTCCTATAAAATCCTTGTTGGATCTCCCCAGTCCATCAAAAAACCAAACTATATAAAATCCCAATAAAGACGGAGCCTTCATTTTCAAGAATTCCCATTCATCTTCCTGCAGGTTTTATTCATCAAAGTATTTTTACTACAATTGTTTTGTTCTTCTAATCTTTGTCATGAAGTTAACATATCTGGGATTTATTAATTTCTGGTAGCTTGAGCTCTTTGGTACACAGAGAAGGTTAGGGTTTTCTAAATGAAATTTGGGGCAGGGTGCTCAGCTTGATGCCACCCCCCCATTCCTCCATTCCTCTATGCGCTAAGAAATTCACCCCCTTTAGGAAGCATTGACAACCTGGAACCTGGCTGCCTGTGATTTCTCTTCCCTCTGTGACAAGTGCAGTTTGATTTTTTTGTATTATCTTGCAGATTTTTATCTTGACCTAGGATTACTTGTGTTAAAAAAAAATAACACCAAAAACCCCACAATCTTGACAGCTGTTCCTGTCAAGAATAGACCCAAATCAATGATTAAATAGTGTGTCTCTAGAAAACTAACTTGCCGTGGTTTAAAACAAAAGAAAATTGTATTTCTGGTATGGGAAATAAATATTAGGTGTCCTTAGATCCTTAGACTATATTTCTGAGAATGTCTCTTCTTTACTGTGGGCATGTTCCTCTAACCCAAAGAAAGGAGTGGTATCAGAGAGGGGCCAAGCCTTTAGCAATTTCTGAAAGCATAATACCACCCAGCAATAAAAATAACTTACTTTCCTTTTAAAGATATTTTCACTGTTAAAATGAGAATGGAGAGAAAGTCAATGTCACACCAAACTTTAGCTGAGTTTTGTGTTATCAAAAAGTGAGGGAAAGCTTTGGAGGGAGGAGGGCTTGGGCAGGAACTAACAAAGGAGACCAGGCTACGCATTATTATTTTTTCTTTTCACTGCTATGCTTTGTCCTTTATCTATGAAATTGGATTGGATTGGAAGGACTAAAATGCCTGGGATATTTTTTTCTTTCTTTTTTCTTCCTTTTTTTTTTCTTTAGCTGTTTATGGTGAATTTGTTTCACATGGAAGGGGGTGAAGATTCTTGATCATCATTCCTCAGACATCCTTATCTTTTCAGTTTCATTTTCTGATTTCTTTTTTCTTTCTTTAGCAAGAGAAAATGAAATCTTGTTTCTTGAGTGTCCATGGTCATGGTGGAGCTGGAAGGGGTCTCAGAGCGTTCTATGTCCAGATGTTTCAGAGCTCTTTCCACCATACTAGCTGGTCTCCCTGAAGTACCAGACCTATGCATGTTTCTTAGAACACCGTTGAACTAGAGGGCTTTCAAGGCACTTTCCACCTCTAAATCTAGCACATAGGCCCTAAGGAAACACCATTACGTACTTTAAACTAGAAAACATAAGCAAGCCCTGCAATATAAAGGAAGTTAGGGAAATGGATCTTAACCATCTGTCTCATTTTATATCCACAGCTTGGGGCATCTATGTGGTATAATGGATAGAGAGCCAGGTCTACAATCAGGAAGATCTGAATTCAAATTCAGCCTCAGACACTTACTAGCTGTGTGACCCTGGACAAGTCATTTCATCCTGTTTACCTCAGTTTTCTCATCTGTAAAATATTTGAGCTGGAGAAGAAAATTACAAACCACTCCAGTATCTGCCATGAAACCCCACAGAAAGTCAGACATGACTGAAACAACTGGACAACAAATAAAGAATTTAACAGTAAAATATGTGTATGTTCCTAGGGCAATAAACAATTCTGAAAACTACCCACCAAGATGATGTGGTTTAATGGAAAGAGCTCCAGATTTCAAGTCAGGGGATTTGGGATACAATCTTGGTACTGGAAGCAAATTAGTTCTCTTTCCCTCAGTTTCCTCATATTTAATGAGGGGTTTGAAATCGATGACTCGTGAGATCCCTTCGAGTTATAGATCTAGGATACTGGTATCTAAGAACCCACCATAAGCACAGACAGTCATTAAGTTCATTATGTATATATGTCGGTGCTCAGGAGAGACCTGAGTTCATATTCCACCTCTGACAGATCGTAATTGTATATTCATGGATAAGTTGCTAATGTCTCTGAGCCTCTCCATCATCATCGACAAAAAGACCTATAAGACTGACCTCGGGGGAGATGTTGAAGTGATGAATGTAAAACACTTTGCCACCCTTAATATTCCACATGCATTTCGGTTGGCACATTTTTTTCCTTTCCCAAACCCTTATCAGCTGTATGACCATGAATAAGTGACTTATCCTCTCAGTCCTGAAATAGAACAATGTCAGTTGTGAGATACATACTGCATGTGGATGTCTCTCTGAGATACAGACTGCATATGGATGTCTGCATGTATGCATGAGACACAGAATGGCATAGTGAATGGACAGCTGGCCTCAGACTTAAGAAGACTTGGATTCTAGTACTTCCTCTGACATATCCTGATTCTGTGACCCTCGGCAAGTCACAACTTTTTAGGGTCCCTAGAGAACTCTCTAAGAATGTAAATTGGTACCTTCACCACAACTTCTACATAAGGAATTTCCCAGAGGAACTCTCAGGGACACTTAGGTACTGCCACAAAGTGCAAATTGTATTGGAGATGCCATCTTATTGACCTAAAATATATAGTATGGGGATTATTAACTCCACTTTTCAGATGAGGAAACTGAGATTCAGGAAGATGAATTGACAACTTTATTAAATAACAAATATTGAAAGTCATTCTGAAGCATAACTTAGTACATATTAATGCATAGTTCATTTGAATGAAAGCAGAGCCCAGTTCTTGCCTATCATTTATCCCTCTATAATCTTATCAGCTGAAGATGCGTCATGGTACAGTGACTGAACAGAAGAGGGCTAGTCTTTTTAGCACAGAAGACTTCTTCTGATACATATTGGTTGCGTGATTCCTTCAATGATGTTGGTCAATACTCTTCTATGACCTCAAATCCTATGAACTCCTATGAACTTGCTTGTGAAGTTAAGTGAGATGCCCAGGGCCAGACATTTCATAAGTGTGTGAAAGAGAGAGACAATCAGAGACAAAGACAGAGACAAAGAAACAGGTGGAAATAGAGAGAGATAGAGACATGCTGCCTCCCATCATTATAATTAAATGTATTAAATTCAAGCTTTGGTTCAGCCTTCAGAAATGTATGTCCTTTAAATACCTAACAAAATAACATTGAGTCCCTGGCCATCATACTCCATCTATAGCACACTGAGGTATAAAATTAATCCATCCCTCAAGGTGCCTTCATTTTGCCTTTGGGAAAGCCAGAATAGTTCATCCCATTTGTGGTATGTTGAGGGGTCCTTCATCTTCACTCCTTTCATAATTTTTCACTGGAAACAAAGTTTATATCACTTCTTTCAAATGGCAATTCTATCTTCCTCTCAGAAAACATGTCAGTGTGAAAGATACTTGACAGCTGATTAGGAAGGTGACATATATTTTACTTCCTTTCAGATGAATCCTTCTCAAAATGTATTTACTTACCAGGGCCAGTGACAGCCTCTCCTGCAAAAATAATTGATAACCTTTCTAGTTATTTTACAAGGGTAACAATGAAACAAGAAAGACCTTTCCCATATTTTTACAGATTAAAGAGCCAGGGACTAACTGATTGACACAGAGATTTTTTTTTTTAAGTATTTGGCCATTGACACGTTTTCCTGCAGTTCTATCTTAACATTTCTTTGCCTGATTGGTGTTGATACTTGAGGCAAGTGGTCTGTCTTTAAGCATTTCAGTCAGGGCAATATACACAATTATTCTGTGAAGTTATATTTTAAAAAAATGATAAGTAACAGTTTACCTATCACCTCTCATCCACTGATATCAAAACAACTCTAAATATGTCAAATTGGGAGCAAAGGTATTTTCTGATTTCAAGTTTGAATTATGGAATTAAAAAAAATTAGTAACAAGGTTGTATTACTCACATAATAATTATTATCATTATAATAGTAATTGTATGGTGGTGCTAATAAGGTTTACAAAGCACTGTTCATATCTTTATATGTTATTTGATCCTCATATCATCCTTAGGAGGTAGGTGCCATTATTATCCCTACTTAAAGATGATCAGATTCAGAGGTTAAGTGACAAGTTTAGGTGCATAGCAAGTACTTAATAATAAATACTTGTTCCCTTCTATCTATCAATCTGATATCTACCTATTCAATCAGGTCCATCCATCCATCCATCTATCCACCCACCCATCTATCCATTGATCTAGCTTATCATCAATCATATCATCTATATCATATCATCTCTCCATATTATCCATGCATTCATCCATCCATCCATCCATCTATCTATCCATTCATTTATCTATCTTATCATCTGTCATATCAACTATCCCTCTATCAATCTATCTCTCTATCCATCCATCTCTCTCTCTCTGTCTGTCCATCTGTCCATCCATCTGTCCGCCCATCATATCCACCCATCTATCCAGTGATGTATCTCATCATATACCCTCTTTGTCTCTGTCTCTGTCTCTCTCTGTCTCTGTCTCTGTCTCTCTCTCTCTGTCTCTGTCTCTCTCTCTCTGTCTCTGTCTCTGTCTCTCTCTGTCTCTGTCTCTCTGTCTCTCTCTCTCTCTCTCTCTTCACAAAACTTCTTGATATTTGAGGGTAGGTTTGTTCTAAGTCTCCTTGCCTCCAAGGCCTGCACTTTAACCCTCTGTTAAGTACACATATACTACATAGAATAAATAACAAGATAGTATGTCCAGCCTATTTTAATGAAAAGGGTAGAGCTATTTACTATTAGAATATTTCAATATGACAGGCAGTGCGATGAGGCTCAGCCTTACAATTGGGGAGATCTGAGTTCTAGTCTTCCCTCAGACACATGTTATTTGTACAACCCTGGCCATCTCACTTAATCTCTCAGTGCCCTCAGGTAATTCTCTAAGGCTCTAAGGTTTAGGAACCTTGTGATCTGATGAGTGGTCTCCAAATTGAGAGTTCACTGAGAGTTCCCAATAGGGCTAAAATCACAGGTTCCAGCTGGGGTAGGGATCTGTACTTAAATGGCTTGCAGCTAAGTTGTTGGAATAGTTTATTTTGAGCATCTCAAATATTTTCTTTACAATGTTTATGCCATTAATTTATTAGCTGTCATCCCCCTAATCCTTTCTCTGTAGATAATGCCAAGATAAATGTCAACCTAGTCCAGGCAGAATTAGGATCAATGACAAATTAGTAAGGGGTTTAAATGCAATCAACATGGATTTATTAAGTGCCTGCTGTTTACTAGACATTATACTAGGTGTTGGGAATAAAAGCTAGAAATGGGATAGTTCCTCGTTTCAAGGAGAGTACATTCTAGGGAGATTAGATATATTTTTACTCTTTACAATATGACTAGGGACTAGATATATGTGTTTGTTAATAGTACAAAGACCACTGGATTTGTTTTTCTATTTCGTTTTGTTTTGCTTTTTTGCAGGGCAATTGGGGTTAAGAGACTTGCCCAAGGTCACACAGCTAGTTTTGTGTTAAGTATCTGAAGTCGGATTTGAACTCAGGTCCTCCTGACTCCAGGGCTGGTGCTCTATTCACTGCACTACCTAGCCACCCCCAAAGACCATTGGATTTGGAATAGGGAAACTGGTCTAAAATCCCACCTCTTCTATTTACTACCTCTAATGTAAAATGAGAGGTCCCTTTGAGTATTACAACAGTGATCTTAGAGCCCTTTGCCCCTAAATACTAGACATATTAGCCATGGCAAATGTAACAATTAATGACATTTAGGTAACACTATAAAGTTGCAAACAGTATTACTGGTATTATCTCATTGCCCTCCCAACAACCCTGTAAAATAAAGAGTTCAGATGTTATTGACCCCATTTTTCAGATGAGAAAACTGAAATTTAAGGAGATGAATGATTGACATTCTCATAATAACAGGTATGAGGGTTTTCTGAATGTGTGTCTTCCTGATTCCAAGGCTATCATGCAGCTCAATATACCACCTTGCCTTTCTCTATAAGGAGCAGAATCTAGTCTGCTTGTCCAGATCCCTATTTTTCTAGCGACTATTAATCCTAGATTCATACATACAGGAAACAGAGTGCAGGCTCCTCAAAAGCAGTGGCAGATTTGTTTTTGTCCTCATATCCTTAGCTCCTCACAGTGTGTGGCTCATAGTAGGCACTTACTAAGTGCTAATTGAATTGAACTGCGTACCAATTTCATCCAATCTGATGTAGGTAGTTTTTGGTACTTTGATTTCTCAGCTCAGGATAGTATTATAACAGGCATAAATCAGCTTGGAGACAGATGCCATCTGATCCCAGAATGGTATAGGGGGCATCTGTCAGAGTCATGCTTTGTTGACCTAATGGAATGCCCCTGCCTTCTGAGAAGGAGCAAATTGGTTGTTTCTGGAGGTTATGTAGTTCCAAGCCATTGCTTGCTGTTGGAGAGCATTAATCCCATTATATTGGTTGTTTCCATAGTTAAAGACTGCCTTGTCAGAGTGCTAACTGCCCATGTCTATGCTTCAAGCCATTAAGTAATAAATTGGTCATAATGGATAATTTCTCAGAGTATTTTTTCAAATAATGAAAGATATTATGTTAAATGCTCTGCACACATGCTCATCAGTTACCTCATATAATCCCATACGTTTGGCTTACAGCAACTATGAAAATTGAGCTTGGAGATTTGAGGAAGGCTCCAGCAGAAACTTGATACCCAATTTCCGTTAAGGTTATCAACTGGGCCAGACCAATTTTTTGTTCAATCTAACCATAAGCCCCATTGCTCCTTAGATTTACTATAGGCTGAGCTAGGGATGTCCTAGAGAGATGGCAAGTTTTGTTTTGATTTGAAGTGGTCAGCTATTTTAGTGGATGCCATTCTCTGTGGGAAGTGGGGATATCTATACAAACCAGTGACATTACACACACAGCAAGAGTTTGAGAAATACTCATTCATTCACAAAACCAAATGCCCATATACAGAAAGTTTTCAGAATGAAGATATAGGGAAGAGCGAGGGTGATTGGGTAATAATCAAGTCACCCCACCCCACTTGAAATCAGTGATAAGATGCCCAGATCCTTCAAGAACATGAAGACAAATCTCAGTGGGCCAATCCACCAGACACTTTAGATTAAGTAGAAAATATTCTTGGGTGAACTAGCAAGATTTTGATAGGAATATTGTCCAGATTCGTTGAGGAAACTGAGTCATATTCTGTGGGCGTTTTATAGACAGAAGACCCATTCAGAAACCAAACTATTTGAGTGTCTGTAAAACATTTGGATTCTAGTGAGCAGTAAAAGAGGAGAGAAGCAGTCACTTGTAGGGAAGAACACTTTGGTTTTGACTTTGTTCTCAGTCATCTAATGGATCTAGGCATCTGATCACTTACTTTAAATGGGACGGACTGACTTGACAAATAACTCAATCAACCCCACCCTTACCCACCCACCCACCCACCCACACACACACACACACACACACACACACACACACACAGATACACACATAAACGTATGTTTGTATACATACATTTCTTTTTCAATAAATGAATAGACCATCTCTGTCCTCATCACCACCATCATCATCATCATTGACCCAAAGTTTGAGAATTGGAAGGTGAATTTGAAGACATCTAGTCCAACCTTCACAAAAATGGCATTTCTAGCCCTACCAACAGGTAGCCATCCAGCTTTTGCTTAAAGCTTTCTCATGATGGTGATACCACTTCCCCCGAGTCAGTCCATGTCTCATTTAGATACCTATAATTTTTAGGAGGTTTTCCTTACCCATAACCTAATTCTATCTTTATGCCATCTCTATCCCTTGCCCCTAGTTCTGCCCCCAGAGTCAATGACCTTGGAGGGCAAGCAGAACAATGTTTATACTATATTCCACACTGACAACCCTTGAAATTCTTGCAAATAGTTATCATGAATCTGCTGAGATTTCCCTCCAACTCAGGCTCAACTTCCTTAAACTCATGCCTATATGGCATAATCCCAAAGCCCTTCATCATTCTGTATGTCTTCTTCTGGACATTTTCTAGGTAATAAATTCCCATCCTAAAATATAGTCCTCATGTGCATTATAGGACTCCTGCTGTGGTCTGGCCAAGCAAAGGAAAAAAAGAACTGTCATCTCCTGCTTTCTTCCCTTAATTAATGGAGAACGGCTTCCTTCAAGCATCATCTAAAATTCGACCTGCTGCAAGAAAGCCTTTTCCTGGTTCCCCTTAATCTTACTTCCTTCCTTTTTAGCCTATATTTTATCATGTATGTGTGTATGTATGTATGTATATATGTATACGTATGCACACATAAATATACAAATATGTGTATGCATATGTATGTATTTATCTTGTTTGAACACAATTGTTTGTATGCTATCTCTCCTATTAGATTCTAAGCTCCTTGAGGGAAGGGGATAGGAAAACGATCCCATTCGAGGTGATGTTGGGATGAAATGAGGCAGTCAAAATTCACTGAACAGTTACCAAAAGGAGGTTTACTTGACCTCAACCCAGTAGAGATGCAATATGGATATAGTAGAATTTAGCATTTCTGAATGGGGTCCCCCCCATCCAATTCCAAATAAAAACCCATCTGATCAGTAAGGCAGGATATGGTGCTGGGAATGGTCTTCAGAAACCCACCAAGTTACAGAGCCTCTGCATTTACATGCATGAGGCATTTTATATGTTTTGGTGACCAGAAAGCTGTAAGGGAGGAAGGGATCAGTCAAGTTCCAGGAACAGCTTTGTTGCCTTTTAAGGCCACTTACTCCATGGTGAGGAAAATAGAGATAACCAATACTACCACAGCAGTGACTGTTCTTATATTTCTTTGTATTATCAACACTTAGCATATTGCCTGGCACATATTAGGCACTAAATAATTGCTCATTGCTGAATTGATTTGATTAAAATTACCTTGTACCATACTATTGACTTGTATGGAGCTTGTGGTCCATTATAACTGGCAGATTTTTTTTTCCTGATGAACCATTATCTAGCTAGTCCTCCCCCAGTTTGTACTTGTGAAGTTAGAGCCAGTTACATTAAAGCTACTTCTTGTCAATGGTAAAACATTTTGGCTTCTGACAATAAGGGGGAACCCAAGGTAAATGATGTTTATTCAATTTGAAAAACGTTGGAGTTGGGGAAAGGTCTGTATCCATGCTATAGAGTTTGGGGTTTCTTGTATTTGTTTAGCATTATGTTGAAAAAGAATGACTTTTGTTTGAAAAAAATACAGTAGGATATAGAATGACTATATAAGAAGGACAAGGCTATTGTAAAAATCTAATCTAGAACACACTACAAAATATTATAAGATATACTTCATGGGGACAATGCATCTCTCAGAAGATTTTGTTATGTCAATAAACTCTCCACATGGTTAAACATGACACATCACTGGTTCCCCAGACTTCATTTTACAGTTCGATTTGGGTACAAAACATATAGGAGAAACTCTTTTCCCAAACAACAGAACACCACCACTAACACCTCAAATGAAGGAGACTGTGCTAAAATAATGCCTTGAGCCAAGCAGCCTCTACTGTGAATGAGAGTATTTGTGAACCCAAGCTCCTGCTGTGGCCTTCACTATGCCCTTGCCATGCCCCAGTTCTGCCACCCTTATTGCCAAGATTCCGGTTATTTAGGAGCTGAATTCCCACACAATTATCTTATTTCTCCTGTAAAATGCCATATGACACTTTGTGCTAAATCAATACATGTACTAGATCTTACTGTATTTATTTGGGATTTGTCTTCTTGGGGCATTTGTCCTTCTCCTGACATTCCCTGAGTGTCTCCCTGCAAATCAGGGGGTCAGCAAACAGAGTTTCCTCTTGCCAATTGACAATCTGTAGCTAGAGATCTAACCACCAATTCACACCCCAGGGGACAACCAGTCTGGTTGGAGACCGGCTCTCCGTAGTTTTACACTTTTGTTAGTTTCAAAATTACCAGAGGATTTGATAGACATTTCCTGGAAAAAATGTGAACTTTTTTTTAGAGTTGTCTGAAGCTACAGTTAAAAAGGAGTGTGACAAAGGAGGGAGCAGGGCACATCAGAAAAGATACCGGATTTGGCATCATGTGAATAATAACACATACCTTGAGGGTAACCCACCCACTCCATGCAGACAAAGAAACAGGCCAGGGAAGTCAGGTAACCCACTCAAAGTCATACAGGGTCAGTGTCAGAGTGGGGATTTGAACCCAAAGTTCTTTTCCATGCCTGTACCACCTCTCTGAGGACCTGAGTTAGAAACCCATCTTTCCAATGTATTACCTGTGTGACCTGGAACATATCATGTGTGCCTATGTGGCTGTATATACACAGATATATGCAAACATATGTATATGTCTGTATGATATATTTGAAAAGAGACAGAGAAATAGAGACGGAAAGAGAAAGCACATAGCATGGAATATTATATATAGCATCATGTATACTGGTGCTATGGGGCAGCTAGATGACTCAGTGGACAGAGCCCTGGACCTGGAGTCAGAAAGACCTGAATTCAGATTCCTCCTCAGACACTTACTAGTTGCGTGGACTTGAACAAATTACAACCTTTGTTTACCTGAATCCACTGGAGAGGGAAATTGCAAACCACTCCAGTATTTTTGCAAAAAAAAACAAAAACAAAAACAAAAAACAAAAACCAGGACAGTGTGGTCCCCAGAGTAACAAAGAGTCAGGCATAACTGAATGGTTGAAGAGTAACATTAACATAGCCTATTATATTACAGGCACCTGGGGGGCCTTGCCAATGGGACAATATGCCTGTCCTTGAGTCAAGAAGGCCTGAGTTCAAATCTGGTCTCAGATACTTCCAGCGGTGTGACCCTGGGCAAGTCATTTAACCTCTCTTTGCCTTGGTTTCCTCATTTGTAAAAATGGGGATACTAATAGCCCCTATCTTCCAGGGCTAATGTGAAGATCAAATGAGACCATAATTGTACACTGCTTAGCGTGGTGCTGAGGACACAATAAGTGGTATGTAAATATATTATCCTACATATATAGCATTATTCTATAGATAATTATACTAAAGACAAACATATAGTATACTAGATATAGATAGATGATAGACACACATATTATATATTATTATATAACATGTAAATGTGTGGGGGTGGTTCCTGTGATGTAGATGTGGAAAACTTCTGGTGTGGACATTCTCTTCGCTAACTGAAATTTGTAAATGGTCCATAATTTATCATCCAAGAGAGTTGCCTTGAGGACTGAAGGACTGAGTGATAATCCCCATGGTCTTTACAGGTAGCAAATGTTAGAAGGAGGGCTTTTATTCATCCACTATAGATAAATGAATAGTAAGTATATGTAAATATCCTAGGTACATTATGCATGTACGTATACACGTATGTCTAATCTGCATTTGCATGGATATACCAGTATATATGTATATATATTTCATAATATTTGTATATGTATACATAGATATCTCTATATGTTTTTATATCCCAATGTGTCCATGAAATCTATAAGAAGCAGAACAGCATGGTGGATGGAACTCATGCTTTTCTCCAGATATTTACCAACAGTGTGACCAAGGGGAAGTCACTTGACCTCAGAATTCTGCAGACTAAACGTCAAAAGTCAACTGCAAATTAATCAGTGGAAGGATGTTTCCTTTATCTATTAAGTCACAATATTGTGATGTTTCTTGGATGTTTTTTCTATCAATGAATTTACAGGTAGGACACCCCCATCTTCTCCCCCCCATACACAAATAATGAATGTGTGTGTAAACTTACCTAGTATGTACTGTTAACATAGTGTCCTGATTGCTAAGGGATCTTCTTGGCAAAACTCTCTGAGATTTGCAAATGAAAAGAGTCCCACTCTGATACCCAGCACCAATATGACAGGGCTATCTGCCTGTGGAGGCTCCTAATTATGATTTCCATGCATAAAAAATGCAACCAGAAAAGCTGATAAATGGCCAGCAGCCCCTTCCCTGCTGGTTATACAAAATTTCATTATAATAGAACATTTAGCAATTCAATTCTGGACTCTCTCAGGAATAGACTGTAAAATGTTTTGCTGGTGTCTTTAAAAAAAAAAACAACACTACATTTTCAGTTTAAATAAAATGTACCTTGGGAAGTGCATCAAGCCTTTGCTATTAGTGAAGTCAAGTCATTAAGTCACAAAAGATAAATTACCTGATACCTTGCAAAGAAAGACAGAAGGAATAAAGACCAAACTATCCAAATTATGCCAGTTTTTTTTTCATTCTTGCTCTGAGGGAGACAGCAGTTGCTGGAGTGGGATTGCATCTGTTTCACAGTGAAGGATACTCTTTTAGAGTGAATAGGTCGGGAAGACTCCCCAAGAAAGAGAGAAATCTAAGGGTATTTGTTCCTGACGCAGATTGCTTTAGACAACTGCCTCCTTTCTCTACTGAGCTCTCCCTTTTTCAATGCTCTTTTCAATTCTTGTGATTACATCAGGGAGAAAACCTCAACTGATTGCTAATTTCTCTTTAACGCTTCCTCTAACACCTTGTAGTTTTGGATTACCTACAGCCGCCTTAATCTCCCTTTCAGACCCTAGTCCAAGTGGCCAGCCCACGGTAGAGAATAGGTACCACGGGACAACTCTGGACAGCAACTGCCAGAAAGGGGCTTGAAGTCAACCATTATATTATAACGGTGATCCAGATCTCACAAGTTTTCTGGGATAATCCCAGTTTCACATATTCTATTTCTTCATCCCCATGAGCCAACTGACATTTCTCAGGAATGACAATACTTTAGGAACTAACAGCTAAATCAGTTCAATCATTTTTATCTTAACCTATTGTTTTTTATGTCATCTTGATTTATATATATATATATATAAATATGTATATATGCATATATATGTGCATATGTGTACACATATGCATACATATACATACATACACACATACACACATATATCTTTCCTCCACCAATGACATCGCTAAGGGAGAGTTCATGGAAATTGCTCCTGATGGAAAAATCACATTGGTTGAACATAGATGTTAGTCTTAAGTAAACTATACAGGTCTTAAATAAACCAAATGAACCCTATTGTACTGTTTGGGATTTATATTCCAGGATGATATAGGAATGCCGCACAGTTTCCCAGGACTGTCATATTAGGTCTGATAAAAGGAACTTTTTTTAAGCTAATAGGTGTAGTTCTTTCTTTGGGTCCATATCATCTTTCCCTTGGTTGTTGAACTCCCTTATAGTGTTGAACAGTTTGAAGTATGGGCTCCCCTCTGCCACCTCACACCCTCCCATGTCATTGATTAGTAGGAAATTGATGCTCACACTGACTTTGCAAACTCAAAAATGAAAAGCTGTTACTGAACCTATGAGGCACCAAACCCATCAGTTTTGTGAGTATCGAATGAAGTTTTTTGTTTCATAATTTCCCAAGTGCTGTGTTTAAAGTTAACTCCAACCCCCCAAAGCTTGACCTTTTGGGAAGTTTTTAAAATTGAATAAAGGGAAGTCAGTGACTGATTTCATTCCAGATGAATTCCCCTTAGGAGGGCTGACGAGAATAGTGCTGCACATTTCTTATCATTTGATGAGAATGAACCCTCTATAATCTACAGTTTAAAGCATGATAAATTTCCACATTATGACAAGCCTGCCTGGTGTTAAGATCTGACACACGATCATGGGTCACTGCTTTATTACTGCAAGCCTTTGGGGGAACTGCATTTTGCAAGACAGGAGAACACAGTTTTAAGTTGCATTTCACAGGACATGCTGTCTATTCATTGACTCTAGCTTTATGCTTATTTAGAAAATAGATACATGGCCCTAGAACTAAGCTACAGTTCAACTCCCTAGTGGAAAATTAACTATTACCTTCTATTGAATTACAGCAATGGATTCCATTTGCCAATCAGAAGGATTTTTTTTTTGCGGGGGTGGGGGGGGGGGGAGAAGAAGTTTGACCCTGTTGACCTTGGACAATTAAATCCTGTATTTTCAAAGAAGAGAAAGAAAGTATTTTTAAAACCACTTCTGTGGCCTGCTGTGAATCTGTGATTTCTTTGTGATTACTGCAAAAGAGAGACAGAAATGGTTTTAGCCTATAGTAGCCAAGATATTTCTCAATTAGCATTTATAAGTATGGTTGGCACCCTACAGAGAGACACTGACAAGTTTCCTGGGGACCCCTGGGGAAAAGAACAGGGAAGACTACTTAATTTTTGTCTTAATCATTTCCCACTTGGGCTTTTGAAAGAACAGAGCTTGATGAAGAGTCATGTTCAACTAAGGAAGGTAACTGGGTGCCTTAGTGGGTAGAGCACTGAACCTAGAGTGAGGGAGACCAGAGTTTACTGCTTCAGACACTTACCAACTATGAGACTATGGGAAAGTTGCCTAACCTCCTTTGTGTACCTCAGTTTCCTCATATGTTAAATGCAGATTTTTTTTAAAAAGCACCTATGAGATAATATCTATAAATTGTTTCACAAACTTTAAAGGACAGTATAAATGTTAGCTATTATTATTATTATTAAATAAGATGACAAAAGTCTAGCCACTTCTAGAAAATATTCATTCCCAGACTCTCAGATTAGGAAGGAAGCTCAGAGATCATCAAATTTAACCCATACATGAGTAAAAAGCCTCTTTCCAGACATCAGTGGATCTGCTCTTGCTTGTCAATGCCCTTCCCAAATATGGAACCCAGAATTGAACAGAATTTTCCAGATTATGGACTGACAAAAATAGAAGCTCACTTTCTAGACATTTGTGCTATAAGCCTAAAACAAACCCCTCTCCCCTCTTGCCCCCCAATCAATCAACACCCATTTTTAAACACCTACTATGTGCCAAGCATATGCTAAGAAAATGTTGACAAGAAGGGAAGAGTCCCTGTCCTCAAGAAGCATACATTCTCTTGAGGTAGACGACATTTACACATGTGAGTGCATATAAAATGGACATAAGATTTTGCTTTGTTTTTGTTTTTGTTAAAAAGGTGACAAAACCCACTAAGAACCAAGATCAGTGTTTCTTAATATTTTTGTGTATGTCATGAACCCCATTAGTAGTCTGTGGAAGCCTACAGGCACCTTCTTAGAATTCTATTTTAAAATGCATATAATAAAATATGGAACATTAAAAAGGAAACCAATTATATAAAAATGTAGTGTTTTTAAAGTTCATAAACCCTAAGTTAAGAAATTCTATCCTAGAAGATACTCAGGGAAGACCCACAGACCGACAAACATTATGTCCCCCAATTTGAGGAGACTTAGGCAACTTTGAAAATTCATCCAAAGGGGAAGAGCCTAAAAGTGAGCCTTGTTCTTGGGGTTATTTTATTTTTCTCTTGAGTTTTGAGGAAACATCATTAAACTGAGGGGGGATCAGAAAAGGTCTAAGGCAGCAATTAATATCTAAGTTCTCTACTGAAGGGAAATTAGGGAATCTGAAAGGTCGAAATAAAGAGTATGTTCTAGACACAGGAGACTAAAAGTCTAGAGGCAAGAGTTTAGAACATCCTATGTGAATGTGGAAGAAACAATAAAATGGCCAGTTTGACTGGATTTTGGAGTGGGTGAAACAGAAAAAGGGAGAATGATGCTAAAAATGGAAGAACCAGGTTGGAAAGGGCTTTCAAGGACCAACAAGAGAGTTTATAGTTGATTTTAGCAGTAATAGGGAACCACTGAGGCATGTTGAGCAGTGAAATTATACAGTCATTATAGATGCTTTAAGAATATGCCTTTGATAGCCACATGGAACAGGGACCAGAGATTGAGTGACTTGAAGTAGACTTTCTATTAAAGAGACCATTTATTTTTGTTTTGTTTTGTTTTGTTTTACCTACCATATCATACGACTTCTCCATATGGAGCTTGTATCTCAGTAAGCCCTGTAGACTTTTTCCCAAAGAATGTTACATCTTGCCACTCTGGCCCATCTTATTCTTGAAAAAGTTAAATTTTTGAACCAAAATATCAGAATTTGCATTTAGCCACATATTTCATTTTATTATATTTGACCATTTTCTTAGCATCTTTTTAGATTAACATTCAAACTCTGTAAGGCTCCCAAGCCTTCCACATTTTATATCATTGAAAGATACTGCTTTGGTGAATTATGAGCAATCATTATTATTAAACATTATGGTGAATAATTAATAGAACTGAATCATTGTGCAATGACAAAGAATAAGATGGAATCATGGGATTGCATGTCTTAAACTATAGTAGGGGTTTGTGGATCATTTTTGATGGGAGATTTATTCTCTGAAAATAAAACAACAAAGATATGTCAAGGCCTTGGGATTGATTATAATAAGGCTTCTTGATCATTTGACCAGTAAAATGGTGAATTCATTGCTTTCTTCTCCAGTCCCCTCTATGCTTTTAGATGAAAGAGAAGAGAGAGGAATTATGTTCAGTCACAGGAAAATAAGGAGACAAAGAAGACAGGAACCATCCAAGTATAATGCTTAGGAATTTCAGCTACATAACGACAATTCTTGAATCCCTCACTCAGTGCTTTTTCCGGACCAGTTTCCATGTGGCACCAGCAGGAGCTTGTACCTGGGACCCAGTAGGAACATGTCCCAGATACTGAGCCTCTGCTGTTCATCCTTCTTCTCTATCCAGATGTATGTAGGTGAAGAACAAAGGGGGCACAACTAAAGATGCAATATCTTACGGCTAAAGTCCAGTCCTAGGTTAGGGATCCCAGGACAGGACAAATTCTGCCAGAGATATACTCCCTGTCCTCCTTCCATGCCAGCCAAAGCTGCAGACCCTGATTTAGCCCAGTTGCAGGAAGGAAAGAAGATCATAGAAGGGATTGGAGGGGGTTAAGGAAGATATGCTGGACCTGAAGGGAACAAAGCCCAGCAAAGGCCAGCTGGGGCCTTCAGAGTAGGGGTTCTTAACCTGGGATCTATGGAACCACCAAACAGATTGGACCCATAAACTTGGATGAGAAAATAATTACATCATTATTTTCATTACCCTTTGCTTTCCTTTGTAACCATATGCATTTTGGTTTTCATTTTATTTTTTTTTGAGGGGGTAAGACAGAGCAATTGGGGTTAAGTGACTTGCCCAAGGTCACATGGCTAGTAAATGTTAAGTGTCTGAGGCCAGATTTGTACTCAAGTCTTCCTGACTCCAGGGCTGGTGCTCTCTTCCTCTATTCACTGAGCCTCCTAGCTGCCCCCCTTTGTTTTCGTTTTAAAACAAGAAGGGGCCCTTAAAATTAACTCTACTTTCAAAGAAGTCCATCACACACACACACACACACACACACACACACACACACACACACACACACATACACACACACACACACACACCCCACACACAAACTGGATAAGAACCCCTGCTATAGAGGATACTCAGGGCAAGGACATGGATGAGTAAACATTATATCCCCCAATTACAGGAGATTCTATTTGGAGGGCTGGTACCTGCTTAGAAGAGGAAAGCAGCATGTGAGTGCCAGGAAATTTTTAAAAAGATGTTGAAAGACCAGAGATTTCAAGATAAAAAGCTTCAGTAAAAGCACAGCGCACAATCAGACAAATCATCAGAGAATCCTAAAATCAGAGGGAAGGAAGAGCACTAAATCTTCAAAGAGAATGCAAAGTTATTTTAAAAAAAATAAGTATTATGAGACAAAGGAAGGTAAACCAGTGTCTGATGAAATACAAAATCCTTTATACTGCCAAGAGAGCACAAAATAATAAGAAACTCCAGGATGTTTCAAAAGAGAAATGAAACACATGAAAGATGAATTAGGAATGAAAACAGGCCAGTACTTAAAATTCTCAACAAAGGATAGACACAGTACTATTAACAGATTAAAAAAAAAATCTCTCTATAGAGATTAAGAAATTTCTGTCAAAATGTGACACAAGAAAAGCAAAGCTCAAGAACATTATGAGAATATACTTGACCTCTCATCATGAGCATGATTTTATCATGATCAAAAAGTTGATCATCATGCTTCAGTAAATAATACTAAAACCTTCCCAGAACCTCTTCATAAAAATAATAAAGCAGCAATTAAAAGAATCTACAGGTTTTCTTCATGGAAAGACAAAAACAAAAACAGAAATATGTACTTCAAACCCCAAGAACCATTATAGTTAAATTTAACCACTACAGTAATAAAGAACAAACTTTATATGTGACTAGGAGAAAGACCTTCAAATATTAAAGAAAAGAAATTCAGTTAATACAAGATTATTATGGAGTCACAAGAAATAACAAACAGGATTGGAATAGTATATTCCGATAAACCAATGAGCTGAGGCTACAACCAAAAACGATATATCCCGAAAATGTAAGGCTAATCAATAAAAGGCAATTGAAGATTTCCTGGGGTAGAGATGGGGGAGGAAATGTGAACCCTAAAACCAGAAGAATGGTAAATAAATACAACTTCCAAGAAAAGAATAAATAATGAAAATGAGTTAATTAATGAGTATGACCGAAATAAGAAGTCAAAGAGGAAGGCAGAAATAGAAACAGAGAGAGATGAGGAGGAGAGAGATATGAAGGAGAAGGAAGTTGAAACTGAGGAAGGAAGGAAGGAAGGGAGGAAGGAAGGAAGGAAGGAAAGAAGGAAGGAAGGAAGAAAGGAAGAAAAAGAGAGAATGAATGAATGAATATGATATATAACCTGGCAGAAAAATTCCTCATCAATCTTTTTAAGACCTTGAATTAAATCTTATTTAATAAATGCATGTTACATTTTTAATATTTGCTTGTAAGAGAAACTTATATTGTGGTTCTGTTTTGTTGTTTTTTGCTACCTTGAAAACAAACTAAGAATAAGAAATTAAAATATACATGACATCCTTTTCTAAGAATCATAGCATTTTCAGCTCAAGGGGTCCTTAGAAGTCACTAGTACAAACTCTTAGAGTAACTTGCCTAAGGCCAAACAGCAAATAAATGACAGAGGGCGAACCAGAATTTGCTGATTCTAAATCCCAGCCTCTTTCCACTATGCCTCATGTAGGTATCTAGGGAAAAGATATCAAGTTCCTGAAGAGCTTTTCTCAGCAGAACCAAGCAGGAAGTGGTCAGAAATAAATGCTGCTCTGTGAGGTCCTCATTTATAACTCATTGTAGTCATTACCCACTTACCTAGTTCAGTTTTTGCTCTCTGATGAAATATTTGAAAAATGCTGTTAGCCATAAATAGCAGCAACAAAGCTTTCGGCATTAATATTCACTGTGTATGCTAATGAAACTCCAGCTTCATCTCTATATTCAGGGGCTTCTGGGCCTTCAAGGGTTGTCTCCACTGTCTGCCAACTCCACCAGCCCCAAGAATTCCATCACTCCTCACTATGTATTTTGTTCAGTGCTGAAAGCTGCACACACTCACTAACATCAGCCACAACAAAAACCTCCATCCAACTAATGTGAAGTTTGGTGACTGTGACATGTTCATAAATTTTCTATATTATCTATGAAATACTGTAATCCTGTTTGTCCCAGGAAAACTTGTGCATTCCTGTCTTAATTAAATCTCTGGCACTGAGCAGGTTTCTGCAGGATATAATCCATTCATTCAGGTGTGAAAGGCCGGAACCTATTTACATATTCACAACCCTGATAGCTGTGTCTGGGATAAAATAAATTTATTTCTGAGTTGTCTGGGTTTTGGAGATAATGCAATTACTATTGGATATTCCAGCTTTCTCCTAAAAGACTCATTTAGGGCAGTTCTGAAGAATACTGGAAATATGAAAATAGACCATAAGCGCTTGGGATAAGTGCTGTGTTTTGATTTTGGCTCTTTTTTGCTGCTTTAAAAGTTCCCTGTATGCCTTTGGTGTCATAAAAATATTCACAAAGATCAGCAATCTTTCCACTGTGGGCATTTCCTCCAGCCACGCAGATGGCCATCCATCCAAGTCTGTCTGTCCTTTTCCATTCATTTGCATATCCTCTCCTAAATTCACCGTGAGGGGACATCTACCTTATTGTAGAGTACCTTCCTTGAGTCGTATTGAAGATACCTATAAATATTAAAGTAAAAGATAATGGTTAACTTATTTAAATAAAGAGAAAATAGTCTTCTTTAGGATTGTATCTTTATGAAAGAAAGGAACAGGACTTTGGAAAACACAGTGAGTGGGAAATGGGTTTCCCCATTCCGTTTGGGATAAGGTTGTTTCTTAACTCATTGTCTGAAACCTCATAATGGGAAGAGTGCTTATTTGGCAATCATCTGAATGGTCTTAGAAGCATGGGTCTATAGCATGGCTTATAGAAGCAGGTAACATAAAGCATTGCAGGCAGAATAATTCTTGCACTGAGTTATATTATCAATCACTGTTGGTCAGGAAATACCAGAGTACTAAAGGAAGAGGAAGAAGTAAGGAAAGAGAGCAGAGTGAGAGATGAAACAAATACATTCACAAGTTCAGAGCACTGGAGGAAAAACCCCATGGATGGCAAATCTCAGGGGAAATGTGGGACAGGAGACCTGGGAATTTCTAAAGACATTATTAAAGGCAAAAAGATAACCATGCTGATGAAAAGGAAGGAGAAGCAAGCCATCGAAGTCTGTCATATCTAAAACAGGGTCTTTTTCTAGGATCTGAAATGCAAAAAAAGCAATTATCTGCTGAACAGAAATAAGGACAAACCACCAAGGACAAAGTCAGAGTGTAGCAGAGGCATGTAGGGATGGTCAGAAAGGCCAACGCACAAAATGAGTTCCAATTAGTAAGGATCAAAGAGGATACCAAAAAAAAAAAAATCATAACATTTGAGATAAGAGGAAGGCAAAGGGAAGTTCAGTTTTGCTAGTTAATGGGGAAGGGAAACAAATAACTTTACACTGAGAAGGTTCTTTTTTAATATCTTTTTTGGTTTCTTTCAGTTCTCACCAAAAAGGGGGGTAGGGGAACATAATGAAAATAAGAGCTTCTATACACAGCCCATAAATATAGGCTCAGGAACAGCTGTTAAAGTAGAGATCAACCAGGCAAAAGACAAAGTAATCTGGCCAAGTGGTTTTGAGAAAATTGAACCTGGAGGAGTCCATAAAAGAGGGCACATTAACAATAAAAGATTGAAAGAAGATTCAAGTGTCATTCTTTAGGGATATTTTATGAGAACCAATCCAATATTAGGTGACTAATATACATATATATATATATTAAAAATTGGTCTTTTTTGGGCATGGGAACATAAAACTAATAATATAATTTTAAATGACCATTTTACTTAACTAATCTATTTATGTAATTCCATCCCAATTAAATTACTAAAAATTATCTTACTGAGTTAGAAAAATAATAACAGGGTGCATTTGGAAGAGCAGAGGGTCAGGAACTTCAAGGAAACCAGGGGAAAAGGATATGAAAGAAATATTCAGTAGTAACAGACCTTAAACAATTTTATAAGATGAGAAGAATGTTGAAGTACAAAATGGATAATTTTGATTATTTTAAATAAAAATTTTCCTCTATACATAAAACTTATATAGGCAAGAATGGAATGCAGAAAATTGTAGAAAAAAAATCTCATAATCTCCCAGATAGAATCTAATTGGATCAGACTATTGTTGTAGAGTAGGGAATGATGAGCTAGTA
>CM053580.1:24263870-24300339 GCA_028627135.1 Pseudochirops cupreus
GAGAACTCCATCTCAAAATCTTAGACTAGCCCTGGTTTTATAAGCTGGCTGTAGATTGTCATAAAGGAACAAAGAATTTGGGGACTACATTAGGATATTTGGCCTCAGTAGCTACTGCCTTCCTAAGCCAAAAAACAAAATTCCAGTCTTGTCTGTCTTTGCTACGCCCTAAAAGGGAGTGACCTTCTAAAGGGTCTGTACAACTACAACATATTTGTGCTCCTCCCCTCCCCTTTTCTCTCCTTTCTTCCCTTCCTTTCCCTTCTCCTTCCCTTCTCTTCCTTTCCACCTCTCTTCCTCTTTTCATCATCTTCCTTCTCCTTTCCTTTCCTCCCCTCAACTCCCATCTTTTCCTTTCCTCCCCTCCCCTTCAATCCCCTTCCTTTCTCTCTACCTCCCTTCCTCCTCCCTTCTTGACATCTCCTTCCCTTTCTTCCAAGTCTCCTCTCCTCTCCTGTCTTTCTCTCCTGATCTAGGACCCACAAATTACCTAAGTCGAAGGATACTGCTATGGTTTGGGTGAATCTGTGGCTTCCCTGAATTCCCTGAATTTACTGTTTTCCCTTCCACATTGTGACTTTCTCCATTGCAGTTTTGCTATATCACAGGTCAGCATAAGAAATTAAATGGGAATTTTGGGGGAGTTTTGAAACTACCTACAACACGCAAAGACCCAAAGATGACACAGTAAAAGTTTAGAAACTCAGAATAAATATCCATATCAAGAATACCTTTTATTAGGGAAAAAGTGTTTCTGTAGTGTTCTAAAGATTTCTGTGGATTTACCCTTTTTCAAATAGAAAAATGTCTTTTTGAAAACTATCTCCTTTAAAGAATAAAATACTGATATATGTGGTAGAAGATTTGTGTCTTTGTAGCTAACAAGAAGTGTTTGGGTACCTCTTTTAACACAAAATGGCTTTGGTTTAAACTGGATTATTTAAAATTGGAACTTCATTCCTCTTTATCACTGATGAGCATAGAGGTTTAAAAGGACATCATTGCTGTGACATCATTCTTTGCCTGTACTAAAGGTAGATGTTGTCTGAGAGATTAAATCTATGGGAAGGAGTTTTAAGAGAGCGGTTCATCTTCTTTCTAGTATTATTGCTTTAACTGGGCAATTCATACTCCTGGCACTTACAATTGCTATACATTTATCCTAAAAGAAATGAGAAGGCAGTTTAATCTTACTGAGAACAATTAGACATACAAGTAAGATTAACCTGACGGCTTTCTGCTAGTCTAAAAACGCAGTACCTAGATATGCAGTGCTTGTAAATGGCCTGAGTAAGTAATAATATGTCAGCTCAACCTCATTAAAGCTGAGATCAGTATTATAACCATGATTTGATTTCTCTTCCGCTGACGATATGTTGTTTCAAAGGTGCTGCATTGGACCATAAACTTAAAACTGAAGTCTAACCAGTTCATTGCTCAAAAGAAATGGACTAAGAGAGGACCATGGAGTCATCATCATAGAGCTATAAGACACTCAAGAGAGCAGCTAGTACACTTGCCTTTCACACGTGAGAAACTGAGGCAGAGGCAGGTTCATTTATTTTCCCAGATAATAAATGGCACAGTCCAATTTCAAATCCATGTCATTTGACTCCAAGGACCACTACCACTCTTCCCCCAGGCCTGGGTCTCTTGGGTAGGAATACATATGAAAATGTTTTATTTCTCCCTTTTTTAAATTTTTTATGCTTGAACATGACTTGTAAAATGCAACACTGGATGTAATTCTTAATATAGGCAGAATACTTAATATAGACTAAGAAATAAAGGAACTTAACTGGATTTAAATAAATGGCTGGAAAAAATGGACTGGAAGGATGACCCTTCTTGGCTCTACTCTGCATTGCTAGTGGGTCTATTCATACACTTCTTCTTTTCTCTCTTTCCATTCTTTTTCTACTTATTTTTATTCAACCTAAGAACTTCAACAACCAGCTCTATTCAGATGACTCCCAAATCTCTATCCCCAGCCTTAACCTTTCTTCTCAGTTCCAGACTCACATCTCTAAATATACTACAGGTCACCTCTGCTTAGGCAACAACAGCAACAGCAACAACAATAAGAGTGAACACTCATTTCATTCTTTAAGATTCACAAACACTTCACTTAAACTACCCCATTCGATGTCAACAATAACCTCAAACTCTTGTACCAAGCAGAGTTTGTTGTCTCTCCCTCTAAAGCAGTTCTTAGCAGAGTGCCAAGGGCACAGTAAACACTTGATAAATGCTTTGCCCTTCACTCATTCCTTCCTTCTTCCTTCCTTCAGATTAACCTTTTTTTGTGTGACAATGTCACCTCTGCCATGTGTATCACTGATGATTTATATCACTTAGATCACCTTGATTTTTCCCTACTCCTTCACTCTCATTCCTCCACTCCTAGTCCTTGTAGCTCTTTACTTTTCAAGGTTAAATATCCTGGTTCCTTCAACAGACCTTTATTCTGCACTCACTGCTTTCAGGGAGCTGACATTTCTTCAGGGGAGACAGCACATACATGCATTAGCAGACATTGAATACAAGTGTGTACAGATTACTTACAAAATAAACGCAAGGGCATTTGGGGAGGAAGGGCACAAAAAGTAGAGGCTTCTCAATCACCACAGGCCATAGTATTAATTCAGTCCAGGATTACCTTAGCTATTTTAATTGTCACCAGACTAGTCGATCAAATTGAGCCTGTATTTGGCTAAAAACACTTCAGACTTTAAGCCTCACAAGACTCCACCTAGCTATCATACCTCCATATTGGGTAGTTATCCACTTGGCTTTTTTTGAACCAAATTTTGAGTCCTTCACTCCTCATTGGTTGATTGAGTCATTGGCTTACCCTCAGTTATATGCCCTCACTTCCATTTGCTGCCAATTTCAATATTTATAGGCCCTTTGACCCTGAACAAGTCACATGAATTCTCTAAGAGATATAACCCTTACAGGACTGTGATTGAGAAAGACTTTAGAAACCTGAGTAGCCTATATAAAACTGATTCCATAATGTTATTTGGATCAGTATTCACAATTACAGGAAATTAGTTGGTGAAAGTAGAGAAGCCCTTGAAATGTATGGAACCTAGGGAACACTCTCTTTAGATAACTCCTCTATTTCTTCCTTGAAGGCATCAGTTGTATTTATTTCTTCACAATTTCCCCTCTTGATTATTATCCCTAGCATCAATTTCACCTATTGAAATTTTGGCTATCAGAGACTACCCACCCTTTTAACTCTTTCAAACTGTTCTTCTGAATTTATAGGTAATATATCATACCATGAATCGATTTGATCGCCTTATTGCAGAATCTGTCATGCTCCCCCACGTGTAGCCTGAGCTAGAGTAGTCAATGCTACTCATCATTCTACTCAAGCAAATCCAAACTGTGGCTGCTTTCAGTATTTCTTCCTCTTTCAGCTTGCCTTTTACACTGGAGCTATAGCAACTTTCTTGGTCTTAGATATGATCCTTCCATATCTGTGCTAAAGGTTTCAGTGGGCTTCTTATAACCTCTTGAACTCTAATTCCTTTGACCTTCAAGGTCACTTATTATCTGAAGCTATCAGATCATTAATCACACTGTTGCCTTTCTCTAAAACACCGTCTATCCTTTTGCCTGTTAAATTGTTATTCTTCATTTAAACCCATTAAGATGTTAGCCCTTTGAGGGCAGGGATGTTTGGTTCATTTGATTTTTTTTTATTTTTTGCCTTTTTTGTTCTGTTTCGTTTTGTTTCTGTCTTTGTACTTGCCTCATCTAGAATCAGAGAGGCTTTGGAAATTCTTGTTGAATGGAATTGGAAGCACAACTCAAATCTATCTCCTTGAAAACAACTGGTTTGATCTCTCCCATTGGTAACTGCTTTCCTCCTGAAACCTCAAATAGCAATTTGTTTTGAATGTCATTAATACATTTATAATGGTACATGGCATCTCATAGTTTTTGACTGTGTAGCATGTCTCCCCATTAGAATGTAAGCTCCAAAAGGGCAAGGATATTTCTTATACAAACTGTGTCTCTAATAGCATCTAGTACAGCATTCTGCATACAATACTGTTTGATCAATATTTGTGGAATGAAAGAGAGGGAGGAAACAAGGAAGAAGGAAGGGAAGGGAACGGAAGAGAAACAGAGATGGGCAAAGGGAGAAATGGAGAACAAGAAGGAGAAAAAAGGAATGAAGACAGAACAAGAGGTGGGGGAAAGGGAGGAAACAGAGAGAAAGGGGGGGAGAGAGAGAGAGAGAGAGAGAGAGAGAGAGAGAGAGAGAGAGAGAGAGAGCAGCATGGCAGAGAGACAAGCCATGAAAGATACAGAGGGAGATGGAGAGATAAAGAGAACAACAGCAGAGGGGAAGGCCAGGAGATAGTGAAAAGGAAAGACAGACACAAGGAAGGGAAGAAAAAAGAGTAGGAGGCAGATAAAAGAGTGCAAGAGGGAAAGAGGAAAAAGACAAGAGAGGCATGGAATGAAGAAAGAGAGAGAATGGGAGAGGGGTTGAGAGGACAAGAAACAGAGAAAGAGGAAGAGAAGGAAAATAGAGACAGAGAGAGAAAAGGGGAAGAGAAACAGAGGCAAGAAGAAAGAGAATATAAACAAATGAAATGAAGTTGAGCTCGTGTGTGCAAAAAAAACCACACAAGATTTAATGGGAAAATGAAATCTTTAACACTGAATGTGAGCTCTGACTTCCCCTGGCTCCTGTTGCCAGATGTAAATGGTAAAGCCTTGCAGATTATCCAGTATTCTGTGAAATACAAGAAATGTCACTTGGATATTCCAAAACTCTGCAAAAGAACAGGATGGCAAGCATCCTCCTAGAATGAGTTTATGACAAACTGATTGCCATGAGGTGCTGAAATTGATCTGAGCGCCATGCAAAACTCCCAGGCTCCCACTTCGGTGATTTGTTCTTAAAAATCAAAATGTGTGTGTCTTGGCAAAATCATGGAACAAATGGCCCATGGCATGGCAAAAACCCAGTGGCACGTTTTCCTTTGACCCTTTCTAACCTTCTTGCCATGAGTTTGACTACGATTGCATCAACTGAGAAACTTGACTGGCATAAGTCAGTGCCAGATGCTATCGTCTTCCCTCCAAAAACTGCCTTGGATTTCATTTGTATGTATTCTGTATATGCGTATATATGAGCGAGTTGTCTCCCTTCAATAGAATTTAAGTCTCTTGAGGGGAGAGGCTGTTCAATTTTTGCTTTTAAATTCCCAACACCAAGCACATGCCTGGTATTTGGTGGGCGTTTATTCAGTGCATGTTGATTGGTCAATTGATTGATTGAAACTATGGTGTTTTGGTCGTGTAGAGATATAGCTGTCGTTTCCTCTGACTTGGAAGAAAAGACCTTCTGCTTTTTAGGCAAAAAGTCCTCGATGAGTCTAGTAACAGATCAAGAATTTCCTGGGCCCTTGGAATCCCCCACCACACTTTAGTGATGGAGTGCAGTCCAGCGGAGCTAAAAAGGAGTAACAGATTGTGATGCTTTTCATTGGGTTTTTCCTTCAGGATGGGGATAATGGAGGATGAGCATTTTTCTTCCCTCTTAATTAGTTATAATTTCCTTTCTTGTTCCTGAGTTTCATCCTCAGTGAAATGTCAGGACTGGACTTAGGTTATGTCTTGGGCCACTTTGTGCTCTAATGTTTAATAATTCTGTTATGCTAAGCAATCCTGATTTTTATAACCACCATGTCAACAGGATTGAAAGATTGTACCCATTTCTATAATACTTTGAGATTTGAAAAATATTTCTGAACCACACAACAGCCTTGTGAAAGAGGTACCACAGGCATGATTACTCCCATTTTACATATGGGATAACTGAGCCTTGGATAGTTAATTTTCCTATTGTCACACAGCAAAATGGTGGAGGTAGTAATTGAACCCTTGTCTCCCCTGACTACAAATCTACTTTACTTTTTACTACATCAGGTTATCTTTCTGGTACTGGTTCCACCAACTACATTTAGCAAAAAGTTGCGACTTTGTTATTCTCTCTCAGATATCCTTCACGTGACTGGTTGGCCTTCTGAGAATATCTAAAGGGCCTCCTAGATTCAAGGATCAATTTCTCTGAAACTCCAGGTGTCTGCTTACCCTACATACTCTTCATGTGTCATGGTCTTCAGGCGGCCAATCTTTGGGTCAAGAGCCCCCTACACTCAGATTGTCATAAATGGAAAATATCCAGTCTATCTCTGAGATCATATGTGAATTCTGGCTGCCTCAACAGGACCTACCACCCTTTCACCCAGCCTGGGGAAACCTGGAGCCAGGTCCCACAGAGAGTTAGAGCTCACCTGGTGATGAAGATTCAAGGGGTATGTGGATGTGAATACCTATCAACACATCCTCATATAAGTATCTGGCACAGAGCGTCATGGTGCCTGGCACATAGTAGGGACTTGATAAATGTTACTGACTAAATAACTAACTGATATGTGGATATGTATATATACAATATACACATGTACACATGTATGTATGAATGCATGTATGCATGTATCCAGACCTGTGACTTCATCCATGTAGGGAACTAAGAATCAAGAAATTTTCTTCATCAATATAAACCCAGACTGGCAACTGCTCTGTGACTTGTAGTCTTAGAGAACTGGGAAGTAGGAAGTTAAGTGACTTCCTCAAGGCCACACAGCCAAGATATGGCAGAACCTGGACTTGAGGTCAGGTATTCCTGATTCTGATACCACTATCTATGCCATGACTCTATGCTCTCCCTCTCACTCTGCCTCCTTTTCTCCCTCCCTCCTGCTCTCCCTTAATCTCTCTCCCCAACCTTGCCACCTTTTCTTCCTGCCCCATACTCTTTGTTCCTATCTCTCTCTGTTTCTTTCCCCTTCCCCTTTAGTCCCCCTCTTCCTCTTTCTTTTTCCCTCTGCTTCCCCTTTCCCTGGCCCTCCCCTTTATCTGTCCTTCCTCCTCTACCTCTCCAGGTATTGCAGCAGTGAAAGTAGGTACCCTTGACGGTGAGAGAGAGACACAGAGCCAGACAGAGAAAAAAGATACAGAGACAGAGACAGAGACACAGAAAGAGACAGAGGCAGACAGACAGAGAAAGAAGATAAGGTACAGAGAGACAGAAACAGACTGACAGAGAGACAGAGATAGGCAGACAAAGAAAGGAGATACAGAGACACTGAGGCAGAGACTGGTTGGACTGTCTGAAAATACACATTCAAGGCCTCAACCTTGTGGCTTCCCAGGAGGGGCTAGAGGCAGGGCAGAGAAAAGCCAAATGTGATTGTAGACCATGTTCAAGTTTTGTACAAGACAGATCTGGGAACTAAGTGCGGCCTATATTCAGACTGCCAGAGTTTATACAACGTGTGAACATGAGCATTTCTTGCTCAAAGCTGAACATTTTGGACCATATGTTATTGCCGATAAGTGGTGCAGAAACAGAAAGCAAACCCTTAAGGGCTTGGCTGCTTTCAAAACTTTGCCAATGAGGATGGAAATGAGGAACTAGGTTGAAAACTCTGAGTGCTTCACTTTGAGTGTTGGTTTTATGGAGCCCAAAGTTTTTCTTGTTGTGATTTTACAGAAAATTGTTATAGGAGGAGTTTGTTTCTATGACTCAAGAAGTTATATAGATCACATAAAAATTAGGAGCAACCACCCTAGCCAAATGTCCCATTTTGAAGTACACTTGGAGTATTGGGCTCCATTCTGGGAACTACATTTTGGCAAGGACCCTGGCAAATCTAAGAGAAGCCACAGGAGACTGGGATGAAGGACCTTGACCATGAATGTCATCTAATGGCCTATCAAATTTAGCGTGGAGAAGAGACATAAAAGCTATAGACGTAAAAGCTATCTGCAAATATCTCGGGGCTTCCATGGGGACAAAAAGTGAGTCATATTTTGCCAGGCCCAAGGATGCAGATTCCAGCTTCTTTATAACTGCTTTGGGGCATTGGACAAGATCTACTTAAGTGCACTCTGGGATCTTAGGGTACTCGTTAATGACTTTAACTTACAATCAGATAAAAATGTCATACACTTCTTTGGTGGCATTGGAGATTCATTAAATTTGGATAGGCCAAAAAAATCCTCATGTTCAGCTCCTTTGGCATCATGATCTATTTCTTGCATAAAAATCCTAGTAACTTTCTGAAAGGTTGTGAGAGAAGGAAGTAGGAACATCAGGGCCCAGGTGGGGAAAATTGATGAGTTAATGATCTCAGAAAAAGGGGAGGGAAAGTGAGGCAAATATTAAAAGGCAGTGATGAGTCATAAATCTTGCCAGCATGTAGTAGGGAAGGTCGCAAATGGGCACGCTCAAAATCATCCCTGAGGTTGCAGGCTCATTTTGGGATTCTCCTTTCTTTTCTTCTTTATTCCTCTTACAGTTGAGCTTTCCAGAGTTTCAAAAAACTTTAGCTATGGATGAAGTATTGGAACAATTTCCCCAAACCCTTCATAAGTCTGACTTTGATTCATTGATATACAGACCATTAGCCTGGAGTCTCATCTATTCATCTATCATTTCAATTATCTCCCGATTTCCCTAGGACTTTTGATGAATGGGAGATCATTTGCATGTTGTACATTAGTGACCTTGGTTGATTTTGAAAGTCCAACCCTCTCACCTTTAATTACATTTGTTTTCTCCCAAAAGTAACATACAATGTGTTTGTCTTTGCCAAAGGGCTGGAAGATCATGGGATTTGTATTGTAGATGCCTGTGTCCCTTAGACAAAATTCTTAAATTGAATTTAAACCACATGGACCATGGCCACATTTATATACATCAGTAAGTAACCATGTAGAGGGTCAAACATCCCTGCAATGAAATAGACTGCTTTGCTGATGCCTAGCCCAGATAAATGGGGCAGCTGGGTGGCACAATGGATAGAGTGCCACGTTTGGAGTAGAGGAAGACCTGAGTTCAAATGCGGCTTCAAACACTAGCTATACTCAAACACTGGGTAAGTCACTTAACCCTGTTTGCCTCAGTTTCCTCATTTGTAAAATGAGCTGGAGAAGGAAATGGCAAACCACTGCAATATCTTTGCCAAGAAAACTCCAAATGGGCTCACATAGTCAGACACAACGAATAATGACTAAATAACCCCAGATAAATACAGGGACCCCATTTGTCTCACAACTTCCATCTAGTTGAGCTGTTTTCTTGCCATCATTTGAAAAATATTTCCTTTTTCAGTAAATCATCCTATGCAAGCTAATTGGCTTTTAGGAGCAAGCTCTCTCTGGTTTTCATTGGAAGTCCTGTTGTCTGCCTTTCCCTTATACAGTGGCAGGCACTCAGTATCCCTGAAATGCCAGGTTGCCACAGTGAATTAATTACTCTCACAGTGGGGGAAGGCAGATATGGAAAGGGCAGAACTGAAGTCAGAGAAGCATTAGTGGCAGCATTCTGGGAGTGGGAGATACCTTTCATCAACGAGGCTAGGCTGAAAAAAGAACCAAATCTGAAGAGAGGAAGAAATGAGTTCAAATGCTGCCTCAGAAAATGCTTAGCTGTGTGGCCATGGGCAAACTACTTAACTTCTCTGGCCTCAGTGTCCCAGATCTGTAGAGATGATAATACTTTTATTACCTGCCTCATATAGTTGTGCGAGAGATCCAGCAAGACAATGAGTCTAAAGTTGGATCTATCAACCCAAAAGCAATGTAAAGAAGGTCTGTTCTTTTGCCATTCTCCTTGTCTCTCAAGATCCAGAAAACTTACCCAGTATTGGGAATCTGATTTACTCCCAAGGTGGTAATAGCAGGAATTATATCATCCAGACCATAGTTTCTGCATGTCCTCAGTTGGCATCCAATTACTTAAGTGAAGAGGGAGTATAGCATAATGAAGAAAAGCATTGATTGTGGAATTGTAAGAGGTCTGAGTTCGAATGTGAGCATCTGGCTTAGATGCTTTAAGTCTCAATTTCCTCACTTGTAAAATGGTCATAATAATACCTAGAGCGTTGTTTTGAAGCTCAAATAAAATGATTCCTCAGTTTGGTTCAGTCATGTCTAACCCCCTAAGACCCCACTGGGGTTTCCTTGGCAAAGATACTGGAATGGTGTGTCATTTCCTTCTATGATTCATTGTGCAGATGAAGAAACTGAGGTAAGCAGGGTTGACTTGGGCAGGGTCACAAAACTAGTAGGTGTCTGAGGGCAGATTTAAACTTAGGAAGATGCATCTTCCGGATTCTAAGCCCAGTGCTCTGTCCACTGGCCTGCCTAGGTGCTACAGAACTATACCTACCAAATGCTTTGTAACTAAAGCTCTATATAAATTCTAACTATTATCACTGCCATACATCTAGCTCTTGTCTTTTTAACAAAATACAAACTTTTCCTTTGTTCTTATTATTAGTATTAGTTTGGAAGATGAGATTATATCAGGTCACATCAAATACATGTATATGTATGTGTATGTGTGCATACACACACAGCATATATGTATATATATATATGTGCATATGTAAATGTATGCACCTATGCATGTACATAAGTATATAAATGCATGGATGTATACACCAGTAATCTGACTTTTCTCAGATCTTACATCCATTTGCTATTTGAACTTGGCCAAATTCCTTCATCCTCCCTTCCAGGTCATAATTAAATAAAATTGAGTTAAATGTGATTTGGGAGCTGTTTTGAGATTATTGGACCAAACCACAGCTCCTGATAACAACTACTTATATATTTATAATTTGTCACTTCTGGAATACAGGGGCCAATAGAGGGGGAAAGGGGCAATTCCTAGGCTTTGCTTTCTAATTTCAACATTTAGATGACTTTCAACAGTGGAAGCTGAGTGAACTTTTTGCTCTTGACTTCACATCAATTCGATGTTTAGCCTAGAAAAAAAATAATTTGGGGGCTGAGGGATGATCACTGTCTTCAGGTATCTGAAGGACTGTCACTTGGCAGAGGGATCAAAGTCGTTCTGCTTGACCTCCAGAGGCCCGAGCTGGCAGTAACGGCTGCAGGTGGGAAACAGAAGAATTTAGGCCTCAGAGGAAATCTTCAAGAATAACCTCAGTGACCATTTGGATTTGCTATAGAAAAGGCTTTTGTTAGAGGCGATTGGTTGGTATGGAGAATATGAACTGTTGTACTTGGAGTCAGGAATATCTTGCTTCAGATTCTACTCAGATATATGTAACCCTGACTCATTTAGTCTCTCTGCATCTCAATTTTCTCACGCGTAAAATGGGCATGGTAAGAGCACGTGTTTCAGAGTTGTTATAAGGGTCATATGAGATAATGCTTGTACAGTACTTTGCAAGTTGTGAAGCGTTGTATGAATGTTAGCTCTAATGATGATGATGATGGTGGTGACGATGATGATGGCAGTGATGATGATGAAGGTGATGATAATGATAATGATGCACAGGTTTAATTAGATGACAGCTGAGGTGGTTCTAACCCTAAGATTCTCTGATACATAGCCTTTTGACTTGTGCAAAAGTGGAAGAGAAAGTGCTTTAAGTCTAACTCCCAGGGCAAGGTAACCTGGGCGTCTTATAGCCAAAATGTTCATAGCCAGACTATAAGAACACCTCACCATGGAGGAGAGGAGTGATGTCTTGACCTGAAAAATGGCTAAAATCATCAAATTAAAACATCCTCTCTTTCACTGGAGCTTTGAAGATCCCCCAGAGTTTTATGGAAATAACTATTTAGTGGTCCAATTAGGGTGAGGGAAAGTGATACATAGGGAAAAAGAGAATGAGCAAGGTATGTCCTAAAAGGATGATGGAGAAAATTGGAAGTCTACATTAAAAGAGTTTTAAGAGGAGGAGAAAATGTGAATACTGAAGTCAAAAACCAAAATAAAACCTTGGAACTTCCAAGGTTGGGGGTTGGGGTGGGAGGAGAGCTCATAGTTATGAAGAGCTTCTAATCTTCACATAATCCCTGGAATGTAGGTCATGCAAACATTATCCTAATTTTATGAATAAATGAAGTAGGGTTGTGGTCAAAGGGCCAAGTGTAAGAAGATGGAGACGTACAATTAGGACGCAAGGATTCCAACAAAATTCATTTTAAAAGACTATTTATTTTGATTACATAGAATCAATGGAAAGAGCACTGGATGTATAGTCAGAGAATAAGAGTTCAAATTCCTACTCTTCTACTTATTCCCTTTGTGCCCTTGGGGAGGTCATTTCCCCTCTCTGGGTCGCAGTTTCCCTCAAGTATAAGTTGACAGGATTGAACTAGATGTCCTCTAGGGTCTCTCCCAGATCTGGATCTGTGAACCTGTTTCCTAAAATGGTTTAATCTTAACAAGATTGTTGTTGTTCAGTCATTTTTCAGTCATGTCCAACTTTTTGTTACGCCATTTGGGGTTTTCATGGCAAAGAAACTGAAGTGGTTTGCCATTTCCTTTTCGAACTCATTTTACAGATGAGAAAACTGGGGCAAATTCAGTTAAATGGCTTACCCAGGGTCACACAGGTAATAAATATCTGAGGCTGGATTTGAACTCAGGTCTTCTTGACTCCAGACCCAGCACTTCATCCACTGCACCACCTAGCTGCCCGGTCTTCACAAAATAGGACACCGGAACTGATTGAGTCCTACCCTGTACCTTCACCATCTCATTTGAACATCTGATTTCTCCAGCACAATTTTACCTTAACTCTTATGCTGACCCCCCCACTTTCATCTGTCTTATTCATTTTTCTCTCTCTCATCTGTCTCTCATATCTCTCTTCTCTCTGTAAATCCCTTTCATCTTTCATCTCTGTTTCTTTGTGACTCTCTCCCTGTCTCTTGCAATATATTTTTCTCTCTGATTTTTTAGACCTGGGTCTCTCTATCTTTCTCTCTGTCCCTTTCTTTATGTGTCTCTTTGTGTCATTCTGGGTCCCCCTGTCTTTCTTTTGACAGCCAATGCGTCCTAGGCAATCACAGTTAAGTTCTAAACAAGCCAGTGGGGAAGGGCACAGGACAGGCTAAAGATAACTCAACAGGTCTGTTGCCTCACCCGTCACCTGAATATGAATTGACTAACTCAAAACCTGGAGGATGTGATCTATAGCTCCATCTACTGCTGCCAGACTGTGATTTTTTTTTATTGAAAAGCATTCTATTATGAATTTGTTTCTGTGTTTACTATAATAAACTGCCTGGAGCTTTTAATGGCTTTTAAGTCCAGCCACCATATTTGTGTTCCCCACATTCTTGATCCCAGCTAGCTGCACAGTCTCAGGGATGCTTGTTGTTCTCCTCATTTCATTCTTTCCTCGTCTCCTGAAAGTACAGCAAACCCATTCACTTAAGAGGGCCAATTATTATTCAAACCTCTTCTGAAGCAAAGTTTCAGCGGGCTTCTAAATTTAACAGTGGGGCTCTTATCTCAAAAGTATAGTCACCCTCTGCTTGACATGTCAGTCTCATTATTGAAGCACTTCAGAGTCTTCCTTTTAAATCAGGAATCAATTTAACAAGGCATTGTCTGTCAAAGGGAGCAGCGGGGGGAGGCCCCCATTTTCCAAGCTTTACCATTAAAGGAAAAGCCTCAAAGTTAGGGTCTCGCAATAGTGGGCTCAGACTCTGGCTCTTCTTGGAAGCTAACGTAGAATTTGGAGTGGGCCACAAGTGCCGAATGCATCTTTTATGATCAGGGATGATGTTCTTTTACTTTCTCAACTATTTGCCTTCAGACTTTTGTATTGTCTACACTCTCATTGCAGACTTTCTAAAAGAGTTCCCAGTTAGCGAGGTTTCCTGGATGCTATATCTACGCACTCATCTCGCATTAGACTAGAAACGCCTTTTGCCAGTCGAGATTGTTGCATTTATTGTCTCTGTGTTACCAATGTCTTCCCCAGTGCCTGGCTCATAGCAGGTACTTAATTAATGTTTGCTGATCTTGATTGACAAGCCCTGAAAAATTCACACCACCAAACAAAACAAAAAAACCAGACCTTCCACTTGGGTTATCTGCCTCAATGTTAAGTAATATCTATGTTTGTTTGGGTTATTGGGTATTTTTGTTGTTGTGGGGTTTTTGGGAGGGAGTGGAAGGAAGAGAAGAGTAATGCAGTTTCAGGGACCCACACATCTTGGCTTCCTTTTTTTTTACACGATCCTCATAAACTCTGCTTCATACTCTGTTCTTATTTTTGTTCAGAAGGCTCAGTTCAGAAACTTTGTGAGTTTAATGACACAAGTCTGTTTTCACAGCTGTCGATCTATGATTCCTTAATAATGCCCTATTTTTAATTATTATGAAATGATAATGAATTGGAGAGAGTTATCCAAAATTCCAACCATTGATCTTTGAAAGGAGAGGAAAAGTTATGGTAAACTTTTCAATCCGTGGATGGCATGTGCAAATGGTTGGTATGACAACATTGCATGACTTCATTGACACTTTCTTGAAGAAAATGCAAACCCATGAGTTGGAAAATTTACCCCTAAGGGGAACTAATTCTCTCGACATGCTTTTATATTCAAACCAGATGAAGGTCATGCAGAGAAATTGGAAAGACAATTTCTGGGTTCATTAGAAGCTTGAGACCAAATATTTGTTGCCTGACTACGGGCTCTCTTGGCCTTGGCATAGCTCATTTTTCTAACAGAACAAAATTTGGGGATTTACATTTCTGTTCATGATCACCTTTGACATCTGAAACTCAGAGAACCTGAGATCATAAAATCACTAGTATACATAGAACTCCCAAGTCTTGATGTTCCTTTGACAAGTAGAAAAATGTTTCCGCATGGGGAACACAAACTCTTGGTGAAAATAAATAGTGTTTTCTTAGTATAGAACCCTCAAAAAGAATTCTACCATAGAGAATAAGGCTAAAAACTCTATTATACTGTTCATTTGCCACCACCTTAACAAATACTGTTTTACTGACCCCAAAGACTGAACCCTTGAATGAAAGACTCAACTTTTTATCATTAATATTCTTCTGATGTATAGCTATAAGTCATGGAATTCCACAGTTTTTGAAGAATGAAGGTTGAGTGTCATCCAAAGGACACAGGAAAGGCATATATCAGTAACCCAAAAGAAACAGAAAATCATACAAGAGTAGTGGTAGAAAGGCTGTCACCAGAGAAATCTATGACCTGAAAAAAAATGGTGAAAAAGCAGAAAGGAAGAACAACTTCTGTGTTCTATGATTATGCCATTTAGAGAATGAACATGTTGGGTAGCCTTGCTGTCAACCTTATGGGAGGCAATTGACAAGAACCACAACAGGATGAGCAGGTTGTGATATCGTTTTTTTAAAGAGAGTACTGACATCAATCAATGAGAGCAAGAATGCATTGGAATATTTGAGTAGCAAAAGCTAGATAAGTCAAGAAAACTTCAGAGGCATAATTGAAGAATGTCTTAAAGACCTGGCTAGAAATATTTATCTCTGAAGATGAAGAGCTGTGGTTCGTTTGTAGTTTCTATTCCTTTTACATGGATATAGCTCACATTTGGCCCTAGTATAGTTTTGAAATGTGTCTTGTAGTTGAGTTTCCCGAGGACAGGAGTGATTTACCTGTGGAAAATAATTCACTTCAATCTAGTACTTAGAGATTCACTGTTATCATAACTAGAAGTCAATTCCTTTACCTTGGACAGAAAAAGAAAACTCCCAAGACTAATTAGGCAATTAGAGCTGTGAATAATGTTATTTCCCCACATATTTGCCTTGCAAGTTAAGCTGATGAAGATTTAATCTTCTTTTTCATAGGTCCTTTTGTCTAAAGAACTAAAGATTCATTCTTATAAAATATTTTTCTTTGTTTTGCTCTGGGAGGAAAAAAAAAAGAAACTTGACACCTGAATGGTAGCGGTAATGAAATTCTGTCTGGGTTAGTCTTTGAGAAAGAAATATTAGCGCGAGCCTAATGAAGTATTAACAAATAAATTGAGTTCATAATGGTAACCATTTTCCATCATTCTCCCCTCCCCCTCACCCCACCACCCCATGCTCCCAGTTATAACAACGGGCTCATGTCTGAGTAGCTTTGAGCTTTGCATCTGATAACCCTAAGCCATTGATGAATTCCTGAAATAAGAAGAGCCTGGAGAAATGCAATAAACATTTTTATTGGAATGGAATTATGTACAGACCCATTAGCCAATGTGAGCTATTTTTCTTCTCCTTTGATGTAATTTGGGCTCAAGTTCCAATGTCTGAAACTAATTTTTTGGAATTTCAGATTAAATAAAGAGAGAGATGACCATGAGCCTCTGTTCCTGTGACTATACTTTTCTTGGAGATTTTCAACAGCTTCCTCCATGGCAACAAGCATATAGGCTTTAGAGATGAAAGTAACATTAGAAATCATCCAGACCAACCCTCTCATCTTGAAGAGGAGAATACAATGGTTTAGAAGGTTAAAAGCAACTTTTTCAAGGTCGCAGCTGAAAAATTGTGATTCAAGCCCAAATCTACTGACAACAGTTAAAAGGATGTTTACTGCTATGCCAGAGGTGCCCTGCCTTCTTCTGGGGTTTATAAGGTACCCCCTAACTTCAAAATTATGAAGGCACTTAAAAGACAGGAAAAGAAATTTAGATTTTTATAGTATGAAATGGGAAGGCATTACAGACATTGCAACATTACAAACATTGCAAGATGAAAGCTGCCCTGAACTGAGTTTGGTAAAAACAGAGAGTACTGGCTCTGAAATTGGAGAATCTGGGTTCAAATCCTATTTCTGATGCTTACTTCCTGAACAACACCAAGCAATATATTTAATATTCCAAAACCTCAATGTGTTAAATGAAGCAATTGAATTATATTACCTCTGAAGTCCCATTCTAGGTCATAGGATCTGATGATCCCACAAATATTAATCTGATTATAAAATCCCAGAGAAGCTGGAGCAGAGAAGGTTGGAAAATCCAGCCAAAGGTCCTTGTAGGGATGCAGTTTTGAGATTGTGAGGACCAAGAATGGGGTAAAGACAATGGAGATGGGAAAAGTAGGAAAAATGAGTAGGGTTTAATGATTGGCTGGTTATGGACAATGAAGGCAAGAGATGGCTGAAAGATGATCCCAATGTAATCTTGAATGACTGAAAGAAATGTGGTAACATTGATAGAGACAGAGACAGACCCCTTCTCCCCCCACCCCCATAATAAGGTTCAATGGAAGGAAATGGACAGTGCCCTAGAAGTCAAGGACCGAGGTTTGTTATCCTAACTCCATCACTACTGTGCTTTGTGATGTTGAGCAAGTCACTTGTCTTTCTGGTTTTCTTTCCTTCAGCCATACAATGAGTGTTTTGGATGAGATGACCTCCAAGGTCTCTTCTGGCTGCAATGGTCTAAGATTCTAATTTGGGAAGAAAGGTATTGAATTCGTTTTTGGACATGCTGAGTTTGAAGTGATGTCCAAGTGGGAACATGGTAGAAGTCACTAGTTCACAGGACCAAACTGGAGATAAGCATTTGGTAATCAGGCTATCATAGATTTAGAGTTAGAAAGGGTCTGAAAAACCATCTAGTCTCCCCACTTCAATTCACAGCCAAGGAAACTGAGGCTCTGGAGACAGTAAGTGACTCTCCCTCGGTCACATGGGCATTAAGGAGCAAAGGTGGATTTTCAGCTTAGATCCTCTGATTCTAAATCCCATGTAGGATTCTTTCCATGAAGCTGCCTCATCTCCTTAGTTAAACTAGGTAGAGATATTATTCCCTGCAGTACCACAGACTGAAAACTGAGCACGTATAGACAGTCTGTTTGGTTCTCTGACAAGAAAGGTCCACTCAGCTGACAGTTGTGAGCCTTGTAACCCACTATCCTTCCTAGAAGCAGAATTCTTGAATAGGTGGTATCTACCTTATATAAGATTCGAGCAGCATAATAATAACTTTTTTTAACTTCCTGTGAGTTTGATAAACAATCCTACATCTTAGTAGCTAGTGATGAGGTGTAGGATCTACTAATGATAATATCATGTTGTCATACTTCCAAGATAACTGACAACCAGAGTCCTCTGATCTGTGACATATCCTGCTTGAGAGAACACCAGAAGATACAGAGGTTCTAGGAGAATTGCTGATGGACTAGAGGGGTTAATAGCATCTGTTCCAGGGATGGGGAATCTGTGGCCTTGAAGCAATATGTGACTCTCTAGGTCCTCAAGTGGAGTCTTTCAACTGACTCCAATTTTTACAGAGCGATTTTGTTCTGTGAAGTTTGGATACAGTCAAAAGGGTACTCTTGAGAACCTAGATGGCTACACATAGCCTCAAGGTCACAAGTTCCCCACCCCTGAAATCCAAATACAATATTATGTAATTTTATAGGACCAAATCATATTTGTAAAATACTTAGCCGACTGTTGGCACATGGTAGGAGAGACTTAACAAATGCTTGTTCTTTTCCCCTTATAAATAAGGAAACTAAAGACCAGAAAGGAAAAGTTATTTGTACAGTGTTACACACTGAAAAAAAAAAACAGCAGAAAAGAGGATTTTAATCCAGGCCATTACTGACTCTAAATCTGAGTTTTCTTTCCTATAGATAAAGTTTAATTTGCAACATAGTTGTCAATGTCAAAACTCTTTCATTTTCCCAGGGTCCAAGATCTCAGGCAGTGAGCAGCATGGTCCAGTGCACACAACTTACATAGGGACAAACCCAGAAAATAGAAAAATTAATCAAAAAACATTAGATGTTCGTGAGAACACTTTTGTTGTTCAGGCATTTTCAGTCTTTTCCACCTCTTCATAACCCCTTTTGGGGTTTTCTTGGCAAAGATACTAGAATGGTTTGCTATTTCCTTCTCCAGTTCATTTTATAGATGGGGAAACTGAGGCAAACAGGATTAAGTGAATTTCCCAGGATCACCCAGTTAGTAAGTGTCTGAGGTCAGATTGAACTCAGGAAGATGAATCTGCCTGACTCCAGGTCACTGTGCCACCCATACACATATGTGCGCATGTATATATGTGTACGCATATGGATATGTGTGTATACATACATACATATATACATTTTTTTCACCAATTTCTCTTTGTAGCCTTCCTTTGTGAATAACAGCTGCAGTGAGCGGTATAACAGACCAGCTTAAAACACCAGCAGTCTGGGGTTCTCCCATGCCAGATTTTTCCTAAAGCTTGGAGGCAGCAGGTAAGTATATGGGAGGCTGGTACATACCTCAGGGCCACTGCCCATAGATGCTGCATTCTGTCCCCCAAGTTCAGCTGCCTGGGTTTCCTTTGGGTTCTAACAAATTGAATATCAATTTAACTGCATTGCTGTTCTTCCAAACTTTCTTTCCATCTGGCCACTAAGCAGATGCCTCACCCTCAGTCCTTTTTTATCTGGTGTGTGTGTGGGGGGAGATTTGTGATTTCGTTGGTTTGGGGAATTCCCAATGAGGAAAATGCCCTGAAGAGTTCAGATCACCATTCCTCTGCAATTCAGAGTAGCCTGGGGGTACCTCCAGACTTTGTAGGATCATGGAATTTAGAATGAGAAGGGGCTTTCAGTTCATCTAATGAGATTCTAATCCAAACTCTTCTTTTGGAAATTGAAACTCTGAGAGGTGACTTAGGAAAGGAAAAGAAGGACCTTTGAAGGCTTGAGGACTCTTCCCCATCTGTGATCTCAAGGTCATAAAGCAGGCAGAGGAACAGTGGGAATTCAGGTCCTGAGACTCCAAATCAAAGTCCCCCAGTCCAACTGTGTCACCATCCCTACCTGAGTCCATCTCTGCTTGCTTTTTAAACCACCTCCCTTCTAGTTATGGAATCAGGAAACTTCTTGTGTAAAGGATGGGGAATATAGCAGGAAGACACGAAATGGTCCTTTAATATTTTAATCACTCATCCTTCCTCACAAAAAAGATAGATTAGAGGCAGCTAGGTAGCTTGGTGAAAAGAGTTCTGGGCTTGGAGATAGGAAGACTTGAGTTCAAAACCAGCATCAAAAACTCACTGGTTGTGTGACCCTGGGCAATTCACTCAACTTCTGTCTGTTTCCGTTTTTTCATCTATAAAATAGCGATAATAATAGCACCTATCCATGTCTATTCCCCCTTGCTATAAGGATAAAATGAGCAATTTGTAAAATATTTTGCAAAACTTAGAGCACCAAACAAATGCTATTTATAACAATAATAACAGTTATTGTCAATGTTATTATTGTTATCATTATTGTTATTACAGAGCACTGGATCTGGAGTCAGGAAGGCTTACCTTCCTGAGTTCAAATCTGATCTCAGATGTTTACTAGCTCTGACCCTGGGGAGGTCACTTCATCCTCCTTCCCTCAGTTTACTCATCTGTAAAATGAACTGGGAAAGGACATGGCAAACCACTCCAGTATTTTTGTCAAGAAAACTTTAAATTGGGTCTTGACAAGTCAAATGTGACAAAAAAAAAAAGACTACACATAATAATAATTACTAAAGGAAGGGAATCCAGACTGTCAAAGTCCCACAGTCTGGAGGTAGGAATGAGGAAAGTAGCAACATTGTAATGTATGCAACAAATCAACTGCTGTGCTTCCAACGTGAGCTGCAGACTTGGATAGGAGAATTTCTCTGCAATTAAAAGACTTGAAATGCTCAGTTTCTAAGGCTTGGAGGTTGACTCGCTGCTTAAAAAGGTCCAATTGTTGGCTAATGATCCCAGCTCAGTGCCTGCCCCTCCCCCAAAGCCAGCTCCTCTGCCAGCCCCTGCTGAGAGCTTAGGTTTGGGGCTTTTGCCCAGACAGGCAGAGTAGGATCTGATCAATAACCTTGTCTTTTAGGAGGGGAGGAGAGCACTGAAAAAGTTTGTAGTCCATGGTCAAGGGCAGAATCATATCTCCAGTTTCAGGAAATCCTGGCTTTATTTATTTATTTTTTTTTTAGGCAGCTAGCTGTTGTCGTGGATAGAGCATTGGGACTGGAGTCAGCAAGATCTATGTTCTAATATAGACTTAGAAACAAACTAGCTGCGTGACGCTGGTCAAGTTACTCAATCCCTGCCTGCCTCAGTTTCCATGATTGTGAAATGGGAATACTGATACAAATAGCACCTAATTCCCAGGGCTATTGTAAGCATCAGATGAGACATATTTTAGGTGTTTAATATGGTACCCGGCACAGAATAGGAGCTTAATAATATTTCTTTACTTCCTTCCTTCTGTCTGTCCTTCTTCTTCCTTCCTTCCTCCTTCCATCCTTTCCTCCTTCCCTCCATCCTTCCTTCCTTCTTTCTTCCCTTTCTTCCTTCTTTCCTTCTTCCTTCCTTCCTTCTTCTTTCCTTTCTTCTTTCCTTCCTTCCTTCCTTCCTTCCTTCCTTCCTTCCTTCCTTCCTTCCTTCTTTCCTTCCCTCCTTCCTTCCCTCTCTCCATCCCTCTCTCCTTTCATCCTTCCTTCCTTCCTTCCTTTTTTCTTCCTTCCTTCCACTCCATTCCTCCATTATACAGTAATTTTTTATTTCATATGTAAATTTTCCCCGGGTTTCTTTTTTTTCCCCCCTCTCCTGTACCAAAGGAGGTACTTTGTGCATGAAAGTGTTTAATCTACATTGTATTTTCTCTCCCTTGGTTTTGTTATGGAGCATTTCAAGTTGACTTCTGGTGAGGTTCAGTGGATGTCTCAGAGAGACCACAGTGTGTCTTGAGGAGAAAAAGATGGCCATTGTCCTTTACAAAGACATTTCTTTGTGCCATCTACCATGTGCCAGTCATCCTGGGGGTACAATGAGAAAAATGAAAGCATTTGCCGGCAAGGAATTTATTTTCAAATACAAAGATATTTCCAGAGAGAGAGCTAGTAACTGGGCGTACCAGTAAGGGGTGAGGCGGGTGAATAAAGGCCTCTTTAGGAAAAAGGACTTGAGCTGATCCTTGATAGAAGGTGCTAAGAAGAGGAAATGAGGAAGGAGAACATTCTAGGTATGTGATACATCCCGTGCAAAGGCATAGGGATGGGAGATGGAATGTGATACAAAGCAAATAGCAAATAAGCTTGTTTGTCTGGAAAAGAACAAAATTATCCCTCAAAAAGCAAACAAAAACACAAAAAGCCTCAGTAACAATGGAAATTCCTTCTTTTCAACAGTATATAACAATATAGTTTAACTCAAGACAGTGCAGTACAGTGGGTAGAGAGCCAGCTATAGAAATCTGTCTCTTATAAGCTGTGTGACCATAGGACAGAGGTATCAAGGTATGGTGGAAAGAGGCCTTTTGGGGCTTCATTTTCCTTGTTGGCAAATCAAGAAGTTTGATTAAATGTTGAATAATAATAACAAGAACAGTTCACATGTGTTTACTTAAAGGCTTGCAAAATCGTGTTATCTTATTTTATCTTCACAATAAACCTGTAAATTAGGTACTATTATTATTCTCATTTTACAAATGAGGAAACTGAGGCAGGGAGGCTAAATGACCTACCCAGGGTCACATAGCTAATAAGTGTCTGAGGGAGGATTTGAATTTGGGTCCTCTCTGTGGTCTACCTGCCACATACCATCTCATGATCTTAAGTCATTTAACCTCGCCAGCCCTGGACAACTATCTAAGACAATAAATGCAGGCAAGTTTCTGCTCCACATTTGTAGATGATTTTTTCACATCAGAAGCTAACTATACATTTGAAATCACAAGTCCAGATCCCTCAAAGTCAAAAAAAAAAAGGTAACCAGCATTTTCATCCCACTTTGAAGGTAGCAAAGGGCTTTTGTCTCTGCCATCTCATGTGAGCCTCACAACAGCTCTGTGAGGTAGACACCTGTAGCATTATTTTATTTTTTCTAGGAAACATCAAAGGCAGGAATGAAAGCAGCCCTCCCCTCCTCACAGGATCATTGATAAAAAGTGAGAAGGCCTTTAGAAATCACATAGTCCCACATCTTTATTTTATCAGTTGAGAAACTGAGGCACAGAGGGATTGAGAGAGCCATCTGAAGTCACACATATAGGAAGTGATAGAGTCAGGTATGGAACATGGCTCCTGTGACACTAAACCCAGGGCTCTTGCCATGATGCCCTTTAAGTCTGGTGGCATCTCTGCCACTGCTGCTGAATTTATTTTTTTTTTAAATCCATTCAAATTTAGCTTATAAAGAGTTTATGGAGATTACTGTACCCAGTGTTTTCCACTTAGGGAAAAGTGTAATATTTGAAAGACAAATAGCTGTCACAAATCAAAATTGATGTTTAAACACAAAAACCACTTGGGTCCAATTGGTTCTTCTCCCTCATGTCGCTTTCAGGGACATCTGAGTGTAGCAGATGAAAATTAATTCATACCATGGGTGTTTGCATTTGCATCTTTTCTTTCTCTACACTTCTCTGGCTTGTTGAGCTTTTTTTTAGTAGTCCAAGTCTCTGTCTTGTCTCATTTCAGAGGTTGCACACTAAAAGCTTTTCTCAATTTAACATTGTTAGGAAGTGCTTAAAGTATGGAGCTACTTTGTATTCTTACTTCCTTTCCCTATTTCCAAGAATGTTTTTTCTCCTTTCCTCTCCCATTCTGTTTCTCTCTGTTCTGAATTTTTTTGGGTGGTGGTGTTTGTCATTGTAATAGTAATGAAATTTGAAGTTCCTTTTGTGTTGCTAAGCTGAGAGGTACTTAGCACCTAGTTTCAAATTAAGCCTCTGTTAAAGAAACAAAACTCCTGTTGCTGATGTAATAGGAAGGGGATGAACAGGGCACCTCTGTTGCTGATGTAACAGGAAGGGGCTGAATAGGGAGGACCAATATTGTATATAAGGAAAAACACTAGCTAGGAAAGTCAGACCTTCTTGGGATAAGCTTCGTGGAGGCAGAAACAGCTGCTGCCAGGGAGGCTGAAGAGGAAAGGCCCAGGCTGGAGAGAATGATTTTAATTTTGGGAAACTGGATGAAGTGATTTTGATTCTGGTAACCAGCTGGAGCTTCTTCTGGGGAGCTACCATCTTCTGCTGGGGAGCTACCATCTTCTCCTGGGAGTTGCCAAAAGACTTCCAAGGATCACCTGGAGCTGCCAAAGACTTAGGAAGCAAAACTGTGATGCTGATACTTCATATGAACCTGTTTGTGGCTTTGTTAAGCCTTGACTTCCCAGGAACAGAGACTGTGAAGGATTTAAGGTGAACTGGACACTGTGAGCTTCAGCATGGAACAGGAACTACACAGAGAGCTGGACAAGGAATTGGAAGCTGTCTGCTTTTGAACCCAAGTGACAGTTTGGTGAATCCAGGTAGGATCTGGAACCATGGAAGGGGATCCAGAGAATCTGATAGCTTACCTTGGGTCAAGATGAAAAGACTTCTCTGTAAATATTGAATAGTGACTGACACTGATGTGAGGTTTTGCTTTGGGACTCACTTTGGGAAGAGTAGTGTGATTTGGCCAGATGAGACTCTGGGCAGCCATTGAAACCCCCCCACCCCACCCCCACCCCTGCTTTGAAAACCCAGATGTTGGTGCTTCCCTCTCTGGTAACTAACTAGGTATGGATGTAATGGTCAGGCAGCCAGAAGCCCTGTCTGCTGAATTGTGTAATTTATTTGTGATTGTACTTTGTGATTGAATTAAGGACTCTGTGATTGAATAAATGAATGTACTACCCAGGGGTGGAATACTTTGACTTTTGTATTTTGTGTGCCTTAAGGAGGCAATGATTGAGTTGATTGAATGAGTGAGTTACTAAGTGATTGATTGACTAGATGGTTGTACTTTGTTCAAAACTATGTGACCACTGTGGTAAAAACTATGTGACCATTTTACTGATAAATTGTTGTGAATGCTGTATTTTTTATTTTCTGTGATAAGCTGTAACATTGTGAATGCTATATCTTGATTTTCTGTGAATGTTTTGCTCTGATTTGTTATTGAATAAATAGAGTGTTCACTATAGTGTGTAATCAGAATCTTGAAAGCTGTTCACAGCAGCCATCCTCTGGAAAGCTGTTCGTGCTTGGCTTTATAGTCATCAGATTTCCTAATGGCTCATTTGACCTGAAATAGTAGGAGTAATTAACTTAGGAATGTGGTGTTAATCAATGCAAACTTCAGGAGAGACAAGGAATGTTATAGACAAACACAGATGACACCCAAACACCCAGAGCAGAAAAATATCTGGCATTTCTATAGTCATTTCAAGAATGTAAAATATTTTGTAATAATCTCTCTGGAACCCCACAAGGACCCTTTGTGCTAAGTGGTAATATTGCTCACATTTTGCAGAGGAGAAAATTTAATCCTGGAGTATTTGAGTTCTGTTTTGGAATATGATGAGCTGGAGATGCCTATTGGACCACCAGGATATCAGTAGGCATCTTCAATTCCACCTATTCCAAAATAGAATTCATTATTGCCACTCCACCACCCCATAGTGCTATAAGCTGTTTAGATAGATCAGGTGGAAGGTGAATGGGGGAATGTTTAGTCAATGATGTCAGGGAGCATTTCTACGGTGGCAGCAGTGACCAGGAAATAGAGGACGCCTCAGCATACCAGTAACCTACCATATGGGGCTGAAGAAGGAAAGAACCTAATCACTCCAGACCAGCAAGTCTGAATCCCAAATAGTAAGTTGGCTTTCCATCTTGTTCCTTCTTCTGTGCAATGTAGCCTGTGAGTTCCCTGTGGGGTCCCCTGGGGTATTCACAGCAGAAACTGCTAACATGTAGGCATTCAATGAACATCAGTGCTGAAGAGGAAAAAAAATAACAGCAGCTTCAGAGTGTTTTTTCCCGACTGGGGATAATGCTACATTCCAAGTAAACTGGTCTACTTGCTACTTTTCACAAATAGAACTTGTTTCTAATCTCCTTTGTCTTGATGTGAGTTTTCCCAGTGTTGAGAATGCACTTACTTCTGCCCCCTAGAATCCAAAGCTCCCTTCAAACTTAAGGGCTTCATCCTACGGGAGGCATATCCTGACTCTTTTCCCCAATAGCTGTATCCTCTCCCCCAGTTTCTTTGCATATATTTTATGTTTAATTTTATTTGTACATGGACCCACTCTGCCAAGCAGAATGCAATCTCCTAAGGACAGGGACTCTCACTTTTTTTATCTTTAAGTGTTTAATCAATGCCTTTTGGATTGGACAGAGTTTGCCACAAGCAAAGGTGAAAGTTTAAACATATTGTCAGATGAACAGAGTGTCCCATGAGTTAGCTAAAGAACCAGGGAAGGCCAGTGCAAAGCTATCCAGCATCCATGATAGTCGTATCCCTGGGGATGGCTTCAATATTTGAACTCAATTTGGATTGCAATGCCTTTGTCTATTAGGCTGTTATCTTTCTGGTAAGATGCCAAGTCCTGTTACCAATGACACCTCCTTTATTGGCCTGGCCTCGCTTGACTGCCCAAGAGCACTCTTCCCACTTTTACTCAGGAAATAGCAAACTCCTCTAAAAACAGAACCTCATTTTCATTTCCCCTGGAGTTGATGACCATCATATTGTTCTCTGTTCATTCTTCCCCCTGAGGTGAACAGTGTTGTAGCATTCAATCCCTCCCTCTGATGGCCAGGTCCTTACCCTTCCCTCGTTCATCCTTTCCATGCCAAACATTCCACCTCTTAGGTTTGCAAATCATCCTCCTTCCTGAAGGGGTTTGCTTCTCATGGAATAGACTGATCTGAAGCAGGATGTAATAAGTCTGCTCTCTTCTTACTCACCTTTTGGTACCTTATACTCTTTCAGATTCTGGATGAACTTACTGAGAGCTATTCAAGACAGAGTGGATGTAATTGCCACCTTCCTGCTTAAACATCCTGCAGGAGGGGACCTGCAAAGTGGATAATTGTGGTGTGTTAGAAAGGAGTTTCAGTTGTCAGGTTGTAGCAAGGAGCATTATAAACCCTGTTTTTCTCAGTGTTAATTTACCTGCTTCAGAAATCTGTTGCTGAAGGAAGAGAAAAGAACTGTGCAGACTCACTTCATGTATTTGTGCATCATTCATCAAATGTAACTTCTTTTACACCTTATTCCCCTCCATGTACTCTGGCTCCAATCACACTGGCTTCCTTGCTATTCTGCCAACACAATATTCCAAGTCCCCACTCTGTGAAAGTTCTCTGGCTTTCCCTCCTGCCTGGAATTCTCTCTCTCCTTGTCTCTGCCTCCTGGCTTCCCTGGCTTCTGGCAAAGTTCCGGCTAAAATCCCACTTTCTTCAAGAAACTTTTACCAATGCCGTCAATGCTCACAGCTTTCTTTTATTAATTATCTACAAATTAGCCTGTATTATATTTACTGTATTTCCATTTTGTTCCTTCCCATTAGACTACAAACTCCTTAAAGGCAAGGACCCTCTGCTTTTCTTTATATTCATAGGGCTTAGCCTGGAATACAGTAGGCATTTACTAGAGGGCAGCTAGGTGACTCAGTGGTTAGAGGCCTGGGTGAAGTCTGGAAGACTCATCATCCTGAGTTCAAATCGAGTCTCAGACATTTACAAGCTGTGTGACCCTGAGCAAGTCACTTAACTCTGCCTCAGTTTCCTCTTCTGTAAAATGAGCTAGAGAAGGAAATGGCAAATCACTCTGGTATCTTTGCCAAGAAACTCACAAATGGAGTCAGGAAGAGTCAGATATAACTGAAACAACTCAACAATAACAAAAGCATTGACTAGATGCTTCTTGACTTGAATTCCTGTTTACTTTTTGTCTTTGTGTCCTTGGAGCTTTATAGCACACTGTATGTTGCATATGGTAGCTGTTTGATAAATCCTACTCAAATTGAAATGATTTAATTGCAAAGTTGAATCCAATTTCTTCAATTTATCCAAAGACAAAAAAACCAGATTCTTTTCCCTCAAGACTTCCCATTCTACTCTTAGGAAATGGCATGCACATAGCTAGAAAATATGAAATGTATTCAAATGAACCACAAAGTATGAATTCACAGTAACAAGCACCTGGTGGGATGAAAGAGTTTGGAGTCTGAGTCTGAGATCAGAAAAGGTCTTTATTCTTCCTCATGAGAAAGGACTCCCCCCCCCCCACCTTGTCACTCAAATGACATCTGCCAGGGAGAGAACAACAGGTAGAAGCCGGCCCACCCTCCAACTGGCCTTCACTCTCATTGGTGGGGAGGCTGGCCCACAACCTAAGTAGGGGAGTCTATCTCAGAGACAAAGGACCCGGTAACATGTGGGTGTCCAATGCAAGGCCAGGAAAGCAATTTTATCCTTATTTGATATATCTTGTGCTGAGGTGGCACTGTCTCCATTGCTCTAAGTCCCAGATTCCTGTAAGGTCAGGTGACCTCTAAACTTAGCTGAAGCCACTCTATTTTTCAGAATGGGGAAACTTAATTGCAAATTATCCCTCACATACCCATTAGGGGCAGCAGCAAAGGCCTTGGGGAGGAGGTTGAACTCGATGGAAACTCTGGTTGGAAGGACAAATTATAAGAAATGCAGGGAAAGAGGGAGAGCATTGTAGGTCTAGGAGAATTCCTGTTCAAAGCTTTGGAGGAGAGAGATGGAATGTGATATATGAAGAAAACAGCGAATGGACCAGTTTGGATGAGGAGTGGAATTCAGAATATAAGGGGGCTTCAATGTCAAAGGAAGAAGTTTATGGGTGGAGGTTGTTGTCATTTTTCCAGTTCAATTATCAGTATAGTTAGTAGCTCTCATTTCAGGAGAAAACAAACAAACCAATATGTCTGTATTTAAAGGTGAGGGTGTGTATTGTGTATATATGTGAGGGAAAGTGGGGAGGAAACAGGGCCAGAAAAGCAACACTGAACTTGGAGTTAGGAAAACCTGGCTTTCTATCCTGCCTCTGACACTATCTGAGTGATTATGGGCAGGTCATTTCTCTCTAGTCATTGTTTCCTTACCTGTAGAACAAGAAAATAAAATCTGGGATAACAGCCTCAAGGGGCTGTCAAAGATCAAAAGGTAGGAATTATCATATGTAAAGTACTTCCTTTTTGTCCCCATAAAAGTCCAGAATTGACAATCATGAAGGAATGACATGGCTAGTCTCATCATGTAGAAGGTGAATAACCAGAGGGTGGGTTCTTGTCTTGGCCAGTCCACAAGGAAAATGTGGTTTGAATTAGAGGAGAAATTCTCCACAATTTATATTCCAGGACACTTAAATCCTAAATATCTCAGTGGAGATGGTCAGAAAGGAGATAAACCCTTCCTCAGTTTGAATCTCATGCTCTTGATTTTTCATTAGTAACAGGTAACAGTCTAAGAATTTCATAGGACAACCTGCCTGTGGATGGTATTCCAGGAATCAAACAAAGACATAATGGTCAAGAAATAATGGTACTAATACATTTTTTACAGACTACTTTTGGGATTCACATTATTCTGCTCTCTCATTCTTAAAAGGATGTTTCACGGCAAAAATTAAATAAACTGCCCTAGTGATAGATTACTGTTTGGTCTACCTTCCTCAGATGATGGTGGTGGTAGTTGTGGTGGTGGTGGTGGTAATGAGGACAATGATGATGATGGTGGTGATGGTGGTGGTGGTGATGAGGATGATGGTGGTGATGGTGGTAGTGGTGATGAGGATGAGGATGGCGGTGGTGGTGATGATGATGGTGGTGATGGTGGTGGTGGTGATGAGGCTGATGTGGTGGTGGTAGTCATGATGAGGATGAGGATGAGGATGGCGGTGGTGATGGTGGAGATAATGACGATGATGATAATGACTAGCAATTTTATAGCACTCTAAAGTTTGCAAAATGTCTTACGTGTACTATCTCATCTGATCCTCACAATAATCCCTGGAGTACTACCTTTCAAAAATTACTCCCCAGTCTATATTTTTCATGCCTGTTCCCAACTTCTGCCCAAAGACCTGTTTACCCATGACTCCCATGAGAAAAACAAAACAAAACAAAACAATTTGCTAGGGGAGTTTGGGGAGAGGGGTGACTAGGACTTTATGAGTCATTCAGGCATTGGAGGCCTTGCTTAGAAAATTAGAAAAGGGCCAAGCTTTCCAGGGCTGCTTTATGGGGGCCTTTCTGATGTCTTCCCCTATTCATTTGCCACTACATCAGGAAAACCAAAGACAGCAAGCTCTGTGCCATCAGACTGAGCATAAGACAAGCCTAAGAGGATACTGAGCTGCACGTTAAGACTCAGTTGACCAGATGATTTCTTATTTAGAGGGTATTTCATACCAGCACCTGTTCACCTTCTTTCTTCCAGAGTTGTATCTGGATATTATTCACAGTCTTTCAGGACAGCTACTACGGTATACTACCTGGCATAAACACATCAGAGCCCTGCATTTAAAATCCAGTGTTTTGCATTTAAAATCCAATGTTTCAGGTTCTATTCTTTCTCTGTATGCCTCTGAATCTTCTATAACCCTAATGAGGAAGGAATGCATCAGAGAGAACTCTCTAATAGGTTGGTGGCATACAATTCTTTGCTGAGAAAGAAAAAAAGCCCTTTGGAAAAGGAAAAAAGAAAAGAAAAGAAACAAACAAATGGGGAAAACTCTTCACAAATTAAATAGTTCATCGATAGAGAATGCAAAATAAAAACCCCTTGTCTTTACCTGGCGCTTAGCTGAATTGAGGTGCTGGCTCACAATGGCATGCAGACGAACGCATCACACTTGCTGGCTGTGATTACATTTCTCTAATTACCCCACCACACTTGATATGTGGGGACTGATGCATCACCTTTCCCCCCCACTCCCCCTTCACTTCTGCAATCATTGTTAGATTCGCACTCTATAATCAACTCTCATCATACCTAATTAGAGTTCTGTTGGCTGTTGTTTCAGGGATCTGACATTCCTTGAGTTCAACTGCAAAATTCATTTTTAAAACATCTCTGGTCTCTGAAAGGAACAGAGAGAAGAGAGTCTATTGTTTCCCCAGTGGCATTTGGAAAATCTTAATATGCTGTGATGTCTTTTTTTTTCTTTCTATTTTTTCTTTCCATTTTAGTTTAAGTGATTATGCTGGGTATAAGAAAACAGGGTCTGCCTGTGGTTTCACCTGCTTGGCTAATTGATTCCTTCAGTTTTGCTGCTAACAGACAGGCAGTCCTTACTATTGTCTAAAGGTTTTCATCGATTTCCATATGGTGCTCTAGTTTCCTATCCTAAAAAGAAAGGCATTAGACTAGACAACATCTGAAAGTCACTTTTGTCTCTAAATTCAAGGATCCAGGTAGCATGATAACCAACTTATGGATGCTGAGGACATCTTTTGGAAGAGAGAGGAGAAATGTAGTTGAATAGCTCCTGGTTCATTCTTTCCATCATAATGTTCCAGCACATATTTTAAATAAGGATCACTGAAATGATAAATGATAGTCATAAGAGAACAAGTCAAAATGGGAGATTAGGAGGATTCCAGTGAATCACAGGATCTCAAGCATTGCAGGGGTCTGATGACCATCTAGTCCTGATCTGTATCTGAAATTCAAAAAAAAAAATCCTTGTAAAACCTACTTGGGAAGTAATCATCCACTCTTTACTTGAAGGGGGAAGAGTAATTGTCTTCACATCCTAGATATTTCATCAGATCACATCTCCAACTTATACCTTTTACATTCATCCCATAATATCCTTTCATTTTTACAGAAGAGGAAGCAGAGGACCAGATACTCAAAAATCACATAGTGAGAAGAGAAAAGCTGAGTCAAACTTAACTCCTCTGACTCCCAACCCAGTGCATTTTTTAGTACCCCAAACTGTTCCACAAATATCTGTTTATATCCAGTGTGTGCATGTACGTGCATGCACACACACATACGCACACACACACACACGTGCATGTGCACCAAGCCTGTGATTTCAGATATAGGGAGTACGTGGGGAAGAGGTCCTTCTACCAATTCCAACCAGGACTTTTTCTTCAAGTCTCATAGAATGGCATGGGAGTAGTGAGAGCTGCTCCTTCCTTAAAGACTCTGAGGTCAGCTATCTATCTACTACAACACATTGCCTCTCTAAGATCTATCAACCTTAAATACATGTTCTGAGAATTCAGAAGTGCCTTCAAGTGGTATGTTTAATTATCCCATAGACTGACTGAGTGTTTCACCATTTACATACCCTTTTTACACGCCCTTTCTTACCTGATCCTTGGGTCTAAACAAGAAAGATGTTATTCTCTCTGACTTTGGGTTGCTTTTGTTTGCTTTTTTCCCCCAGATGAAACTGGAACTCAAAAACATTGAGTGCCCCAGTCAAGGTGATCCTGATAGTGACCCAAATTGGGATTAAAAACCTAGACTTTCTCTACTACTATACCACTGGGCTTGTTTCATTATAACAAATACTTTGTCCTATGTGTTGAATATAAGGAGGAATGTTCAAAGTAAAAAATCCTGACTTTGAATCCTTAACTGGAAAACTTCGCTAGATGTGTGACCTAGTGAATATCCCTTTTCTGAAGCAGTGTCTTCATCTGCAAAGTGGAGCCAAGAATATTCTCTTTACCCTACTTCCTACAATTGTAATGAGAAATGTGCTTTGCAGTCTTAAACGGGTTATATTAATATGAGGGTTTTTTTTTCTCTTTTAATGGAATCATCCACAAATCAACCAGCATAATTTTAAAAGCTATTGGTACAGAGGCAGGACTGGTTGAATAGACAGAGATGGAATCTTCTGAATAATAACTTCTAAACCTATTTTAAAAATGATATGCCCTTTAGAGAGAGAGTGGGAAGAGGTGTTTTAATTAATGAGGTGATAATTTCAGACAGTGCGGGTTTCATAGCTGCCAGAGGCTAGAGTCACAATGATGAGTCATTTTTGCTGTAGTTTATTTCAGAAAAATCTGGGCCAACCACTCACGTAACTTTTACTCATTTATCAATTTCTTGTTAGTTGCAAAAGCCGTATCGATTTCAAGTAGTGGTAGTAATGCATCACATCTGTATAACGTTTTACTATTTTAAAAACACTGTGTAAGTTTTCTTATTTGTTCATTCTGCCTATTGACTTCATGAAGGAATGTTAACAAACCAAAAATGATGTCTATTTACAAATTTACACAACTCCACCATAGAATACAATAAGATTTTTTTTTTGGTCATTGTTTAATTGGAACTGTTCCTAATTAGAAAGAACATAGAGCTGAAATTAAAGGGGGCAGCTAGGTAGTGCAGTGAATAGAGCACTGACTCTGATGTCAGGAGGACCTGAGTTCAAATGTGGCCTCAGACACTTGACACACTTACTAGCTGTGTGACATTGGGTAAGACACTTAATCCCAATTTGCCTCCCTTCCTCCCTCCAAAAAGACCAAAAAAAAAAAAAAAAAGAGATAGAGAGAGAAAAAGAGAGAGAGAGAGAGAGAGAGAGAGAGAGAGAGAGAGAGAGAGAGAGAGAGAGAGAGAAATTAAAAGCAGCAGGACTAGAATGAGTTATTTTATCAAAATCTGAAGAAATTAAAGTAGAAAAATATGTATCTAGAATATAATGATATATGAGAAATGAATGATTGGGAATGTTTGATTTAAATGTTCTGATTTGAGGAAATACCAGGTTTCAAAAACATCTGGAAAATAATTTTACTTTAGGAGCAGCTAGGTGGTGCAGTGAATAGAGCACCTGGCTCTGGAGTCAGAAGGACCTAAGTTCAAATCCAGCCTCAGACACTTAACACTAGCCATGTGGCCTTGGACAAGACACGTAACCCCAATTGCCCTGCCTTCCCCCCTCCAAAAAAAAGTAAAAAAAAAAATTTACTTTAATGCAATTATGTTTGAAACTCCATGAAGATGTGAATAAGTTTGCAAGTCTCATTGTGCATCACTGATTTATTCCTGGGCTGTTTTCTGACATCCCTCCAAGTAAGTTTATTACAATTCGTAGCCTGAATTATCCCCATGGGGTGGTCAGTGAACAAGGGGTCTTAGCAGGTATTTTGGAAATGTGGGATTGCATCTGTTCAAAAAGCATCATTCATTCAAGAAACATTTATTAAATACCCACTATGTGCAAGGCACTGTGCAGAATAAGCCCAGGGAGAAAATGATTAATTGTAGTTTTTAGTTAATGTATTCATCTAAAAAAATTTTAAAATGCTTTTTAAAATAAATACATCTGAAAAAACTCTTCTGTATGAATATTCACCACATTTATAGTAAGACTAAATCTGAGCAAATGAGCACTTAATATCTGTATTAAATTACCTTGATTGTTGCCCTACCCTGATCTTCTTAGTGACTTTGTATAGGATTTCTTTTCATGAAAACCCTGTCTTTAGTAAGTGAATTTTCTTTAAGAAAGGAATATATTATTCTGTGATCATTACTTTAAAAATACCAATGTGAAAGAGTTTTATCATTCATGGTAATAGCAATTATTGGCACTTATGTGGCCCTTCAAAGTTTGCAATCTCATTTTAACCTCATGACAACATTATAAAGTGATGCTGTTATCCCCAGGGGATAGCTAGGTGGAAAGTGGATAAAGCAGCAGGCCTGGAATCAGGAGGACTCAGTTCCAAATCCGACCTCAGACACTTACAAGCTGTGTGACCCTGGACAAGCCACTTAAGTCTGTTTGCCTCAGTTTCCTTATCTGTAAAATGAACTGGAAAAGGAAATGGTAAACTGCTCCAGTATCTTTGCCAAGGAAACCCCAAACGGGGTCATGAAGAGTTGAGCATGACTAAAAAATTTACAGTAATAACAACAGATTTGGACAGCTGAAGGTATTTGTCACTGTCATAAACCTCACTTCCTTTTTTTCCTACTTAATAGTATTTTATTTTTTCCAACTATATGCAAAGATAGTTTTCAACATTCACTTTTACAAGATTTTGAGTTCCAAATATTTTTTTTCTGCCTTCCTCTCCTCCCCTCTCCCCAAGACAGCATCTGATATAGGCTATACATGTACAGTCCTATTAAACATATTTTCACCTTTGTCATGTTGTGAAAGAAAAATCAGAACAAAAGGGAAAAACCAGGAGAAAGAAAAAAAAGGAAAATCATATGTTTCAATCTGTATTCAGACTCTATAGTTCTTTCTCTGGATGTGGGTAGAATTTTCATGGGTCTCTTGGAATTGTCTCAGATCCTTGTCTTGCTGAGAAGAGCTAAGTCTGTCAAAGTTGATCATTACACAGTGTGCTGCTTGCTGTGTACAATATTCTCCTGGTTCAGCTCACTTCACTCAGCATCAGTTCATGTAAGTCTTTTCAAAACCTCACTTTTGATAAACACTCAGAAAGCACCCACTCTGTGCAAGGAACTGTACTAGGCCAAGAGGAAAAAAAAGTCAATGGAAAAAGAGTCTCTGTCCTGAAGGGGCATAGGGATGGGGAGGGGAGGGGTAGGAGGTGGATGTATATAGATAAGTCAATATAAGACATCTACAGATATAGCCTCAGCTAGGTCGGGTCTGTCTCTCTGTGAATGACAAGCTTCTCTTGGCTCTGCCCCCAGGAGTTTACCAGTCTTCCTGCATATTTGTCCCTTGGTCTCACCTTTCATCTGGGCTTTAGCATCCCTAAGCAGAAGCCTTTGTTGTGGCCATTGGAACTAGAGGGAGATTGAAGGGAGGAAGGAAAGCAGGATTATTGTGATTCATATTTATTTGCTCAGAACTGAAGGTTTACTTTCACATCTTGAATCTGAAACTGTATTTGGGATTCTTAGGGTAATAGATGTAGTGCTAAGGTACTTCATGATGCCTTAGAGGTCAGCTAGCCCAACCATCTCATTTTGATGATAAGAAAATAGGCTCCACAGGGTTAAATGATTTGCTCAAGATCCATACAGTTAGGAAGTATCATAGGTCAGATTTCCGGTCTCCAAGTCGAAGATTCTATACAGCATCAAACTGACCTGCAATTCAACAATATTTATGAGACACCTACGATATACATGGTAGCCTGGTGGTGCTGAGATACCAAGTCAATATAGTCTCCCATGGGGGAAGTGAGAAACAAATAAATATAGTTTGATTTGGGTTGGGAAAGGAGAAGGAAAGAAAAAAGGAGGGAGAGGAAGAAGTTCATCCTAGAGATTTGGACAGAATATGAATTCTCAACTCCTAAAATGACATCTTACTTTACTGGGCTAGATTACTCTGGACTGACGAACTGATGGAATCCTTCTGCTATTTAAAGCTCTCAGAGGCATGGTTAGCTTGTTTGGGTAGCTAATCACACTTCTCCCCCTTCTTGACCCAATTAAAGAGCTAGATGCCTTAGGGTGCGAACGTGTGGTTTAGGCACCATATGAGTTAATTGGTTTACTGTACCTGTAACTCAATCAAAGAAAACATGTTACTAGATGAAGGTATCAAGCATTTAGTATCTTGCTAATTGAGAGGAATCACAGAATTCCCTTTATACCTGGGAACCCCTTAGCCCTTACTCATGGTTTTTAAACACCTAGCTGTGTGAGAGATGGCATCCAAGCATCCTCCCACGGAACTAGGCAGAGACAAGTAAGCAATCTGCCAGTAAAGAGTCAATCAATAAGCATTTGGTGTTGTTGGGTCATATTCTCAGTCACATCCAACTCTTCTAGAACCCATTTGGGGTTTTCTTAGCCAAGATATCAGCGTGGTTTTT
>CM053580.1:24300839-24318779 GCA_028627135.1 Pseudochirops cupreus
GAGATCATCACAGCCCTCTTGACCCACTGCCCAATCACAAAGTAATAAGGCATGTGCATTCTGGAAGAACGAGCCTTCCCACCACAGGCTCCATGTGACCACATTCAGCCTATTTGGGGGTGAAATACTTTCAAATCAGGGAAAGTTCTCAGAGCCACTTAAGCCTATCAAAGGGCCTAGGGGCAGGGAAGATCTTCAGATTCCCATAACAGATATCACCCAAAAGGAAACAGGAAAAGGTACAAGTGGTAGTGGTGGACCATTTAACAATAATACCATGCATGGGGGGAGGAGGAGGACATAGAAAAGGATGTAGTGGGATCCCCTCCACTGGATGTCTTCAAAGGATTGGTAACCACTTGTCAGGTAGCTCGAAGCAGGGATTTTTATTATTTCTTGCATTTGTTGGATTAGATGGCCTGTGATGTTCCTTCCAGCTCTGAAATTCTGTGATTCTGTGAACAATAGTCAATTGGGATAATTCCCAACCTCAAAGCAGATTTTCATTGGCTTGAGTTAGGCAGTCTAGCCATCTGCACTGCCTAAGCTAACTAGATCATTCCCAAAGCATTCCTTTACTTTGTTCTCTGGAAACCTAGCCAGGGAGATAGTACTGGGACATGCTATTCTCCATATTGTCTGGGACCTGGAAAGTCAAACTGCCAGGAAGAGTAAGGAAAAAAAAAGAAACAAATCTCTATGGAAAATGTTTAAAACTCTGCCTAGCTATAAAGCAAGGAGGCTATCACCTTGAAGGAAGGAGATCAAGATGTGGTATGATTTGTTTATCTCTTCTCTCCCCTGTGAAGGGGAAGGTAAATGAGTAATAATAGAATGACACCTGATGATCAGAGTGGCACCACCTGAGCTATAAGTAAACATTGAGTGTACTCCTGTGTCATGAAGGAGGGAGCAGGAGAGAACACTCTCAGATGCCAGCAGCCACAATGCCCGCTCACTAATCGTGCTGCAGAAAATTCCAACCCAGCAATGGCAGAGGTCAGGCGGCTGGCTTGTGCCCTCCCCCTGTGACAGCTCTGGGCAATTTCGCCATCCAGCTGTTCAGTTTTTCACAACTAGAGAATTGGAACAGAACTCCAGACCTTCTCTCAAACCCTAGCAATTAACAGCGCCAATTTCCCAAATTGCCGTGTAATGGAAAAGGATCCATCAATCATTGTGGTGAAATAACACATTTTCTCACCAGATGTGAGATTTAATATCTTCATAACTCTCCGGATTTACCACTTATGAATTGTCAGCCTTGCCTCAAGCTACAGAGAATTAATGGACTCCATTCTTGCCATGCAAGGTTGGTTTACAGTTGTAAAATATCGGTCCCTTCACTCGAGATATATTTACCAAAATGTTTTTCTTTAAGATGTAATCAGGAAGCACGCTAGATGGGGGGAGTTTCATCTGTATTTACTGTGTTCTAGAAAGCTATTGTCTCATCAAATACAGTTGCTACAATCTCTGGACCGCATATCACTGTAGCCCAAGAAACTCGAGACTGCACATGCTGTACCAATAAATAACAATGTAGTGATTCAGTAGCTTTCCCCTGAAGCAAAGCATATCCCTTTCTTCTGGGAAGGGAAAAAAAAGGTTGGACAAAGAAGTAACATGTGGTATGCTTTAAGTCCTTTCTGTATTTACAGCTCCGGATGGGCTCTCCATGAAAGAGATTGCAGAGGGAGCGCATCCTCTTCTGTTCACCCTGTCACATTCCCAGAATCACAGCTTGGAGGACTGGGAGGAATCTGAGAGCTCAACCGGTCCAATTGCCATGACCCCTAGACTTGGAATGAGTAGATCTGAGGTCAAGTCCCAAATTACAGAACTTCTGAGTTAGAAGGCAAGAGTCCCCTCTGTGCTGTGTGTCAAAAGTGGCCATTGAGATTGTGCTCAAAGACCTCTGATGAATGGGAGCTCACTAGGTCTCAAAGACAGTATAATCCGCTTTGGAAAGCTCTCATTGGTAACAAAGGTTTTCCTAACATCAAACTCATCAAACTCAAGTTTAACATATTATATATATGCATACACACACATATATACACACAATATATACATATATAGATACAATATATACACACATACATACGTATACATATATATATAGACACATATATATATATACATACATACACACACACACACACACACACACACACACACATATATATACATACACACACTACACACACGGTAAATATAAACTTTTTTGGCTTCTTGGTCACTAACCAACTTCTCGATGCTACCTAGCTGTCAGGGTCACACAGTAGCTATGTAACTAGCTTTGATACTGACTCAAAAAGAGGCAATGGAATGTAGCTGGCCTCAGAGTCCATCAGATCCACATTCGGGTCTCTTCTCTGATCCATATTGTCTGGGTCAACCTGAAGCAATCCCTTCAACTCTCAGAGCCTTGAGTGACTCTCAAAGATTATAAATGGCAAAGAAGGTGCTAACCTATAGGAGCAAAAGAGGTTTGTTTATCTGGGAGTCCTTGGTTCAGTCCCTAACCCCTGTTCCTGCCCACCGCTTGGTGCTATGATTCTGTAAAATGTGGAACACTGTATAATTGACGGTTATTGTTATTACTTCCTCATTTACTTTCTTACAGAGGCAGAGGTTGAGGTCTAAAGACATCAAATAATTTGCCTGAGGTCCCTCTGGGTCGGGGAGATGCCATACTATAAGGACAGTGTCTGCACCTGCGATTTGATTGGTTTATGGATCTCCCTCTATCAACAAGATCGGTAGGGCAGCTGGGTGGCACAGTGGATAGAGCGCCAGACCTGGAATTAGGAAGACCTAAGTTCAAATCTGATCTCAGATGCCTACTGATTCTGGGGCAGCTATTTAATCCTCTTTGCCTCAGTTTCCTTATCTATAACATGAGCTGGAGAAGGAAATGACAAATCACTCCAGTAACTTTGCCATGAAAACTCCAAATGGAGTCACAAAGAATTGAACACAACTCAACAACAACAACAAGCTTCCCTGTAGCTTTACAGTCTTATAATGTTGTTGAAGACACTGAGAAGTCAGACACTTGTCCAGGGTCACAGAGTCAATATGTGTCAGGGGGGATACTTGAGTACTTTCTGGCTTTGGGGCTGACTCTAAAACACTTTACTTATGCCCAAGATGTAACTACTACCTCAAAGGAGCCTGAGAAGATTCCTAGGAGGCTGGTGCTCACAGCACACTTGTTCCCCACCTGGGAAATAGGGCAAACATGTGGGTTATTCTGCAGATCCTCGGGAAGACGTTTGGCCTACACAAGGCCTCTCCTGATCCTGAGATTGCTGCAGCCCTCCCCACCTCCTTCAAAGTTATATTTCCTTTTCCTCCTTTGATTTTACTTATATGGTAATGTGTTGTTCCTCCTTCTTCCAGTAGGATGAGTCAGAGACTGTTTCCTTTGCTATCCTTGTTACTCTAGAGCACATCAAAGGGCCTGGGATGGCATCTTACTGGCTAAATGCTTGTTGATTGATTGATTGCATCTGCTCAGTCGATTCAGTCTGAATTACATTCACAAAGATGATTTCAATGAATAAATCCCAGTCACCATTGATATCAATAGGCATAGATTCAGTATTTTTTGAGATTAAAAGACAATGTACTTCTTAAGGCATAGTGTTTGTCCCAGACACTCAGTATGTTGCTCTGTTGCTAAGCCATTATAATCAAGACTTAATTTTGCCTTAAAAAGTGAATTTTCTTTTATGGGGTCTCTATCTAGAAACATTAAAAATTCAATTTCTTCAGGTCAGGGCCTCTTAACCTTTTTTGTATCATGGACCCCTTTGGCAGATTGGTGAAATCTAAGGATGCTCTCTCAGAATAATGTCTTTAAATGCATTCAATAAAGTGCTATTACAAAAGAAACTAATTATACTGAAATATAGTTATCTCTCTATATATGCATATACACATGAGTATGTGTATACATGTATGTATTATGTGTATATTGTGGGTGTGTGTATGTGTGTATATATCTGCATAGATATACATATACATATATCCATACATATATATATGGAGAAAGAGAGAAAGAGAGAGAGAGAGAGAGAGAGAGAGAGAGAGAGAGAGAGAGAGAGAGAAAGAGAGAGAGAGAGAGACAGAGAGAAAGAGACAGAGAGAGAGTTTTAAAATTAATACCAGGTCCCAGGTTAAGAACTCCCAAATCAAGCTCATACCATTCAATGCCCCAGCCTCACAAGGACCCAGTAATTAGTGCTAATGCAGCGGTTCTCAGCCTGTGGGCTATGTTCAATTTGTAACAATGAAAATACATCCTGCATATCAGGTATTTACATTACGATTCATAACAGTAGCAAAATTACAGTTATGAAGTAGCAACAAAAATAATTTTATGGTTGGAGGTCACCACAATATGAGGAACTGTATTCAAGGGTCACGGCATTAGGAAGGTTGAGAACCACGGTGCTAATGGAAGTATCTGTGATTTTCTCTGCCTTTACCATATCCATTTGCAACTTGATCCATAAATCCCAGAGAGTGACCTAACATGTGGAAATTGACTTGTGTCACATACTTAAGAAGTTAAAGGAATAGTATTGGAACCCAAATCTTTATCACTCCAAAGCCAGTCAGCACTCTATTCACTACACGTTCTCCTGTCTCCCCTTATAAAAATGGCTAAAGTATCTAGGATGAATGATGGCTGATTCTCTTGGTGAACTCCACTAAGCTCAATACACCATCCTAGAGATAGCCTACTTCTATGGCTTTATTTTTTTTTTAATGTTTATTGGCAAAAAAAAAAGAATATCTCAGGCACGACTAAAGACCCATTCCCTTTCCCATTATTGCCTAAGCTCATGGAAATTAACTGATTGACAACTGTTTCATAAATATGTTAGGCAGCAATCAAGTTAACCCTTAGCCTTCTCTTCTCTAAGAGAAAACATCCCATCTCCTTTAAACTTTCTAACAGATAACCTATTTTCTCCCATTTAATCATATTTGCCTTTCTTCTCTGAATCCTCTACACTTTCTCCTCGTTCTTTTAAAGACTGCCTTCCAACAGGGGATAGGAAGGACTTTGTAATGTCAGTCTCCAAAATGACTTTGGTTTCCTGGGGAGGACAGCGTAAGGCTCCGTAATAACAGTTGTTGCGATCCAGGTACAAGAGAATTTTCTCCAACCTTCAATCACCTGTCTTAAGAAGTCACAAGCTTCCCTCCAACTCTGTAAAAAGAAAATCTAGAAACAGGAAGCTACGTTAGTTGCAGCAGGAGGTCTCTCTATGGGCCAAGGTTATTGCCACACTGACAAATAATGAGACTAACCTATGATTTTCTTCACACCATACATTGCTGCTTCTAAGATGCTTGGAATAAAGTTGAAAAATACAAAAGAGTGCTAAAGGTGACTAGCAATGTATACAGTGTATATACATATACATTTATATATAATAATGTTTATTTTAAGAAGAAAGCATTTTTGTTTCTGTTTATCTTGGTAAAATTTTACTTTTGTTCAATTTAATTCATCTTAATGTTTGATTTTCTTATAATCTTCAAATTTCACATGTCCTGGCTCATCCTTCTGATGTTACTAAAGCACTAGGAACTGACCTCGATTAAGAAAACATTTCTTACTTGCCCACTTTCTCAGAAGGGAACTCACAGGGCATTTATGAAGACTGCTTCTTGGGTAGACTGACCACCTGTGGGCTCACAGAGGCATCTAATCTGATCTGTAATTGATGAGCCTGCTGAAGTAGCCACATTACTTTGCAGACACCAACATAACCAGCTTGAAAAAAGGAACAGCTTTCCAACACGGGCCCTTAAATCTCATTTTAATTATTCTGGCCACATGCCATTTTCCCAATTTCCCAAACAGAACTGGAAGTATGAAAATCACGGTATGCACCACTGAGATACAGTTGTATTAGCATAGCATCCAACCTCCTTTTCCTTCTGTGGCAAAAAACAAGCAACATTCCTTTCTCTCAAATCTAAAAGGGTAGCAACTGGAGACTTCTTATCAACTGGGGAAAAATGTATGTGTGTGTGTGTGTGTGTGTGTGTGTATAAATACACATGTGTGTATATGTGCCTTTGTACATATCATAAGCTCATTTATTTTACTTCAGTATTTGATAAAATTTAATTAAAATGTAAAAAGGCAGACTATTTAGTACAAAACATAAAAACAGGATTTTTGTTGCAAAATTTCTTATCAGATCTTAAGAAATATATTGTGAATTTAGGGTTTCTACCTTAAAAATTCAGAGTATTAAAAATAAAAAAAACAAAAATAAAAAATCAACAATTTTGTGAGTGCCATATCATTTTTTTAACTGCATCATGTATAGAAAAAAATATGGGGGGTGGGGGGAGATGTCAAATTGATAGCTCCAGCAGCAGATAGAAATCTGTTGTCCTGGAAGCCAGGAAAACCTGAATTCAAACCGCATTTCTGACACATACGGACATGTGACCCTGGGAAAAATACCTTAATCTCTCAGCACTCTGGATAACTCCCTAAGATTACATATTTCAGAGAAGGTGCTGAGCTTCATTGGTAGAGTTTCTTCCTGGAAGTTACCTATATCAATGAAATCGTGGGTCTAGTCCTCATATTGATACAGTTGGTAAAAGCTATTAGCACTTTAATAGTAGCTAATATTCTTCCTTCTTCTCTTTTTCCTCCTCCTCCTCAACTTTTATAAAGAGCTACAAAGCTATACAAATCTCTTTTGAAATGAAGTGGATCAAGTCCTAGACCTGGAGTCAAAAAGACCTGAGTTTAAATGTAACCTTAGGTATTTACTACTTGTGTGACCCTGGGCAAGTCCTTTAACCTTTGTCTGTCTCAAATTTCTCATCTGTAATGTGAGAATAATAACAGTACACACTTTTCAGAGTTGTTGTGAGGATCAAATGAGATATTTTAAAAATATTGAAAATTATAATGCACTATAAAGTTGCTAGCTATTAATGTCATCAACATTATCTTCCCTCAATTCCTTAGTTTTAAAGACTTCACAACAATGCCTGTTTTCTCTGTCCTCTCCCCCGCCCCCTGCCAAAGATTTGGAATCCCACTACACATATTAACCAGTGTAACAGAAGCACCATCTAGCCAAGTATACACACATTAGATATAAGATCTCACCATGCGGTGATTAAACCTTAATAAAGGCTAAAAAGAAAGAATAATGGTCAAAGTGGGGAAAGGAGGAAAAGAAAAGAAAGGAGAAGAGGAAGGAGACAGAAGAGCAGAGGTAAGGAAGAAAAGAAGGAAGGAAGGAACAAAGGAAGGAAGGAAGGAAAGGAAGGAAAGAAAGGAAGGAAGGAAGGAAGAGAAAGATACAGAATAGGGAGAAATGAAGACGGAATGGGAGGATAAGAGGATGGGAGATAGGTCCTTCTTTGCAGAGTTTGGGGACTATGGGTGTGGAAGTCTATATTTAAGATCAGACTCAGTTGATGTTTTTGGATAGTATTGCCCAACTACTTCCCCCACCTCTTCTTTTTGTTCTTTTTTTATAAGAGATGGTTTCCTTATTGGAAAAGGGAAAGGGATATATTGAGAAGTAATGGTAAATTAACAACAAAAGATATCTTTTTTTGAGGAAAGGATGAAAAATGAGAGAAATAGAAAAAAGAATATTCAAACTTTTTTTTTAAATTGCTTCTTTTTTATTTTATTTCAGACTTTCTATCCTAATTTCCAGGTAAAAAACAAATTCTTATCTGCCAGTTATATGAACCCAGACCAATATCTCCATTGAAGTAGGCTGAATCTTTTCGGTGCAATTATAATATGCTTTAATTCTTTTATATTGGATTTCTTTTTTCTTTAACATGTCATAGATATAGTTTGTTAAACCACACATATGATGATGAATGGTTTTTGTACATGTATATTCAATTTTCTCATTCTCTCATTATCAATTTCTCTATAACCATAAGCAATGAAATATATTCCTAAGACCATGGTCTTTATTATATACATAATGTCAAACCCACTTTGACGCACCATGACAGTTCAAGCTTATGCTCCAAATGGGCAAATTTGGGGGCAAATTTGTCCAAGAGCACAGTGTCTGGTGAGATGTAGCTCTGGACAAGAAGAGAACGTTCAACCCATCTCTGCTTTTCTCCTCTCTCAGCCACTGCATCTACAAGCTGTTGCGATGATTTTTTTTTTAATAACCTCTGACTCCAACCAAAAACCAAGCCTTCGAGTCATTCATCCCAAAGAGGTAAGAAGTAGATCCTCTTTCTCACCCTCTCTTCCACACCCTTTGAAATCTCTGCCTTCTAATTTTTTTCTCTCATTGTTCAGGAAATGATCAATGAGAAGGGCGAAGGCAGGACCAGACCAGCTGCTGCTCTTTGGATTCAGCGCCAGGAAGGCAGCCCTGCTGAACACTGGCATCCTTGGTGCCATACGTCCGGAGACCACTGTGTCTGCCTGGTACCATGCGCAAGTTCAAAAAGAATAATTTCAATGTAAAAGTTCAGTTGCTCACTCTGTAGTGAAATAAATTATTTCAGATGCTACGTTTTTTGAAGTTACTCTATCAGAATTTTAAATCCTTTTCCATACATCCCCTAAGGGCGTGTGAGCTGAACCAAGCCTCTTTTCTGTTTTATGATTTCCAGGCTGACAGGAGTTCACAGTGAAAAATAAGTTCGGAACATCAATCAAACCCTGTCCGTCTGCTCTTTCATTCGGCATGTTCTCTTTTCGTTGTGATAACATGCTCTTTTTTTTCTTTGCATTTAAAACATGACATTCAATACAAATCACTCGTTAGGAAGAACTTCATGTGAAATCTAAATCTCATCAAATGGGAGGAAATGAATGGGAATCATGGAGAGAAAAGTCAAAATATCTAATACATGCTAAGTAGCATGACCAGGTATTGAGCTTAATGGGAACGTGACATAATTTTGCATTTTATCACACGACTGAAAAAAGGCAATGTCAGGTCACCTATCATCTATATGAAGAAAAGAGTCAATCTCAGAGATAAGAAAACAGAGAATGAAAGGTCTAGGATCCCAGATTGAAGACGGGAAGGTATGATCTCCATGATCTCCCATTAACCTTTTTGCCTTATCTCAAGCAATTCATAGGCTGAAGGAATGGGAAAAAAAAATAAGTGTTTGGTTTGGAATTCTGCTTTTCTTTCAGGACATTAGTGGATACAGAGAAAGTACACAGAGGTCATGAGTTCAAGTTCTGGCTCTTCCATTTAGTACCTGTGACCTTGAATAAATCATTCACTCCTCTCCATCCTAGGCTTCTTTTTTCTCATTTGTAAAATGGTGAGGATGTGACAAGATGACCTCTAAAATCTCTGTTGGATGTAAATTTACTTTCCCATGATGACCATACTCTGGAAGATAGGATCGAAAGCCTAGAACTGAAAGCGACCTCAAAACATGTAGTCCAACCTTCTCAATTTATGGAGGAAAAAGGTGTGTACCTGCACATGAGCCTATCATCCTGCCTGCCATACGGTGCTTTCTCTATGAGCTTCTTGAGGTCAGAGACACTTTTCTTTTTATTTGTAAACAAAGGTTTAGCTTGGTTCAAATGAAACATGTGTAAAGCGCTTAGCACCAGGTCTGGCACATAATAGTACTATATAAGTACTTATTCCCTTCCTTTCTTCCTTCGTAATGAATGAAGGCATGGAAAAGCCTTTATTAAGTGCCTAATATGTGCTAAGCACTGTGTGAAGCTTCAGTTCCTGCCCTTCAAGAGCTTACATTGTAATAGGGAAGGCAATACATATATGAGAGTGGTGGTGGTAGAAGGGACCTTGGAAAGTTGCAGGAATATTATGGAAGGGGTATTAGGTCAATAGACTAGCACAACCCATCCAGGAACAATGGTGAAATTGATTCTTTCATGGTTCATATTTCCAGAACATGGTGGGGTGGAGATGGGACGGAAAGGGAGGAAAGGGTATAATTATAGCACAAAGATGCTGAAGAGGAGATCGTAGAGGAGGTGACCAGAGAGAAGGAAGAGAAGTGAAACCTAGCTGGGGCTTTCCTGAAATAATGGTCTGAGAAAGGCACATTTTTTATACACTTAATAAATTTTTATTGTTTAATTAATTGAATCTCCCAATTTCCCTATTTCTGATGATGGTATCACACCATCCTAGTCACCTATGCTCAAAGTCACAGCATCTTCATACTAGGAGAAAATAAATCATTTTCATCTGACCCAATTTAATGCATTCTAGCAAATATTTACTAAGCCCTTACTACTATGCAAAGTATATACACTGGGGATACAGTGGGTAATAATTATATAGTCCCCACACTTGAAGAGCTTAGTTGGGGTTATGAAATATGGGTATACAGATATAAGTATCATAAAGATAAAGTGTAACAACAGAAACAAAGGAGAGTCACCGAATGCTATGAGAAAATGCAGCAAGGGAGAGTTCATTTTCTCTGGGAAGGTCTGGAAAGTTTTCAGGAGGAGCTTAAATCTGAGCTGGCCTAGAAAGAAGAGAGGTAGTTCAGCAGGCAGAGATGCAGAGGGTCTTACATTATAGAGGGCCTGCAGGGTTATCCAAGGGCAGGATAAGACAAGGTGAGATTATGGAATAGCTAGGGGTTGGTTTGGCTGGAATTGGAAATAAGCATGGGGAGTACTGTAAAAAGAGTCTGGGAAAAATATTAGTGGAGGCCTTGAGATTTTTATCCTAGAGTCAGTAGGGAGTCCCTAAATGATTTCTGAACCAAATGACTTCCAGCCAAAAGATGGCTGGACCTGCAAATCAAGAAGATTGAGCTGTGTGGAGTATGGAAAAAGCAGTGTGAAGCACGGATTAAAAAGGGAAAAGGCGAGAGGCAGAAAAACCTGTTAGAAGGCTCTGATGGGAGATCATGTAAGAAGTTGGTGAGAACATGACATAGGGTTGTGACAGTCTGAATGGCAGAGGGAATGCACATGGGACAAAGCGATAGAGGAGAAAAGAGACAGAGCCAACCAGACATGGCAGCCATTTCAATATGAGTATGAGGGTCAGAGACAAGTCAAAGGTGACTCAAAGTGAATTCTTCCTTATTGGATTTTCTCACAGCATTTAGTGACTCTCCTTTGCCTCCATTATTACACTTTATTTTATCATACTTATATTTGTAGTCATATCTCCTATCCTCAAGCTTCTCAGCAGCAGAGACTGCATCATTATTCATTACTGTATCCCCAGTGTGTACATTGCGTTTTGCATAATATTAAGCACTTAGTAAATATTTTCTAGAATGAATTGAATTGGGTCCGATAAAAAATGACTTGTATTCTTCCAATATGAGGACTCTGAGACTCTGAGCCTGGGTGATTGGGATGATGATGATGATGATGCCATCACCAGAAATAGGAAAGCTGGGAGCCTCAATCAGTTAATCACTAAATATTAAGTGCTAAAAATATGCCTCTCTCTTGACCTCTACTTTAGGAAAGCCTCTGCTAAGCTTGACTTCCTTCCCTCCTCTCTGGTCACCTCCTCAAGACTCTCTTCTCCAACTTCTCCATGCAATGATTTTACTCTTTCCTCCCTATCCCCTCTCCTCATATTCTGCAAACTTAAACCAAGATGAAATCAATTCTGTCTTTCTTCCTGGATGGGCTATGCCAGTCTTCTCTTCTGTCATGTCCCTACATACACATACATACCATTCCTGTAATATTCTAGGGGTGGATCATCTCCAGTCATCCTGAGTCATATCTCACCACTGGACCCAGATGGCTTCAGAGAAAAGAGTGAGGTTGGTGACTTTGCACAGTCCTCCCTCATTTAAATCCAATTCATAGAATCATCTTCCTGAAGTTATAGTCCTTTTTAAGAATGGAAGACAAACATCAACAAGAACAACAGCATTACCAGGACCAAAGTGCCCCCTCTATCATCACCACTCTCATATATATATGTGTGCATGTGTTTATGTGTGTGTACATATGTATATACACATGTATTTGTGTGTATATGTATATGCATATGCATATGTATGTGTGTGTTTTCATATATATCTATATCTATATCTATATATATCTTTCCCCATCACAATGTAGATCTAGAGGTTTGGATACTGGGAAGATGATTTTTACTATCAAAAGAATGAGAGAGGTAGATGGGAGTGGAGGCTTAAGAATGAAGATGATGAGTTCAGTGTGGGATATCAAGTTTGAGCTGCTAGTAGAGATTTCTACCACATATTTGGAGATACAATATCAAAACTTCAGGGGAATGTGGAGGCTGTTTTTAATTGTCTTCTTTATAGAGGTGATAATTGAAGACATGAGAAGTGGGTAAGATTACCAAGGTAGAGAATATATGGGGAAAAAATGAAGTTGAGTAGACAATTTAGAATATGCCAATATTTACAGGGCTGGAGGATGAAGATGATTCAGGGAAGGAAACTGACAAGTTCAATCTCATATAAAATGAGCCAGGAGAAAACAATCATAGAACCTGTGGTACACACATTGAAGGATTAGCCTTGTCAAAGAAGGGGGCCATATCATGCTGTGCCCTCTCTCCCTATGTACAGAAAGAACTAATTTAAAAAAAAATTTTATTTTGTTAAATGCTTTGGATACTTTACTTGAAGTATTATAAGAAGGACCAGACGGTTCAAATGACTTCATGCAAAGAGATTTACATAACCCAGTTTATATTTCAGGGACATATAGCACAACTGAAGTCAAATTAGGTGGAGCACCAGAGAATTGTTGCTCTAGAAACATAATTTTAACAATGTCTCTCTGCTTATTAAAAATACAAATCAGTGCCGCCAACACATGGGCAAGCCTTAATTGAGACAGTATCCAGCAGCATGAAGACTCCCCCAAACCACAAGTGCTATTCTAACCGCCAATATGTGAACACTTGCTAGAAAGAGTCCGACTCTCTACACTAACCATTCCACTGAGCACCCAAGGCTCTCACCACATGTAGATGTATGTATGTGAACTGTGGCTCCAGCTGCTGGCTTTTCTCGAGTTAAAGACTGACTGGCAGCTCAGGCTTTACATACCACATATGCAAATTTGCTTCAGGCTCTCAACACCTCTGGAAAGAAAGAGGGACTAGTCCATTCAAATTAATTCCATGACACAAAGTCAAAATGCCAGAACCTGATGGTACTTAACTTTTATGAGCTCAGCTCAATGAAATGCACCCAAACTAATATCTAATCCATAGTTGCTATGGATACATTTCAAAGTCAGATGTTGGCAAGTAAGGAACCATACTTCATACACAAGAAAAGGAGGGAGATTTACATTCTTGAGTTATTCATCCAGTTGGGAAGGAGGTCAAATTGCCCCTTTGAGTGGGAACCAAAAGATTAGATCGATGGAATAGAGAGGAAGGAGAAACAGAGTCAAGCCCCCATCTTGGAGTCTGACTTTGAGAATAACATGCAAATTATTTCAGACTAAGTTAGCATGAATATTTAAAAGGTAGGGCAATGGATTAGCTTGTTACTAATTCATGTCATTAGAGGCAGCTGGGTGGGACAGTAGATAGAGCCCTGGGCTTAGAAGCAGGAAGACTTATCTTTATGAGGTCAAATTGGGCCTCAGATACTTATTAGCCATGCAACCTTGAAAAAGTCACTTAACCTTGTTTGCCTCAGTTTCTCTTCTGTAAAATGAGCTGGAGAAGGAAATGATGAATCACTACAGTATTTTTTGCCAAAAAAAAAAAAAACAAACAAAAACAAATGGGGTCACAAAGAGTTGGGCACCATTCTAATGACTGAGGAGAAAAGGAAACCACGTCAGTTTTGACTCATTTCCTCTCAACATGTAAACTGAGATACTGTTTTAAATACAAGCAATAAGAATAGAGTCCATTGGCTTGTATTTCAGCTAATAACTAAAAAGTTAGAATTCCTACCTGCCAATGACATGAAAATTCTAAGACTATTATTCCTCAATTCCGGAATTAAAATCTTATTAATTATAAATTACTTTAGAATGTAGGGGTTAAGTACTATAATGGGTAAAGGGTTGGTCTGGAAATCAGAAAAAAACAGTCACATATGCCTCTGCCAATATACTGGAGGAATACTGTAGTCTCCGACTACAAAGTGTCGAGCAGTTGGTAATCTGTACTGGGAGAAGGAGCCTTCTTACCTGAAGTTACATATGCCAAGGAAATCAGGTCTGGGGGGAAAAACAGTTAAATAAAATTAATCTAACACTAACTGTAAACATACACAAGTCTGTATCATGGTATAGGTCTTTGGAGATTCATTTGTGGGATGCCATTTGACCTCAGCTGTCAATAATCTCCTACAAAATTCTCCTATAATTACCTGGCTCCATGCTATCCAGTCAGCCAATGGAAGCCTGAAAATTCTACCAGTGACATCACTGCCTTGGGTTAAGTCCCGACAGGACACTGTTCGAATGGGATGACAGAGATGATGTTTTCACCTTTCTTTGAATTCTCAGAGCTCAGCAAAATGCCTAGCACACAGTAGGTGCTTAATAAACCTTTTGTTCATGATGATGATGATGATGATTTGTTATTTAAGACTCTATAATGATAACAGGAATGTTCTTTATGTCTACAAGACAATTTCCTATATGGAACATGACAACTACTTTGTGAGAAAGTTACTGTAGTAAAAATAAATCATTAAAAAATAAGAATGCTGTGAGTGAGACCCAGGGGGATCCATGGACTTACCCATGGTCACACAACATAGAAATGGTAGATTTGAACTCTGGTCCCCTCCACATCTAAATGTGTGGCATTGTGACACTATGATCATTCTGAGTTCTGGAGTCTCTACTAGAAAAGATGTCACCAGTTACCTAATATGAAGGTCTGGTTATAATACCCTCCCCAGGTATTGTTAATTAATGATGGCTCCCTATTACCTCATGATTAAGTACAAAAATCATCTATTTTGCATTTAAAACCCTTTACAATGTGTCTTCTTCCTAACGTTCTAGTTATCCTGTACTTTACTCTCACTCACTCTATAATCCAACTACACCAGCGCCCTCACTATGCTCTGTATACACCATGCTATCACTCGACTCCCTGCTCTCTCCCAGTCTTGAAATCCCTCTTTACCTATCCCTGATAGTTTCCTTCTAGACTGTTCAAAATCATCTTTCTGCTGGAGCTTTCCCAGACTGCTCTACTCACTGCTCTTGGTTCATCCCCACCCTCCACAATCACCTTCATTTACACTGGATATTAGAAGCAGAAAGAGGAACAGAGTGCTAGGTCTATAGGTAAGAAATTAGGAAGATCTGAGTTCAAATCCAGACTTAAACATACTAGCAATGTGACCCCGGCCAAGTCACTTAACCTCTGTTTGTCTCAGGTTCTTCAACTGTAAAATGGGGATAATAAAGGCACCTTTCTTCCAGTATTATTGTGAGGATGAAATGAGATAATATCTGTAAAGTACAGAGCCTGACACGTATAAATGCTTATTCCATTCTTAAATCTGGTGTATGAGAAGCTAGGTGGCACAGTGGATAGAGCACTGAGCCTGGGGTCAGGAAGACCTGAATTCAAATCTAACCCCAGACACTTCCCAGCTGTATGACCCTGGGCAAGTCACTTAAACCTGTTTGACTCATTTTCCTCATCTGTAAAATGAGCTGGAGAAGGAAATGGCAAACCACTGCAGGATCTCTGCCAAGAAAATCTCAAACGGAGTCATGAAGAGTAGGACATGACTGAAATGTGACAGATGCTGCTCTAAGTGATGAGGATAACTAAGAAGGTAAGAATACCCTTAATACCTGCTAGGCGTTCACATTCTAATAAAAGAGATCAGATGTAAATGAACACACGTATTCAAGATTTAGTTGTTGTTCAGTCACTTCAGTCGTGGCCGATTCTTCATGACCACATTGGGGGTTTTCTTGGCAGAGATCCTGGAGTGGTTTCCCATTTCCTTCTTCAGCTCATTTTACTGATGAGGCAAACAGGGTTAAGTGACTCACCCAGGGTCACACAGCTAGGAAGTTTCTGAGGCCAGATTTGAACTCAGAAAGATGAGTCTTCCAAATTTCAGGCCCAGTGCTCCATCCACTGAACCACATAGATGCCTCACCTGTCACATAATATATTGTTTAAAATAATTGCTGATTGATTGAGGTGAACTTGTGATGCGTTAATTTCAATAGATTGCAGGCATGGGAATATGGCAGGGTCAGAGAGAAAGGAAAAGACAGAATTTGGGGCCTGGGAGTGATGCATCTTAGACTAAGTCCTGGGCTCCCAGAACGTTGGGAGCTGGGATTATCAAGGGTGCTGAGCCCAAACTTCTCCTTCTTCATGGTGCCAGACAGTGAAAAGAATTATAAAATCATCCTGGATTCTGTTCTCTTTGGATACTACTCTTTGACAAGGATAGCCCACTTAGGTATACTGATTTAACCTCTGCTTACTTTTAGGCTCAATGGCAATGCCCAGCCCGGCACATGATAGACGTCTAGACGTGCCCTGCCTCCTTGTTCCATTCCCCATATTTTTTTTTCAGAATGGCAAAAACCGAAAGGTTTAAAAACACCAAATTGTTAACCTCTAGCGTGCCCTTGACACAAGCCGTATTATTTATGTGCTATTCAAAGGCTGCACTTTTGTCACTGCTGTTCCTTTCAGAGGTATGGTATCAATGACTTTCTCTCACTGACACTCTTCCTTCCTCCCTGAAGGGCTCATCCTGAGGGGTACAGACGTGGCTGTTTTATCTCATGTTGCTTGGTTAACAGAACAAGGTTTCATACTATCAGCATTTACTTATGCACAATCAATCAGTGCGGAGTTCTTTGTTTTAGGTGCCCAGCCATTGTTCCTGATGATGGCAGCTGGAATCACTCAAATCTCTCCAGCTGAAAGAGAGAAAAAAAGCCCCACATAAAGAGGCCTGTGTCTTTCCCTTCACCCCATTGATTTTCCTTTGAAAGATGAATCTATGGAATAGCCTGAAGAAGAATCATTAGGCAAGTAAATGTTTTTATACAATGCACTGAGGTAAGTTTGTTTTAAAGGGTGCATGGTGTCTGCATGTACTTGGTAACCAGATGAATCATATCCCAAGTTACTCTCTGGGAAAAAAAAAATACGATCTCTTTGAGATCCTATGTGGAGCATCCAGGGCCTTATGGATGTCTCTTCATCAATGCTAACAATGTGGTCTGCTGTGTTCAGACCACATGGAGAAGCCCATTTAGCAACTGGCTATGTGTCCATCCATCCGGGAAAATCAAAGAAGAATTGTAGGGAGAAACCCCTCCAAATCAATGGCAGCTCATGCATCAAACAGGAGATGAAGGGGCCAGGCCTTGTGAGTGGTCCTTGGACACTTCCCACCGGATAAACTGGGGGACCAGAACCAGAGAGCTTTTATGGTGCCCTTTATTTTCATTTCCACTTTAAGAGTTCAGTTTCTCCTAGTAGGATACACCCTTCACAAGTGCAGATCTCAACCCCTCTATGCCTTAGGTAATCTTCTTTAAGGGCAACTATAGTTGAAAAAAGTATCACTCTGAGGCCAAGCTGATAAAAAGTCAGTGTTCTGCAAGGTAGAAAGGTGACTTGATTTGGAGTCAAAGGAACTGAGTTTAGATTCCGTCTTTGTCACTTTTTACCTGTGTGACAGTGGGTGGGGCACTTCCCTCCTCTGCACCTTGGGGCTGTGATGACCTGTCCTCCACAGGCTTGCCCCTGTGTGCCCCACTGGTCCCTTCCCCCTGGAGCCTCCCTTGGTGAAGAGGCTCAGCTCATGCTGTTCTCATTCCCTTTCTGGTCTTATTCCTGACTGTTTGGACTTCGAATTCATAATCCTACATGATGACCTTTCTCCTCTCCTTCCCCTTTTCAGCCCCCCTTTGTGTGTGGTTTGTGCCCACTGGAGGGCAAGTTTCTC
>CM053580.1:24319279-24329279 GCA_028627135.1 Pseudochirops cupreus
TACTAATCTATATGACCCTGGGAAAGGGATTTAACCTTTCTGCTTCAGTTTTCTTACTTGTAAATTGGTGATGACAATATCATTTGTACTTATCTCAAAGGGCTGTTTGAGGGCCAAATGACATCTATAAATATATGTGTGTGTGTGTGTGTATATATATATATATATATATATATATATATATACACACACACACACATTATATATATTCATGTATTATATATACATGCAAACATATATATATTTATATACACATCACATATTATATATGTATTATATATACATGCACACATGTATATTGCCTGCATATCCTTTGCAAGCTTTAAAATTTGACATGGAAGAAGGGTACTGGAAAGATCACTGGATCTCTGGATTTAAGGGATCTGGCAAATTACTAATTATGTAATACTATAACAAGCCTTTTTACTTTCTGGGACTCAATGTTTCCAAGTCTATAAAATGAAGTGAATAAACTATATGATCTATATGAAAGTTTCCTTCCAGCTCTAAATATGTAATCCTGTGTTAGTTACTATCACCAGCAGCAGCAGTATTACTATCCTGGGCTTATTCCTAAGAAATTACTGCATGTTAGCTACATAATTTAATGGGATAGCTTCAAGACCAAAGCATGAAAATATCCACACTGTAAATGCCACCTCATGGCTAAAATATGCTTGGAGAGCACCAGACAATTTCTTAGCAGAACCACACTTATTCCTGTCCACCTTCTAATTCCAACTGCATTGCCTTTCCTCTTGTGCTAACAATTGAATTGTTTGGTAGGAGGAGGTTGGGGTTGGGGTGCAAAATAAGGAACATCTTCATCAATTAGATTACTATTCCAGACTCCATTCTCTTTTGGCTGTAGTATTTTTTTGTTGAAAGTGTCATTAACTCTAAGTCATGGAAAGAAGGAATTTGAAGTCTTTACCCAAGTTAACTATGGAAAGTGTCTTCAAAGGACAGTGCTGTGAGTTAAGTGCCTAGGCATTGAAGCATACTTTCTCGAATTGTACAGAGAGACTTCTAATGTCTGTAGTATTTATTTCATAGAGTTAGTGTGAGGATCAAAGGCAATGGTATATGTAAAGTATCTCACAAACTTCAGAATATTCTAAAATGTCAGCTATTACATATTTATAAACCTTCACATGAACCGGTTTCTGAGATTATTTGGAGGAGAGATTCCCAATTTCTTTCCCGAGGTAACAACATCTATTGATTCACCCTTGGTACTTGCATGGCACAATCATAGTTCACATATCTTGGATGGTGAATTCCTACTCTCCCATCCCCACTGGAAATCTTTTGTTTTTTTCAGTATTTTAGAGAATGTTAGAATTACAACAGAACTCAGAGTTCATCTAGTTCAGTCTCCCTCTCAAAGCAGAGATATTCATACTAAGGAGTAAGTCATCTCAGTCTGTGTTGAAAGTTCTCTGGGGAGGAGAAATTACTAACTTCTAAAGCATCTCATTACACTTTAGTATGATTCAAATTGCAAGGCAGGTTTCTGTTTGTTTGTTTCTCCTAGTAGCATACAAAAAATCTACCTGGCTTTGTACTTTGACATACTGCTCCTAGTTCAGCCCTTTGAGAACAAGGAGAGCCAGTTAACACCTCTTCATGGTTACAGGAATTGCTAGCAGATTATCCCTGAACTTTCTCTTCCTCAGGTAATCATTCCAAGGGTAATTGAATGAGAATTCTGTAGCTCTTTTGATAGATTCTAATATGGTAGACCCCTAAATCTTCTCATTATCCTTATCATCCTTTTCTAGAAGACTCAAATTCAGCAATTTCTATCACAACAATAAGGGCAGTTAGATGGCAGTGGATAAAGTGCTGCCCCTGGTGTCAGGAGGATCTGAGTTCAAATCCATCCTCAGATACTTATTATCTGTGTCACCTTCAAGTTACTAACCATGCTTGCCTCAGTTTTACATTTCCTGTAAAATGAATTGGAGAAAGAAACACCAGTATTGTGACCAAGAAAATCCCAAATGGGGTCACAAAGAGTTGGGTATGAAAAAAAACAACTAAACAACTAATTATTATTATTACCACTACTACTCCTATTATTATTTCTATAGATTATAAGCTTTGATAGCTTAAAACTTCACTAAGACTTTTGGGATACCTTGTATTGTATTTTAAGGTCTACAGAACATCATACATGTTATCTCATTTGATCTTCTTAACAAATAGAATACTTCAGATGTCGTTGGATAAGAGCACATTATATCTGCATAATCTCTATTATTCTGAATGAGTGTTTCTTCACCTGGATCCACAAAGCGTATGTGAATAGATTTCAGGGTGTACATGAACTTGGAGGAAGGAAGTAATCACATCTTTCATTTCTACTCTTTGATTTAATTTGCAATGCTATGATTTTATTTTGTACACTTAGAGAAGGGGTTCAAACGTATGTTTCGCCAGACTACTACTTGAGATGGGAATCCATGACACAAAAATGTATGCTTCTGAACACCTTGGTTCTACGATGCAGCTAAAACTCTTGCTAGCTTTATTGACCGCCATGCCACACTCTTCACTCATTGAACATACTATTCCCCCAGTAGCCTCCAATCATTTTCACATGAACAATTGTTGAACAAAGTCTCTCCCATCTTACACTTAAACAATTGATTCTTTACACTGATTGGTGGTCATAGTCCTAGGAACATAATAAGTGTTTAATAAATGTTAACTTGCTTGACTTGGGACACTTTTCTCTACTAAAATGCATCCACTAGTTTAGAAAAGACAGTGGGAGAGAATAGATAAAGAACCAGAGGTGAAATCAAGATGAGATCCTTTTCAATCACATGTTTTTATATTCACTGGTTGTGGAATCATGGGCAAGGTTATTACCTTTTCTGAACCTGTTTCCTCTGTAAGATGAGAAAAATAATAGCTCCACCATCTACCTAATAAGGGTTGTGGAATGTGTGTGTTTATGTGTGTGTGTGCATGTTCATAAAGCTCAAGTGAGATAATACATGCAAACTGCCTTGCTAACGTTAAAACATTTTAAAATGCCATTGATAATTATGAGATATTCAGCCCATTATTCCAGCTTTCTAAAATCTCTTAGGTACCTAATTCTGTCATCTAACATATTATCTATTATTCTCACTATTATGTCACATGAAAACTTGAGAGTTTGTTTTTTCCAAAATCATTGATAGAAACATCACTTTAGGGCTAGTGACAGATTCTTAGGCATTTCTACTAGAGACCTTCAAATTCTTTCAAATTATCTAAAAAACATTAATGGGAGAGAAACGACCCTGTTTCTTCAGCTTTCGAAGGGGCCCTCTTTGTCCCTCCCTGCCAAGTTCTGCCTGGGTCCCAATCTGCCAGGTCCCTCCTGGATCCCAACCTGTCAGCTTCTCTCTGGATTTCTCCCTGGCAGGAGCTAATTCTTCCCTACTCTTCTGCAGATGTGAACGAATGCGCCATTGACAATGGCGGCTGTCAGGACCAATGCTGTAACACAATTGGCAGCTATTACTGCAAATGCCAAGCTGGCCAGAAGCTGAAAGAAGATGGAAAAGGCTGCAAAGGTAACAACATTCAGTTCTGCCTGCTTGCTGATAAGCCAATGGAGAACATCTTTCTAAAGCAGACACAGCGGGTTGGGGGTTGGGGTGGGGGGAGGTGGAGCGTGCCTTTAATCCCGAGCCAGTTGGAGTGTCTCTGCTCCATGTTGTCAAGGGTGCAGATCTTCTTCTCATGTCTAGATTATAAAATTGTAACCCTAAGAACACTTCAAACGGCTTATTATGAGAAACATATGATTAGAGTCGAGCTTGGTTGTGTCATGTACTGATTACAGAATTTCAATCGTGCATTTAATTCCCTCAGTAAAGTGCCTGTTTTCTGAAAGTGCTTCATTTAGTTCTAAGGTGAAAATAATGCTTATGATAAAATACTCATAGATGTCAAGTCTGGGATTATAAGGGGACAAAATTAACCAAAGGGAGGAGGGGATAGATTCTCCAGCTTGAAGCTGCCTCTGTCAATAGCGATACATCCCCTAGCGAGCTCTCACCAAACCTGTCTGGTATCCTCCTGTATCTTAAGCCTCTCCCTCCTTTTCATCTCTAAGTTTGGTTGTTGGCTACCCAAAGTGAAAAAAAGTGGGATGGCTGCTAATTCCTCCTCTCTTGGACTTCTCTAAAGAGGGATGTCTACAGTGATGCCCCCTCCCCCAAAAAAACAACCCTGGTAAACAGAATTTCTAACAGCTCTGGGTTAGCTGCCATCCCCACCCCCACCCCTCAAGGGCAGCTTCAGAGCATCTTTGTGTGTTTAGGTCTGACTGGACAGGGAAACCACGCTAGCAGCCTGGGGCAGGTGCAGATAATTACACCCCTAGGGGGATAATTAAGGGTATGTGCTAGTGACTGTCAAAGCTGCCACCTTCTTTCTGGCTGGACTTGAGCAATTATCACAGCATTGGGGTACCATATCTGGACAGCAGGGTGAAATGGGACTCTGGTCATTAGGTGCTAGCAAGTACATTGATAAGCTGCTTCCAGGGTTCCTTCTCCTCTCTGCTCTGCACGGATCCTTGAAGTTTGCTCCTCACAATGTCACTTGCTAAAATAGACCATGCAGGCACTTTGTATTTCCATTGGAAGCTCATGCTGACACAGTGAGCCTTCAGTCACAATGGCAATGCCATCTGTGTCTCCAATAATGTAGCCCTGGAATCCTCATAAAGGAGAAAGGAGGTTTCCCTTGTGTGTGTGTGCCAGAGAGTTCCAGGGATGATCTGAGAACTGGGCTCATGACAAATAAATCACAGTGGGAAATGTCATCTGGAAAATTTGGCCCGAGACCCAAGGTGGGTTCACCTGAGAACATCGTCTACATAAAAGGCATTCTTCCCCTTCATTGTAAAGAAAAGAGCTCAAACAGGGACATGCATGGAATTCTCTCCTTCCTCAACCACAACTCCCACCTTCTTGGCTTCTTTCAAGTCCTAGCTAGTTTTTCCTCTTCTCCAGGAAGCTTCCTCTAATCTCCCTTCATTCTAGTACCTTCTTTCTGGTGATTATCTGCAATTTATCCAGTATATTTGAACATAAATATTTCTATGCTGTCTCTCCCATTAGACTGTGAGGTTCTAGAAAGCAAGGTCTGGCTTGTGTTGTATTTGTATCCCCAAATCTTAGCAGAATCAAGCTAGTAAGTACACAGCAGGTAATTAACAAATGTTGAATGATTGACTTACAGATGGTGACACCAGGACTGGCCTTATTAGCACATTGATCCCCTTTACACAGTCTTGGCTCCAGCCAAACAAGCTTACAACCTGGTTCTCCTACATGACATCCCATCATGCATCTCCTTGCCTTTAGGTAGTCTGTCTCTCATCACTAGACTACACTACCTCCTGACCTCCAGCTCAGAGAGTCAGAGGCTCATAATGCTAGAGCTAAGAGAGCTCCCAGGGGCCATCTAGTCCAATCTCCTCCTTTTACAGGCCTCAGATCTGGAAGTAACTGGTCTGTCACACAGGTATAAGCCTCTGAAGTTAGGTGTGAACCCAGATCCAATGCCTCAGTCCAAATTCTTTCCACTGTAACACTCTTCCAGAATAAATCTTTAGATCCATTCCAAAATTGGTACAAATACTCCTTTGTCTGCAGGCTTATCTTTATTTCCCCAGAAATTAGTGCCCTGCCCCCAAATTAGTTGTATTTATTTTGTATAAATTTGGTATTTGTTTATTTCTGTCCATATTTATTCCTACTATATGCAATCAATAAATATTTATTAAGCTCCTACTATGTGCCAGCCACTGTGCTAAGTTCTAGATAAATAAGTTCAAATAGAAAGGGATGAATGAAGAGAATGTGAAGTTCCTTGAAGGCAGGAGAAATATGCCTTTCTATGCACAACACCTAGCACATAATAGATGTCTCACAAATGTTTGATGAAAAACTTAATGAATCATTAGATTTAGAGCTAGAAAAGACTTTGGAGGAGGAGTTAATCCAACCCCTTCTTTTTACAAGGGAGGAAACTGGGGCTCAAAAAGTTTAATTGATGGGCCCAAGGGCACAAAAGCAGTAAATAGCAGAGACAGGATTTGAACCCAGGTCCTTTGATTACTGGTCCAGTGCTGCATTCACTTTACACAAGCTCCCTTTTTTTCTTTCAGGCTACCCCATTAGTGTTGACTATCATACCTGGCTGTCTTTCTTATGGATGATAGTAAAGCATGGTCCCCTTGACTTCCTATGATTTATGTCATGCCATCATCCCTTTGAAAACATTTCCCCTCAATGGTCTCATGGAATCTCATCCCTCCCTTTCTTCCAAAGTTCTGTCCTGAGTTAATGTCATTGGCCAGTGGAGAACTCCGCAGGTGGCTCAAATGAACAGTCAGCGTCACTGCCAGATGGTTTAGAATGGAGATGGCTCAGATCTGTGAGCAGGATCTGGGGAATCTATGGGAAAGATCTGGCCAGGCATGCAAGAGGGAGGACTTGTCAGTAAGCTGGGCTGAGGTCAGGGTCTTCGAGCACCAGGCATAGCATCCAGTGGACTTACGGCTCTTCCCACAAGAGGACTGAGAGCAATTACTCTTCTTTTCCCTTAGAAACTCAAATTTTACTTTGTTTTGTTTTATCATTCCTAACACAAAATAATTTGGACCTCAAAGAACATAGATCTTTTAGAAGAGGCTAAAAAGAAGTCTACCTAAGAGCTTCAGTACTTAATTATTCATCCGTAAAATTATTGAATTGGATTAAACAGTCTCTTCTAATTTCAACAACCTTGAATTTTCTGATGGTACCATTTGGTCCATCAGTCAGCTTTTGGATTTTGAGGTCTCCAAGGTCTGTTTCCTAAGGAAGGGGATGCCATGGGTTTCTCTTCCTCAGATATCGGTCATGACTCATCCTTCCCTGGGGAAGTCAGAGATCCTCAAAGGCAACAGAAAAAGTGAAACCTATCCAGAGCTTCATCCTGGAAATGAACTTCAGGGATTCCCTTGGTCAGGAAAGAACAGATATTTCATGTTGAGTTGTCCTGCCTTTAGCATTGGTGTGCCCTGGTCAGATCAACAGAGCCTGGTGAAAATCACCAAACAATGAAAAAAGTAGGAGAGTGAAAGGCCAAGTGAATCACAGAGAAGAAGCAACATCTCTGTTTTAGGAAAGTGGCTTTTCCTCCATTGTCCCTGAATGATGGTGTATGTGGTACTGAACACCCTATAGTGAGAACATTCTAGAGCTCCCCTGGAATGTGTGTGTATGTGCACTTCCGTATGTGTGTATATGTGTGCATGTGGGTGGGGGAAGGTAGGTATGGGTGGGTGAGTGTTGTATGTTAAGGGGACATATAGAAGGATGGGTGAGTTTGTATGTACATATATGGGTGAATGTGTGGTAGAGCGTGGGATTGAGTGTAGGGGGTGGGTAGGTACGAGTGGGTATATGTCATTTGTTTGGTGAGTCTCTGTGGGTATATGGATGATTGGAAAGGCTGAGTGTATATATGTATGTGGACCAGTAAGTGTGTGTGTGTGTGTGTGTGTGTGTGTGTGTGTGTGTGTGCGTGTGTGTGGGGGGGGGTGAGAGTAGGGGAGTGTGAATGTGTTTGGGGGGGTGAGTAGGTGTATGTGTATGTATGTATGTGTTTGGGTCAGTGTGGATGTGGATGTGGGTGTACCTGTGGGTGTGGGTGTGTGTTCTGTATTTCTCCAGTAGCGAGTCCATGGTCTGACTCAGTAACCCTCTGCAAGTACAGGATCAGAGGAGATTTGCACTGTGATAATAGAACCACTACATTTAGCCTGAGTTTCACATCATATCCTTCATGAATGGATGGGAATGGGGGGAGAGACGACCCCACAATGGGTACCTTGGCACCAGGGTAGCACCTTTCCACAGTTCTTTGCCTCACTTTGGTTAGAGTGAATCGTGATGTCATTCCTGTTCTTTGTCAACCGATTTTGAGAAGTAGCTGTCATAGCTCTATTTCAGTTGGTGCCCATTGTGACAGATTAAGGTCAAGATCATGAAGGTGCTGGAACTGTTGGAACACAAACATCATTCTAAGAACAAACTACCAGGCAAAATAAAAAAATCCTAAGCCTGTTGGAAAACAGGGAATGAGACCTGACCATGGCCACCCTGCTCTGTTCTCTTGATCCAGACAACTGGCTCTTCTCCCTCACCAGGTTGATATTGGCCCATGGTGCTTGTCTCAGTGGGTGGGAAGGGGTAGCCCTGTTTAAAATAAATACATCTGTTTATAATATAGATTTGTTTATTAATATTACATATACTTATATGTAATATATTTACATACTTGTATGAATTTATTTGTAAATTTAGATGTGTGTGTCCTCATTGGTTCATTTCTTTATCAGGCTCAAAAAAAGAAAGGAATTAAGGGAAATTGGGCCCTAAAGAAAACAATTAGCCTTCTCAACCTTCTTAGACCAGTAGAGCAGAGGCTTACTGTGGTCAAGTGGGGAGTGTTTCTAATTTTGTCTTTATTCCACCCTCTGAGTGGTACCAAGCATATTCTAAATCCTTAATTTGTTTATTTTAATTAATTAATTAATTATTGCATTGTTAGATTGAATTTTAGTCAAGTAGCTCTCTTTCCTTTTCTTAAGGTTATTGAAAATAGTGATTATTAATGCTAGAAATTTTACCGGTCTTCTCTTGCCTCTAAAATGAAGTGCAAATTAATTAACATCAAAGCACATTAAGATTTGTGAAACTATTTATGTATAACCTATATCATGTACATACATAGAATGCAAATATATACACTCTATGTAAGTTTGTGTGTATGTATATGCACATACACATAATCCCATTTTCTCATCATAGCAACCCTGAAAGGTTAGTGCTTTTATTTTATCCTCATCAAACAGACGAAGAAGCTGAGACAAGCAGACAAACTTTACCCAGGGGCCCTCAGCTAGGATGTGAGGCAAGATTCCAGTTTGGCTCTTCCTGACCATCTTTTTCACCAACTAGCTCTCCACTGTCTGATTCCCACCCACCATTCTAGTCTGACTTCACATTACACACATCACACATTCTCTTGTCCAATCAAACTGGTCTGTCAACTGCAATCAATACAATTCTTGGAATATCCTGCCTGTCTGTGCCTTGACCCAGTAGTCTCTCATATCCGGAATTCATTCCCTCTTCATCTCCAATCTTAGGATTTCTGAGATTTCTTCAGAGCACAGTTCAAGGGCCAATCCTAAAGTCTATTCTGATATCCACCCCATACCCAGTTGCTAGTGCTCTCATTTCTGACATTACTTTGCATAACTTTGAATATAACTTATTTACATACCTATCAGCACGTCTTTTTATATATCTCTCTACCTATATTCCTCAAGTAGAATATAAGGGCATTGAAGACAAGAGCTGTTTTGCTTTTGTCTTTATATACAAAGCCCTCAGGAAAAATAAGCCACTTTAACAGCCTGCCCCCACCTCTACCAAAAACATAAAAATAAAAATCCCCAGTCCTAAGCACAGTATCTTGTACATAACAGGTGTTTAATTTTTTTTCATGAAATTAAGTTGAATCAAAGTAGAGTAAAATGGGTGTTCTGTTTGGTTGGAAGTTTTTCCCATAAAAGGGCTGCTTTGCTTTGCCCCGTGATGCTGTAGACCTGAGAACAAACCCTACCACAGCCTCACATTTATTCTATTACCGTCATCTTGTAATTTCCATAAGTGATTATTTGGCAGGGAAGTTCTCTTCACCAGTGATTCTGTATGCTCCACAGCAGAGTGGTTATTGCTCTCTTATTTGCTTAAATACATAATTGAACTTCAAATGTTTGGGTTTGTTTGGAAATTCAAGGTACTTTATATGGGAAAAAAGACTGTAAATGAGCTAGACCAATTGAAGGGAGAACAGGGATGACTAATTCATGTTTATTTATTGGTCATTTACAGTAAATGCTATTGAGAGTTATTCAGAGGATAAA
>CM053580.1:24334279-24365473 GCA_028627135.1 Pseudochirops cupreus
ACACTCTGCTAGGTGTTGAAGATAGAAAGAGAAAACATTACCTTCCTTTGAGGAGCTTATATTTTATTGGAAGAATTACTATAGATGCAATTAGGTAAATAATATATATGTATATATACATATGTGAATATATGTGTACAAAATACATATATGCATAAAACACATGTATTACTTGTTGAGGGCACTAACACCTGGAGTAATAAGAATAAACCTCATATGGGAAGCAATATTTGAACTGAATTTTTGAAGACTCAGGGTGTACAATGGAAAGAGCACTGATTCTGAAGTCAAAGGAGCTGAGTTAAAATTCTGCTGTTGGCACCCATTACCTCTGTGACCAAGGGCAAGTCACTCAGTCCCTCCTCCAGTTTCTTTATCTGTAAAATGAGGGAACTGGACTATATGGCTTCTGATGTTCCTTCTTTTTATAGATCTGGGGTCCTATAATAATAGTAGCCAATATTTGTATGGAGCTCATTATGTGGTAGGAGCTCATTATGTTAAGTGCTTTACAAATATTACCTCACTTGATACTTACAAAAACTCTGTCAGGTATGGTTTTTTTTTTTTTTACATATGAGGAAATTGAGGCAAACAGAGATCAAGTGACTTGCCCAGAGTCATGCAACTAGTGAGTGTCAGAGACTGGATTCAAATTCAGGTCTCTCTGACTGCAGACCCAGCTGCTTTATCTTCTGATCCCTTCTGTACAGTGATCCTTTATGGGGATTATTAATTTCAAGATTGGGAGGGTCTTAAGTAGTCATTTAATCAATTAATTCACAAGTATTTATTGAGGAATATAAGTATTATTTAAGAAGAAAGACTTCCAGATACTCAGGAGCAGGGCCAAGAAAGGAAAGGACTGAATGTAGCTGCCCTGAGCCCTAATCTGGAGGAAGTGACCAATGAGAGAAAGAGGGAATGCAGGCAGAAGAATGTCCCACCTGAGAAGGCTGCAGGGGCAGAGGGCTGTTCCAGGGTTCGAGAGATGCTGAAACACGGTGACAAAAGCAGGCCAGAGAGTCAGGAACGGAGGGCAAGTGTACTGAGAATGCCTCATGTTACAGTGGATGCTTTGCAAAGAAACACACTTCTCTTAGGAACCAATATCTACAAGGCTACTACATGCTAGGTTGGATCCAGTACTTGTGGAATGGCAGAAGTAGCCTGCCTGTCTTCAAATAGCTAATAGTTTAGTAGGGGGGACATAATGCCTGAAGAGTTCATGATGTTGTCTGTATGGGGGCACCTTCTAGCCATGCAAATTCAGTTTGATAATTCTCAGAATGCAATCTCTCTTTACCTCTGCCTCCCAGATGCCCTCTCTGCCTTGGAGTTGTCTGAGAGGCAGACACCATCCTTTAGGTGAAGCCTTTCACGATCCCCCAGTGGCAACACCTTTGTGTTGTCACTACCCAAACTACCTTGTATTGTAACCCAATTAGATGAGTGCTCCTTGTCTCCCTCACTGGAATGTTAACTGTTTGCCAGTAGATGTCATTCTTTGTATCCTATCCCCAGTGGCCACCACAGTGCCTGGCATATTGTAAACACTTAATAAATGCTTAGTAGTGACTGATTTGTGAGGTTCTGTGGCCACAAAGAAAAACCATACCTCTGCCTCCCACTTGCCAGCTCAGCTAGACTGTGTGCCAGGTACTGGCCAAGGTTCTGGGAATAGATCTACAAAACCAGTCTCTCAAGGAGCTTATGTACCATTGAAACATATAGCCCATAAGTAGGCCCAAAGATCTGGGAGTTAAGTCTAAGTTTATGGGTGTTGTCAGGGAAGGTTATAGGTTATAGATGGTCCCTGGGTTGGACTTTAAAGGAAGATGGGAATTCTAGGAAGGGAAGATGAGGAAAGGCATGACAGAATGCTTGTCCAAGGGCATGATGCTGAGAGATAGAGTGATATTTCTAGGGAACATTTAGCAGGCCAGTTCATTAGAAAGAAGAACACATGGAAAGGAGTAATATAAAATAAAGTTGGAAAGCTAGCAAGGAACCATATAGCGGAGGACTTTAAATGCCAAATTGAGGATTGTTTTATCACTCCGTCTGGGCACTCTCTTGATAAAAGCGAAGATAATGGAGACTTTCAGCATCATTGCATTTCAGGGGCTTCCACTGCCCTGATCATATCCTCTAACAGAAGATCCTCATTGCTTCCCCAAATTCCAGCCTCTTAAAGTAGTGGTGGAGGTGGTACAAATTATTCAAAACCAAAACTATACTTTGAAGTTGGAAAATATGATTCATTTCTCAAGTCAGTTATTTGTTAAAGGAGACCCAGCATCTTTTCTTAATAATTCATTGTAATTGTTTTGACACCATCACAATCCACTCACACAACTGTAGTCAACAGGATGTTTGGAAGGAAATAAGGTTGGAGGAGAACAGAACTGCTATGCATTCCCGGAGATGAGTTGGCTCAGTCTTCAAATTTCATTATGAACATACTGATTTATGGCAGCTGTATCTTCCATATGTACTGCCAGGAAGAGGGAGACTGGAAAAATAGACCTCACAAGTTTGATACTGCCAAACAGAAATCTTTCCCAGAAGGTTTTGCCCCTTACCATTAATGACATGAGTTGAAAGCAAAACTATAGGCCCAGATACTGCTCCAGCAGACCCTGTTGCCCTTTGGGGCCTACAAAAGAGGCAGTTCTCTATTTTCATGGTCATAGATTACCAGGCAGTCTGGAGAGCATCCACAGGAGGGTGGAATGGTGAGGGGACTGGAGATGACGCCATGCAAAGATCCATCGTAGGAACGAAAGACTTTTAAAAGCCTGGAGAACACTTAAGAGGGAATCTTGAGGTCTTTTAGGACAGTCATTGCACTGCTCACTTGAAAGAGCAAAATTAGGGGAAGTAGGTAGAGGTTTTAGAGAGATAGATTTTGGCCCCATGTAAAAAAAAATAATTTCCTGTTACAGTAACCCCAAAGTGGAATAAGCTTCCCTAAAGGATGGTTTGGTTCCCACTGATGAAAATTTCCAAATGATGTTAACCTAGCTATTTAATTAATGGAGACATTTTAGAAAAACTTCTGGGTCAGGAATGGAAGAGTTGGCAGAGGTGACCAGAAGGGTCTCTTCCAGTTCTAAGATTTTAGGATGGTAGGATTCTATGAATCATAGAACGGAGAGACATTTCATGCTAGCCATGAGACCTTTTATAGGGGCACTAGACTCAAAAGGGAACCTACTGGAAAATTTATTGGAATTTACCCACTGGAAAAATGGCATCATTCTCAAAAGTTTTCTTTTCTCAAACATAAGCTCTAACTCCCATATACGATTGTGCTAGGATTATCTACACGACCATCTGGTCAATGGGCTGGCATTTTCAATTAGACTTTGATTTGGGTAATTTTTCTTTAAAAATTCCGTCAATACAACTCTCTGGCTTTCACACTGAGGAACAGCATAGCAGAGAGGATAGAGTTCTGGGTTTGAAATCCTGCCTTTGATAGTAGCTGCATGACAACGTGGAACTCATGCGTGACTTACTGAACCTCTATATGCCTTAATTTCTTCATTTGTAAAAGGGAGAGCATAATACCAGAGAGGCCATGTGTTATGGTGAATAAAGAGCTGACTTTTGAGTCAGAAAGATTTGGGTTCAGTCCCTGCTTCTGAGGAACTCGTGGCAATTCTCAGTGCTCCGACCACCTCTCACCGATTAGAAATTTCAGAGCAGAGATGGCTCTGCTCCCAGAGAAAGTTTCCTCCCTAGGTGTTCCCTACCCCAATGAAGTTCCAAAGTCCCCAAATGACCCTTACAGGGAGCCATGGTGTACTTAAAGCATTTTGAAAACTTTGAATTCCTATAGAAATGTCAGTTATAATTGTTACCCTCTATGTCAAGATTCCTTCTTTATCCCCTCAGTCCTGACCCTGATCCAGCAGGAATGCTTACTGAGGGCTCCTGTGAAGTATTTCAAAATGTGACCTCCAGAAATCTTTAGATACATCATGTCTGCCTTGGCAGCATCTCCATTTCTGTCATCAGAATAAACATGGAGGGCCAGCTAAATGTTTTCTATCTGTAAGACGCTTTCAACAGTTTTTAAACTATGGGAACTTTATTGTAATAAGAGATTGTCAACAGCAGCTATGGATCTGTATTCAAAATTGTGATACAGTTACAACAAGGTTGCAATTTCATCTTCTAGATGAAGATGAAGACATTGCGGGAATGTCTTCTGCTGAGATGGATCACAAATCTAGACCTCGGTAAACAAAGCCCAAGGAGTTGTCTGAGGAGTACATAGAGGGACTAGCTCAGGGACACATCCTAAGTAGCTTAACTCCAGGCCCAGCACTTTATCTGGTAGACCCGAGTTAGTGATTGAACACAGTTAAATGCAATGTGCTGTAAAAGGCAATGTGGGATAATGCAGAGAGGGAAAGTCTTAGGATCTGAGGATGTGGATTTGAGTTCCAATCCTGTGACATATTAGACCACAACCTCTCTGATCTTCTCTTTCCTAAACTACAAAATGGTATACTCATACCTGCACTGCCTTTTTAATGGAGCTGTTAGTCTGGACTTGTAATTCCATCCTTATAAGGAAACATCTTTTATCAGTATGGTTCAGGACTATCTCTGCAGGTTAAAAGTCTTAGAGAACTGCATAGAACAGAGGCATTAACTGACTTGCCCATGCCATACAGTCAGTTTGTGGTACAGGTATATCTTGAAGACCTGGGTCTTCCTGACTCTCTTCCTTTTTATCCACTGAGTCAAGAGATTTTTAAAGATCAACTGAAGTCATGTGTCAATTTCATGACCCCTCCCTCTGATTGGATGACTCAGTCTGGCTCAGGAGAGTCATCTCGTTTCTCTCCGGGCTGCATTCCAGACCTCTCTGTGGATCTCCTTGTGGGGTGCTTTCCTCCTCCTGCTTCCTTTATTTGTCTTTTTACTTCTATTTGTGTTCCCAGCACTTAGTATGGCAGCTAACACACAGTCAGTATTTAGTAAATGCTTGTTGACTGACTGACTATGCATTTAACACAATATCATGTTGTCTGGCCATCAAAGTTCCTTAGCACTGCCTTCTTTTTCTTTTTAGCACTGAAGATTGCACCATCCTTTCAATATGGCATCCCACGGAGAAACAATATTGCTCCATTTGTAAGAATAGCTAAGTCTTATTTCTTCAGTTTAAAAAAAGGAGCAAGTTTCCAATATGCCAGGCCTTAAATAAGGAGAAATGCGCTTGTAATTTTTATCTAGTCACGTGAATCATCTATTTGTTATTAGCCATAAGAAAAGATGACATAATGAGCTATAGACTTATTATGTACCATTGTCCTATTGGGACCTACTAAAAATCATAAGTCTTAGTGGACTACACTATAAATAGTTCAAAACACCTTTGTTTGCATAGATTACCTTACTTTTTACATTAATAACAGTCCCTCCGAGGTAGGTATGGAAACCATTATTAAAAAATCATTTCAATGTAACATTTGTTTCATAAACAACTATTGTTTGTAAGACCCTGTAAGTGTAAGGCATTGGGGATATGAAGAATGAAATGGAAAAGTCGCTTCCCCCATGTGTTTACATTCTACTTAAAGCATATGACATATATGCAGATGAATAAATTAAAATTATATACAAAGTAATTTAAAAGAGGAAAAAAATACGATACCTACGCATATTAGAGAAGGTTTCAAAGAGGAACTGCCACCTAAAGAAAGCTAAGGAGTCTTCAAGAGGGAGCTGTCCCTTGGAGAAGTGCTGATTGGGAAGGAACAGAGCTCCAGAACCCAATACTAGGTGGCAGAGAGAAGAGAAGAATTCACGGACAACAGACAACTAGATATGATAAACCTATGAACTTTGCTGGGTGTCAGTAATAGCAAGAATAACATTAAGAAACTAGTCAAGTAATTGCATATTAATATAATAAAGATAGCATTCCTGAATGCCAAGTATATGTAAAATAAATCAAGTGAGCATAGGAGAAGCAATAATAAAAACAATTTAAATATGCCAATGAATCTTTAATCACATTGACATGAGTATTCTTTTGAATGATTCAGGTTCAAATAATCCATGCCTGCCCATACTGTGTAACTCTCATCTATGTCTTCCCCTAAGTTAACTATAGGAAGTTTACCTAATTCTGTGGGGTACTTTGTGTCATGTGTATGCCAATGAAGGGTCCTGGGATGCTCTTGGGCTCTCTTTGGGACGTATGTATGCTTTTTAAACTATCATTGAAGATGTCATGAAACTCAGAAAAGCAAATATTGCCTCCAGTGGATCTTTGTGCCTGGCTTTTTAGGCACCTAGTAAATGCTTAATAAAGATTTATTGATTGCATATAAAAGTTATTTGGTGTCCACTTCTTCAGGGATATGCCATTTCAAATTTAACAAAGGAAAGATCTTTGACAGTAGTTAAATTTCTAATATTCAAATGCACAAGAATAAGTCATATACCAATCTAGTTAATGCCATGACCATGGTTAGGCATTTAGCATTTTGCTATTTAAAAACTGGGCAACTATGTGGTGCAATAGATAGTGTCAGCCATGGAGTCAAGGAGACCTGAGTTCAAATCCAGCCTCAGTCACTTACTAATTGTGTGACCCTGGACAAGCCACTCAACCCTGTTTGCCTCAGTGTTCTCACCTGTAAAATAAACTGGAGAGGAAATGGCAAACCACTCCAGGATCATTGCCAAGGAAAGCCCAAATGAGGTCACAGAGAGTCAGACACAGCTAACCAACAACAAAAATTTTAAAACCTATTAAAAATTTCAACAAAATGCCTACTATAGTTCATCATGTAATAATTATTTGTTTCTTGGGAGGTGAAACACCTAATTATAGTGCTGTTTTCCAGTTTGGGGGTTTGGGCAAGTCATTCCCTATCCCTCAGTCTCATTTTCTTCATTTTTCAAAAGATGATTTTGGAACAGATGATCCTTAAGCATGCTTTGGGCTTTAAAAAAAAAAGATAACAAGAATCATATGACCTAATTATGTGAAATATTATTCAAAACTGTGATTTTCTAAATGTGGGTACATCTTCTCCTATACCCTCTGTCTTTGTTGGGGGTTTCATGGCTTCTTGTGGAGAAGCAGTCAATTACCTTATTACCAGAATCGTGTTTATGAGTTTCTCTGCATTTAGTTAAAATAGCCCTTAAACTGTAATACTTTAGAAGTCAAATGCTTGAAGAAATCATACAAAATATTCACCATATGCTCACAGTAAAGTCATAGGAATACTTTGAAAAGTCTTCTCTCTGTTTAATGAATTTTAAAACTTTTTATAAAGTGTGACCAATGACCCCTGTACCAATTGATCAAAAAATGTTGTCAGTATTGTGTGTGAGAGGAGAAAGGAGGGGAAAATGCAGTAATGAACTGCTTTGCATGGGTGAGAAGAGTTGCTTTAAATTAATTTGCTATGTAACTTTTCCAAAGTGAACTCTAAGATTCATTATAAACACAACATGGTCATCATGGACTGTTTCTGTGAAATTCAAGGGACTAAAAGACCCAAATGCTGTTTCTTTCTCTTTTTTTGTCATTTCTTATATTTTTAATTATTATCTGATGACAGAAAGCTGATGGCTGCAACAGAAAACTGAAAAATCCATTCAAGAGGATACAGAGAAAATTCAGTTAATTGTAACTCATTGGATATTCTCTTTGGAGGTGATTTAAGTGGATCCTGATTAACAAAGAGCCAAAGGCCCTAGGGATTAAAATGGCTTATAGAGATTACTGTAGGGTGGATATCATTTCAGAAATACTTTAGTGCTCTTGCTTAATGCCATCTTTCAATCTCAAATTCAGTGTGTCAAAAAGAGAAATTATTATTGCACCCAAAAATCCATCCCTGTTATCATCTTCCTTGTCTCTGTCGAGGGTACCCCCATCATTCCAGTTACCCAGTTTTACCCCCCCAGAGGTCTGCCTTCACTCTTTACTCTCTTTTTAGCTTACCTGTCAACTCAGTAAGAATGAGTAGCCTGGGTAAAATGGCCTCTAAGCTCCATTCCATCTCAAAATCTGTGTTTCTGTGTCTTAGAAATGAGACTTTTATTGGTGCAAATACTTTTCCCACTCTACCATTTTGCTTCTAATTCTTTCTTCATTGATTTCATTCACATAAAAGCTTTTTAATTTTGTGTAGTCAACACTCTCTTTTACCTTTTGTAATATCCTCTATTCACTGTTCTATTAAGATTTGTCCCCCTAGCCATAGTTATAAAAAGTTCCTGATCCCAGACTCTTTTAATGTTTTTTTTAGAGTGACTTTTCATATTCAAGTTGCATATTCATTTGATGCTATGATATATGATATAAGATGCTAGTTTAATCTAAGCTCATGCCAAACTGCTTTCCATTTGTCTCAGTTGTTCTCATCAAAAAGCAAGTCTTATCCCAATAATTTATTTTGTTGGGTCTGTCAGACATTGTGCTACCATTTGAAATTATTTCTCTCCCTTGCTTTATCTTGTCTGTTCTAATGATTTTTATGCTGTTACTTCAGCAGTGACAAATAGTTTTGATGATTACTCCTTTGTAATATAATTTGAGGTATGAAAGTTCTATTGTCCCAATTTTATTTTCTTATTTCCCTTGAGATTCTAGATTAGGGATTCTTTATCAAATCATATCTTTGGAACTTTTAATATTTTAATAAATATATTTCATTAAAACATTTCTTTTGTAATTTTATGGGGTTTTTTTGCATTTAAAAATATTAAGAAAAAATGCCTATAGATTTCACAGGTCTGCCAAAGGACCTCCCCAAAAAGGTTAAAAAGTCTATGTTAGATCTTTTGTTTCGTTACATGAATTTTGTCATCATTTTGTCTGTTGACAATGTGACTGATACAGTAGGTGCTTATCATTGATGACTTGTACAGCACTACATTTGTAAATTAATTTAGATAGTTTTTATTTGACATGGCCCAACCATGAACAGTGACTATCTCCCCAAATTTCCCTTTACCATTGTTAAGTGTTTTAGTTTTTATAGTTTTCTTTATGTAAATATTATGTATATCTTGGTAAATCAGCTTACAGATATTTTATGCACTATAAATTTATAAAAAGCAGAACTCTTGGATTTCAAATGTTGCCTTTTCTTGCCACAAATACAAAATTATCTTGAATTTTCATATTTAATTTGAAAATCTGGACCTCACTAGTCCTATCTGCATCATTTTTAATCAGCAACTGAGCTCTTTTATCATTTATGTTGTGCTTTCCTACACTTTACGCTGAAAATTTCCTTCCTCCACACTCAATCTCACCAGAGTTAGTAATTAGTGGGAATCAAAGATTAAGGATGAAAATTTGCTCAGCTGCTGTAAACTATAATGTTGTTAGTGACAGACTAGTCCATCCCATTTCACCATGAGAGAAAACACTCTTTTTGTTTGATGAGACAACCTCCCTCTTCTTGCTGCTGTGTTTACAATACCTCCTTTATTCAATGCCATTAGAAACTGTCAAAAAAAGGAAAGTTACCAAGTTGTTTGCATAGAGGAGTAGGCAGTGGTTGCTTTACAAAATATCTCAAAGCTTAGAAAGCTAATTATGGACACTTCTTTACATAAGGACAAGTAAAAATCAGTAATGGTGCAAATATTTACAGCAAGAAAGCAAATGCTTTGCAAAGTGTCAATTAAGAACATTATATTCCTTTAATATAACATCTTGGCCTTTCAAAGCATAGGTAGGTAGCAATGTATGTAGAGAGAGTATTGTTATTAAGTGGCAACTAGTAGATAGTACATTGAATCTGTAGTCAGAAAGACCTGAATTCAAATTCTACCTTAAACATTTACTAGCACTGTGACCCTAGGCAAGGCACTTAACCTCTTCCTGCCTTGACTTCCTTATCTGTAAAATGAGGATGATAACCCATCTTCTAGGGTTGAGATGAGGATAAAATCAGGTAATATTTGTGAAATGCTTTTCAGACCTTACATTGCTATATAAAAAGCTAGTATCCCCATTTCAGAGGTAGACTCAGGTGGGTAATAGGTAATAGGTAAGACTCAGAAAGTTTAAGTAACTTGCCCTAATTAGGTAACTAACTAAAAGCAGAATTGGATCTCTGTCGAGATGCCTGACTCATAAGTTTGTAGATCTAAACTTGGAAGAGACCTTCTAGATCCTATGGTCCAACTTCCTTGTTTTACAAATAAAGAAACAGGCTGAAGATGGCTGTGACTTTTCCAATTTCCAATAATAAGCTTCTGAGGCATGACTTGACCTCCTAAACTGTAACCCCCAGTCCAGTATTCTTTCGACTTTTCAGATAATAGGCCCTTGAATCAACTTCGTGACTCATAATATAACACGTAATACAAAGAAGGATTTACTTCTGGGAGGAGAAAAAGAGATCTTTGTGAAAATGAAATAATATTTGCAATTTTTAAAAAAGAAGTGTTTGTTAAATCTCTGTGCTGTCCAGATTTCTAAATTTCAGTGCTTTCTATCTATCCCAGTTGTAACAATGACCCTGGATTAGAGTCTTTACCTCTGTTTTGTATTGAGCCTATATTCTTCTGTCTCTGGCAGACCAGAAGAGTGTAAGATAAATAGATGTAGAATTGGAAGGTGCCTGATTGGTTACAAAGTCCGATGAATTTTCTTTCTTTTTTTTCTTTTTCTTTTTTTTTTTTTTTGGAGGGCAATTGGGGTTAAGCGACTTGCCCAGAGTCACATGGCTAGTAAGTATGTCAAGTGTCTGAGGCTGGATGTGAACTCAGGTCCTCCTGACTCCAGGGCCAGTGCTCTATTCACAGTATCACCTAGCTGCCCCAAGTGAATTTTCTTGTACCACTCACAGCATACCAGTAGGCACTCTATAAAATCAGTACTTATTGCAATGCCTTGAGTAGAAGAAATTATTTTGTTTGTGTTTTTAATTCCTCAATTTTGTATAACAGCCATTCAGTGAGGGAAAAGAATTAGCAGAGGCAATTAGGCATCATGTAGCTTGTTTAAAAATCCAACAAATTAGCATTTGTTTGGATTTTTCACTTATTGGCCACTTATGTTAGCCAATGTTATGTATATCTGTAGACTGCAGCTCTGGGAAGTCTTCTGGGAAAGATATTGATTTATATACATTAGTAAATATTTATTAAGGTTCTACCAGGGATATGGTGCCCTATTGGGCCCTTTATGGTATTTAAGCACAGCTCAAACCCTGACCAACCCTGTCCAAGCCATAGTCTGAGATTCTAAGTAGCAACTAATAGAGAAAGAACAGACATGCATCTAATGACATGGGGTTATACATTTTCAAGCTGACCTATGGAGCTCTGGGAAAAGGACTTTCTCCAACAAGTCAGGGGCTATCTATGTTTTATTGTATCTTTATTTATTTTATTAAATATTTCCCAATGGCATTTTACTGTGATTCAGATCATACTTGACTGTGTTGTAGGCTTCATGGGGACCACACACCACATGTTAAACACCTTTGTCCTACAACATACTACCTAATTTCTATACACACCCTGTATCAGTATATATATATATATATATATATATATTTTTTTTTTAAATTCCCTCTGAAAGTTGCTAAGGGAGACTATTTTCTTATTTTCCTTCCCAGGCCTAGATTAAACATAATTTTACAATTTATTTATTTTATATGGGAGAGGAAAGAATTTTGAAGACAGAGAAGGAGGAAGAAGAGGAGAATAAGAAGACATTTACTAAGTACATTCTGGGCACTGGGCTAAGCTCCTGGGACACCAAAAACAAACAAAATCTATTCCTGGCCTCAGTGAGCTCACAATCTAATGATGGTAAACAACATTTAAACATAAAAATAGATATATACACAATAACTTGGTGATAATAATAGAGGCAAGATCCAAGCATTACAGGGCATCAGGAAAGGCATTTGTAGACACTGGGGTTTTGGTTGAGACTTGAAGAAAGTCTGGAGACACAGTCAAGGAAAAAGAAAATTTCAGAGAAGGGGGAGAGACAGTAAAACTACATGGAATCAGGAAACTGATTGTCTTGTCTGAGGATCAACTAAGAGGCCAGTGTCACTGGATTGTAGAGGATATGACATGGTGTAGGTGTAAGACTGGAAGGGTAGGAAGGGGCCACGTTCTGAAGGGCTTTCAAAGCCAGGTGGGAGATTTTATGTTTGCTCCTGGAGGCATGAGGGAGCCATTGGAATTTATTGAGTAGGAACATGACATGGTGAGATTTGCACTTTAGGAAGAACACCTTGATAGCTAAGTAGAACACTGGGAAGGGAAGAGATGAGGAAGAGGAACCAAACCAGCAGACTACTGCAAGAGATCAGTCTTAAGATGATGAGGCCCCTCATTAAGGTGGCAACAGTGTTTCATGAAAGAACTATAAAACAGAGGCTGTGAAAGTAAAATTGACAACTTAGCAACCATTTGGATACAGATTGTGAGAGTTAAGAGTTAAGGATAACACTTCACTTACGCCTGGATAAGTGGGAGGATAGTTGTACCCTTGACAGTAATAGGGGAATTAGAAGAGTTTAGGTGGAAAGATAATGAGTTCAGTTTTATTGATTGTAAGTTGAACTTGTCTATGAGATATCCATTTGAACTTAACTGAATTGAATTGAATTGAAGATGAGAGACTGGAAGCCAGGAGAGAGGTTAGGGCTGGATAAATAGATCTGAAAATTACAGTATATATACAATAACTTAATCCATGAGAGGTGATGAGATAATCAAGCAAAATGGTATAGAGGGAGAACATTAAAAACCTAGGATAGATCCTTGGAGGACATCCATGGTCAGTGGGTTTGATCTGGATAAGGTAAAAAAGACTGAGGACTAGTCAGACAGGCAGGAGAAGAACCAGGAAAGAACAGTGTCATGAAAACCTAGAGAGAAAAGAGGAAAAAGGAGCAGGAGGAGTAAAAGGAGATGACATTATCAGGGAAATGGGTGATAGGAAGAGAAGGCAAGTTGGCCAATAAGATCATGGGTCCATTCGATCAGTTTATGTATTCACACATAAAGAAACTGAGGAACCTGAAAGTCGTGGTATTTTTAAATTCACACAGCTAATAAGTATAAAAGGAAAGATACTCCCTCAGTCCTCCCTGACTCATACCCCAGAGGTCTTTCCACTAGGAAACACTGAACATGGATAAGTAGTTAGAGGTTTTAGGATGTTGATATTGAACAAAAACGCTATCTACAGACATCTGCACCTAATTCTGAAAGCCAGGTTTAGAACAATAATTGCCCTCTGCTGCAGAAAGGAGCAGTAATTAATTTTGTGGCTAAGAAACAGGAACCAAAACCCGAGGAATCATTTTTGTAAAAGCCAAAATGTTCTGGCAATTGATGTTAGAGCAGAACATTCAACCCAAGACCTGAAACCAAAGGGGGAGCATTTGGTTGCTGCCTGTACATATCTTTGGGATGGTCTGGAGGGCTCAAAATATTTTCCAGCATTTTTAAGGTGACTCATCTTTTCAAACAAACATAAATGGGTCATTTCTTTCTTAATCTTCAGCATGACAAAGCAGGGCATATAACCCTTGCAACTGCTCGAGGTAGTATGAGAAGGTAAAATTTTTCTTCTGGGTCACACAACCTTGATTTTTGGTGAGAAACATTGGGTATGGTAAATCTTGCTTTCTTTTTTTGTTATTTTTCTTTCTGTTGCATGGCCTGTTGTGTGACATGAATAGATGATGTTTCTAATCAGAGTTGAAGATTTAAGAAAGTGGAACTCCCAAACGCAGGCAATCTATCTTTTTATTCCCATCAAGTGTCAAACCAGTGCCATACTTCATACAAGTGACTAATAAAAGTCACCTTCTCTGTTGAAATATCATTGCATTTTATGAATCATCCAATATATTCTTAATAATGTTTTGAAACAGTACAAGATCCATTCAAAAAGAAACACAAATATGTCCCATTAATGAGCAACTTCAAATTATACTTGAGGAAGGATTATCCAGTCAATAATGAGTCAACAAAGGACCTACTATGTGCTGGACACTTTGCTAAGGGATGGAGATAAAAATAAAGGGAAAAAATAAACAGTCCCTACTCTCAGGTACCTCACTGTCTAACATCTAGAGGAGAGGATAGAATCAGAATCATTAACACGAATAATTTACTATCAAAAGAATGGAGAGGGCAAAGCACTGACCATTGGCCATGGAGCCAAAATGGCAGTTTTACACCTTCAGACTTGAAGCCCAGATTTCAACATCACCTCCCGTGCCTTCATCACCCATGACATTGTTAGCTAGGGAAGCATAGGAGAAGCATTGACCTGGGACTAGAAAGGATCTCTGAGACCACCCTTACTTTACAGGCTAATAGTGAGGAAGTGATTTCTCGAGATAGGATGTTATGGAGTGAGAAATTGCACCATTCCACTGACAGCCAATCCAGCTTTCTTTCTGTTGTATGTGAATTTCTCAGCCCCCTCAGTGGACAACCTTGTTAGTGAGGTTTCAATTTTCCCTTTTATGAACCACCCCACCCTCCTTTACCAATTAGATTTAAGTTCTTTGAGAACACAGTCTGCCTGTGTCATATCTCTCTTCAAATTCTTAGTTAGCTCACTGAAAATAGCAACCTGTCCAAGTGTGTCTGCAATGAGGAGAAACAGCTGATTTTAAAATTCCAGAAAATGTAAAACAAGGCACGTTGAATACAAGACATTTTGAAAAAGACATTTAAAGAAGCCAGCACTCTCTGACTTGTAAAACCAGAAGTCAGTGCTGTGTGCTGTTGCTTCATGTTCACAGCAGAGAAGAACAATTAGCAAGAGGAATGACATTGAGGAGGCAGGGCTCTGATGTCTTCTTTTCTCTCCATTTTTAATTCCTGATCTAGAAGAAAAACTTTGCAAAGGGCCTAGTCTCTCACCTATGTTCTTATATGTGAGGTTCATTTGTCTACTTTAGGCCCTCTGCCTCAATCAGTACTGTTAGTGTATGAAACTATTTACTAACTCCAGGTACGTGCTTTGCCATTCTGTAACCATATGGCAGTGCAAACATATTTTGATTTATTACTGATCATAATGAAGGCAGAAGATCGTATTTAAATATCTGTTTTGATAAAAGAAGAGCAAACAGAGACAGTCTAGCAATTGGCCAATGATTCAACCTTGTAACAGACAGGAGTAAAACATTATAGTCAATCTATAACCAGGAGAAAGAAAAAAATGCATGTATATACACACAGGTATACATATACATATGTAGATGCATATGTGCATATATTTATGCATATATGTACATATTGGCACACACGTGGGTGCATATATACCTATATGAGTGTACATGTCTGTAAATATGAACATGTATATTTATCTCTTCTCTTTCCATAAATTTTAATTATGCAAATTCAACTTTATGTAATCATGGGCAAATTCACACTTTGTAAAAATCACTTTACATAGAGGTCTGCAGAACTCTCCTTATGAAAAGCAAGAATTCTCTCTCTCTCTCTCTCTCTCTCTTTCTCTGTCTCATATATATATATGAAAAGATTCTGAAATAATGAATTTGTAACACAGACTTAACCTCAGACTTAGTAGTCTTCAAAATTCAAATGGCTTCAGATAAACCATATAACCTCTAAAAATAAATTAGTTTAAGGAGAGATATAAGTGAATTTAAAACAGACAAAAGTGATTAAATCACAGAAATTAAAATAAAAATTACAGTCTTAGAAACCCATATCTTACCATGTCTCCCAAAGAGTTTCAATTATCCAAGTGACCTAACTAATCTCTAAAGTGTCTGCAAAATTTGCTGCTAAAAAAATTAATGCTAAGAATTACATAGAAATAATATAAAATAGGTGGATGGAAATATAAGTATATGTCTCTATATGAGTATTGACAACCAATTTTTTTGAAGTCTGGATTAATGATTTCTTAAGTGTGAGAAACTCTTGCTGATCCAAATCAGCAGTATCCTTATAATTGATGGTCTTAGAGAATTTCCCAAGGTGCTGGGGAAGTTAGCGGCTTGTTCAGGGTTACACAGCTAAAATGTAAGAATCTATGAAACCAGAACTAGAAGCTAAGTATTGATTCTAAGGCTCGATCTCTAAACACTATTCAATCTGTGTGATAATTGTATGAGCATATCGTGTGTGTGTGTGTGTGTGCGTGTGTGTGTGTGTGTATGAAAAGAAGAGAGCATATATAAATCACAGAAAGAGGTTGCGTATCTGTAAGAAGTACAGTGACATAGTGTGGCAGCTAAAGAATGAAGTGGCTGAGGAAACAAAGGTTGGAGACTCCAAGCACTTCAGTTCAGTAAGCAATGCATGCCAATTATCCAACAAATCAGGACTGGGCTCCTTCCTCAGCTTAAGATTGGACCCCAAAAACAGGGGGAGATAGACTTTTATAAATTACAAACAATCAAAGAAAACAGTGGGACATTAAGTAATCTGATTTCTAATTGGATGAAAGATTAGGGATTTTCCAAATTGGGAGCAGGACAGTGAACAAATAAATTTCCCTGAAATCAGAAAAGGAGATGTTCCACTCCCCCTTAAATGTCCATAAACAATCAAAGGAACCTGGAAACAATAACTGATTGATTAGTAAAGAGACAGTTTTCATATAAGTGGGTTGCTTGAGATGTATAATTGTTAGAAAACTCCTTGTTTCAATCTTTGGATTTGACAGGGTTTCTGGTCAGTATAACCAAGGTCCTTGGTTAAAGGTCTCTAAGCATCAGGTAAAGGTGTTCCAGCTTCTCAGCCATGCAAGGATGGGTTTAAACAATACAATACAGTTTTCCCCCAATTATCACAATTGAATGAAGATTTCTCACAAAACAGAAGTTGGACTTGACCCATAACTGAATGAAAAGGGAACTGAGCTATCTCTAGAACTGAGTCACAAGATGGAGTCACTGTGGTTCACAATTCTCACAATTAACCACTTGCTGTTCCAATCCCCTCAATCCCCTCAGTTTCCTCAACAACAGATACTCAACCTTAGAGTTAGGAAGTCTGGACTTCTCAGTTGACCTCTTACACATACTGTCTATTTGATAGTTGGCAAGTAATGTTATGTCTCAGTTCCCCACCCAGGCAAAAATTGAGACTATGTATTCAGATATATGATAATGCATGTGGTGTGAGTCTCTCTGTGCATATGTATGCATACACTACCATATTTTGCCCATCATATCTGTATATATGAATTCAATATACATATCAGATAGATAGCCTGTAAGTATATATACACTGGATGATGCTAATGTCATTTTTTAATTTTAGGAACAAAAAACAGCAACTTCTTTGGACAAATGAATCTATTTCAGGGGAACTTTTAATATCTGGAATTCCCTGATTGTAATTTTAATTTGAATTTACATGTTTCAGTCATTTTTATCATTTTCCAATTCATTTACATCTAATTCCTTAACCTAATTTATTTTTAGAGGTGATATGATTTATCTAAAGTCATTAGAAGTTCTTCTAAGACCAGAAGGTCTGAGGTTAGGTCCATGTCACAAATACATTATTTCTGAGCTTCTCCTTCCTGCTTTGATTGGTTGACCTTATCACACCATTACTAACAATTCTCCTGATGCCATAGTGAGCTTAAGGGAGCAAAATAGAGATGAATTAATTTCTTGGGCTCTAGGGCACCATGCTGTGAATGATATCTACCTGAGCGCCACCAGGATCTTCTGGGCTCCTTGAAGAGTTAAGTCATTTTATTCTACATACAGAAAGTCATCTGCTTCCCTGGCTCACCATGAAAGACAAGAATTACAGGAACTGTTTTCACTTTGATGAATCTGTTTGCTTTTGGGGAGATGCTGCTGTGGGATTGTTATTATGTTGGATATTTTAACAACATTGTAACTTCTATGATATCTCTTTATGCCACACAGGGCCCTAATTTTCTTGTTTTATTTTGTGCATTCTTGTTCTCATTTTTTGTGTAAATGATCATATCCCTGCCTGGTTCAAATGGAATCTTTGGTTTCCATGAACCTTAGTCAATACCAACTCCACTGTGTTCTTCTGTTAGCTAACAGAACTTGGCTTGTCCCTTCCAAGTTAGTTGGATATCAGGATGATTAAAGGGGTGGGCTACATTTTTCATATTCAATTTATTTTTTTCATATTCATATTCATACATTTTTCATATTCAATTGTTATTTCCATTCCTGTAATGAAATGGAATGATTCAAGTGTCATAGGATCAGCTAAGATGTAGGGCAGGACAATACAAAGAATGAGAAGGCTGGATCTGGAGTCAAGGTGTCCTCCAAGAACTGGGAAAGGAGATGAATGACAAGAGGAGGGGGGCATAATCAAGTCAAGGAAGACATGTCCTCTTTGATACATAGTACTGTGCTTCCCCATTCTATGGATGGATTGACAAAGTGGATACAGCACTGAACTTAGAGTTAGGAAGACCTGCATTTGAAGCCTGCCTCTGACAATTACTAGCTCTGTGACCCTGGGCAACATATTTGACATCTCTCAGCCTCAGTTTCCCTATCTGTAAAATGAGAATAACAATAGTACCCACCTGGTATGGTTGTTGTGAAGATAAAATTACTTAATATTTGTAAAGCACTTTGCAAATCTTAAAATGCCATGGGAACGGTGGTGCTGGTAGTAGTAGTAGTTGTTGTAGTATGAGGAGGAGGAAGAGAAGGAGGAGGAAGAGAAAGAGGAGGCAGCTATCTTAAAGTCTGACAGGGAAATAGCTTACTAATGATATTCCCTTGTTCATTGCTAGGAAGAAATGAATTCAGATTCAATCTATGTAGGCAATCTGGAAAGAGTTATAATGGTTCAAACTTGTGTAGTGCTTTCATTTATGGGGAGAAGTGGCAGAGAGAAGGAACTCAAGGTTTCTTTTGGGAAGGGAATCCCTTGTGAGGGAATGCCCTTCATCCATAATGATCTGCACCTGCTCTACACCTTAAAGTGTTGTCTGGGCCAGTTAGGAAGGAAATAAGCATTTATTATCTATTATTTACCAGGCACTGTGCTAAACACCTTCCAAACACTGTCTAGTCTGATCTTAACAACAACCCTGAGAGGCACGTTTGTAATTATTCACATTTTACAGTTAAGGAAACTGAAACAGGCAGACCTTAAGTGACTTTCTCAAAGTGACACAGATAGCCAATGTCTGAGGTAGGGTCTGAACTCAGGTCTTCCCAACTCACTTGGAGGTTAAATGATTTGCCCAGGATCACATGTTTTTATGTGTCATGTGGTGGGACTTGAACCTGATGTTTCTTGACTCTGAGGTCAGCTTTCTATTCCCATATTCCAAGTTTCCTCTCACTTGACGTATAGTAGGCACTTAAATTCTTTTTGAACCATTATTGAAATTCATTAGAAAGGAACAAAGTAATACATATGGGCTTCAATGGCAGGAACCTCCTAATGAGTTACAAGGATGAAGAAGGTCTCCTTAGAAGAAATGGAGTCATTTCTTTTGCATTTCAAAGCATTTAAAATGGATAAGAATTCCACAGGCAAAGAAAGGTCAGAAGGACATTTGAGGTAAGAGAATGGGTACAAGGGAATAGAAAGTGACAGTTGGGGCTAGATGGATCAAATTGGGATATTCCCCTCCCCCACTCCAAGAAAAGTGCAGCACTTCCCAATTCATAACCAATTTTCTATTCCTTATTATTTCCAAACAGTCCTGCCAATTAATTTGCCATAAAATTATTTGTAACCCTACTAGAGAGCCATGATAATCTGTTGCTTAATGCCCTACAAATGTTTCGTTTTAAGAGAGAAAGTAGATTTGATGGTAGCCTCTGGGCTTGCTGATGGAGAATCAGCCCATTATGTCTGTCTCCTGCAAGGATGCTCTGTTTGGGAAGAAGTTTGGGCATGTTTGTATGTTTCCCAGGTACAACCCTGTTTTGTTATTTCTCGGCTGCCTAAGTTTGTTTTCCTGCCCTCTCTGGTGTTTGCAGACACTCTCAATTTGGAATCATTGAAAGGTTTCATTAATGTTGCCTCCTCAAGCTGTTCACCAGTGGAAATAGCATATGCTTCCTGGGCTCTGAACAGCAAAAGATGTCACCTTGCCTGGCTTCCCAGAGACCCTAAGGGGTTTGGCACCACCAGTTCTCAGGGGATCCTAAATAAAGTTCCATTTATTTTCTTTCCTATAAAAAGACCAAGGACTGAAAGATGGCCCAGAGGGGAATTCTGGGATCTGTTGGCTGATATTGTACATCAGAAGGTGATTAACATTCATCAAAACCTGGCTTTAAATGTGTGCAGGAGTCCCCTTATTGAATGCTGCCCCTTGTTATCCTCTGACTTTGTGCCTGGGCAAAGGGCTGTCCTTCCCAAACTGGATTCTGTGAAAGCCTTGACTTCCATATGATGTAAACAGAATCACTCTAAGGAACTTGGGGTGCTAGTGACATTTTCTCTTCTAAAATGTTTAATGCACAAAGTAAGAACCAGAACAATTTATACAATAACTGCAGCATTTTAAAGGCAAACAAGTTTGAAAGGCTCAAAAACTCTTGATGAAATAACTAGCCTCAATTCCACTACTGAGCTCCTTACAGAGAGGTAGAGGACTCAGGATGCAGAGTGAAATAAACATATTTCAGCCATGGCCAATGAAAGAATTTTGTTGTTTCATTATACATATTTTATAAGAGTTGTATTTTTTCAGGGAGGAGTAGGTGGGAAGAAAATTAGAGTTTTGTTGATTGAACAAAGGAGAATTGAATTAAAAATATTAATTTAACAAGTGCTTATTAAGTGCCTACCAGTTTTCTGTGGATCTTTGTGTTTAGTGCCAGGGTTAGAAAAATGAACATGAAAACTATCCCTGCCCTCAAGGAACTTACTTTCTATGAGGGTATAATTCATTTGGCCCTTGTGATGCCTCACAAGGTAGGGTCTTTGGGTGCTATTATACCCCTTTTACAGATGAAGGTTCAGAGGAAGAGAATGTGCTCATTTGTCTAGTAAGTGTGAGGGGTGGTATGTGAATCAAGATGACATAAGTTTAAAAAAAGTTTATTCAAACTCAATTCAGTACTCAAAGATAGCTGTGATGTCACTGATTTTGGAATTTGAAGCAATGATACAGATGGAAAGTCATCCATGGCTGGTGCCTGCCCATCTTGTGTAACTGGCCCATTTTCTCCAAAAGGTTCACCACAAAAGAGTGCATTCAATAAACTTTTTGATACTTGGAGGCAGTCATATTTCATATCTCTTGAATATAAAATAAATGAGAGAGATAGAGACAGAAAGACAGAGAGATAGAGACAAAGAAAGGGAATAAGACAGAGACAGAGAACCAGATGACAGAGGCAGAGAAAGTCAGAGAGATAGAGAGTGAAAATGAAAAGCAAGAGAGTCAGAGACATAAAAGAGAGAACATGAGAGCACTGATCTGTTGGGCAGGATTGCCTGCTGATGAAGGAGACTCATACAGTAATTGAGGTTTCCCTGTGCAAAGACAAGGCAGTGGAACATATGGGGTTCAGGAACTGGCTTGTTGGACTCTAATGGGAAGTTTGTGAAGGTAAATGATATGTAAGGACTCTGCATAAGGCAATGGAAGCCAATTAGGTAAGAATCGAAGGAGAAGAAGACTTATCATTTGACATAAGCATGTGGATCCAGTTAAATCTGGTTTGACAGGAATACAAGAAGGATTAGCCCCAGTGAGTAACCACACTCAACAGGCAGGATAATGGGAGTTAGTTGTTGATGTGGACCAGGAGAGGCATCCAGAAAGAAAGACAAGTGGGTGATGGTGCCAGTATTGTGTGGGGTGAGGGAAGTAGGAGGATGAGGGAGGAAGGTCTGAGAGATGGGCCAAAGACTTACTTTTGGATTCTCCTTCCAGAGGTCCTATGGTGACTACCATTGCTTCCCTACATTTTCACATGTACTTTAAGGAAGAGAATAGGATCCCATTTTGGTTATCAGATTTGCCTTCCATCAGCTTTTTTGCCCTACTTTCATCCCATTCCTCTCCCTGTTATGCCTGTCTCCCTGCCTCCTCCCCCATGCTTGGCATTTTTAAAAAATGGGAGCCTCCACTTGGCAGTGTTGATGCTCCTTTGTTGACTTTCCAGTTATATTCCCCATGAATGGTCACAATCCAGGTGGTAAAAAATCAGCCTCTCATAGACACTGATCAGGTCCCTAAGTACCCTGGACAGCTCAGTGTCCAGGATGAAATACAAATAATTTACCTCCCCACGCAGCCAAAGTGCTTCCATGAACATATTCAAGCCTCCAAGTCTGGAAGACTTGGGTTCAAGCCTAAAGTCTCCACACCTAGTAGCATTATTGCTATGGGTAAGTCACAGAAGTTCTCAGAGCCCCATTCCATCCTGGGAAAAGGTAAATTGCTGAGAAAGTAGAGCTCATCATTGGTTGAAATCTCAGGTCAAATAACAAAAAACAAAATGTCAAATTCTCTAAAGATAGAAGAAATAATCCACAAAGAACAACCTATATTTGCTTTCTCTCCCTGATACTATAGTTTATGAGTTATACAAGAGTTCATAATGTTTTATATACTGGGCTCTCCCAACACAGCGTAAGTACTGAATAAACACTTCATTGGTTCCCTTATCACTGGAAACACTGTGTATCACAGAGAGACAGATAGACTTAGAGGTAGGAAAACCTGAATCCATTTCCCCTAAAATTTAACAGCTATGTGACCGTGGATAGCTTGTTTAACCTCACTGATCCTTGGTTTTCTCATTTAGAGTCAAGTGAATCTGTGATCTCATTGGTTTAAGAGTACAGATTACACCCTGTCTATGCCTTCCCATCTGGGGCTCATGTGGTCTTAAAAGGAGCCCACCTTAGAGGCCTACTCAACACACTAGAGGCCTCTCTTGCTTCAGAAGTCTTTATCTGTTATGTGTTTCAACCTGCTTACATCCATCATGTAGCCTTCTCCCTCCCCTATCCTGTCACTGTCTCTTTCTCTGTCTGTCTCTATGTCTCTGTCTCTCTCCTCCTCTTCCTTCCTCCCTCTTTCCCTCTCTTTCTCTCTCCTGTCTCTCTCTCTTCTCTGTCTGTCTACCTGTCTCTGACTCTCTCTTCTCACATATCACTCTGTATCTCTGCCTCTTTATTTCTATCTCTTTCCCCTCTCCCTGTCTATACTTGCTTCTGTCTTTCTGTTTTTCTCTGTCTCTCTCCCTGTCTCTCTCTCTCTGTCTCTATCTCTGTCTCCCTTTCCTTCTCCATCTCCCTACTCTCTCCCTCTTCTTTTCTCTGTCTGTCTCTGATCCTCTCTCCCCAGCTCTCTTTCTCTCTCTCTCTCTCTCTCTCTCTCTCTCTCTCTCTCTCTCTCGCTCTCTCTCTCTCTTCCCTCTCCACCTGTCCATCTCTGCTTTTGACTCTCTGTCTCTAATACTCATTTGCAGTTCTGCAAAAGCAGTGGTCTCTGCTGACATAGCATCCCATTGAAAATGTTGGTTTTCATGTTTTCCTGAGAAGTTTTGAGTCAGTAACACAGCTTTGCAAATCTCCCAGATGTTCTAAAATGGGAATAATAAGACTTGCCTTGGAGGATTCCTTGGAAAGCTCAGTAATAAGATGGTATACGTACATATTTTATAAACTATAAGGAACCATATACATCTAAGTTATTCTATTTCAAGCACGAGTGTTTTCAGCCCAAATTTGATTAGGAAACACTAAATAGGGATCTTCCCTTGACTCTGGTCATTGCATCTTCCCATAATGTTTTTTATTCTTATCAAATTTGATTAAGATTCTAGAACTAAATAGCTTTCTAGGATCTTATCTGAAATGTGAATTATCGAGTTTTCAAATGATCATCTCTTGAAATTAGTAGAACTTGTGGCCAGCTAGGTGACACAGCAGATACAGTACAGGGCCTTGGACCAAATAGACGCATCTTCATGGGTTCAAATCTGACCTCAGACACTTACTACCTGTGTGACCTTGATCAAGTCAGTTAACCCTGTTTGCCTCCATTTCCTCATCTATAAAATGAACTGGAGAAGGAATAGCAAATCTTTCCAGTACCTTTGCCAAGAAAACCCCAAATGGGATCACAAAGAGTCAGACACAACTGAAAATGACTAATCAAAAACAAGAAGAAGAATCATAGTCATAGATATGAGAAACAAAAGTGTTTCTGAGAGATCTTGACTTTGAAACTTCTAGTTTTGGCATGATCAGGTCACATTCTTTAGTGATAGGTACTCACTCTTGGTCATAGCTTCTGAAAATGTCAGTGAGAGATTCTAAAGCTTGACCCAAGGGAAGCCTAGGATTTGTAAGGATTATATATGAAGCTGCATTTCAAGCAACTTATTTCTAAGGGAATCTTGTTGCCTCTGACCTCCATCAGTTTTCCCCCATTATCTAAACCCCAAGACCCTCTGGGTTGAGATGTGTTTCTTCTGAGAGATGCATGGTTGAGGGCATGAGGTTCTGGACCAAGGGTCAGGAAGCCCTGAGTTAGAATCTCACCTCAGTCACTCAACTAGCAGGTAAGTCATACTACCTCTATGGGACTTAGTTTACTCATATGTAAAACTGGCCCCTGAAGTCTCTTCCATCATACATCTATAATCTTAAGTAGTTTCACATTGACTCAGTCTCTTTCTTTATAAAATTGCAATAAAAATGACATCTACTCCAAAGAGAAAGACTTCAACAAACCAATATATGGGAAGTACTTTGTATACCCTTAATATTGTATAGAGATATGAGCTGCTGCTGTCATAGTTTTGAACTCCAAATAAAATCTACCCACTGTCCAATGTGAGATCCCCACAAATGGGTCTGGATGTGAGAGCAGCTGTGATTTTTCCAATGAAATAAATTGTTGCTCAGAAGTGTTCATGCCCTGCAAATTGAAAACAAATCTTATTATGAAAAAGATCTATCTCCTTCTATTTTGATTGTATCCCCTACATGGGAATGTCTCCACCAACCAGGATGCATTAAGGTCACCACTGAACTCAGCAAGGCAGCGTTCATTTAGCTGCTAACAAGAAGCAGGTGTTTGCCATGGGAGATCAATCATTTTTCTGGAGTTCTCATTTGGTAACTTTATTTTGGCAATGTGTCATGTCCTGCCAAGGGAGCACACAGGGAGCTTGTCACACGAACTTTCTGGGAGCAGCTTATGCTGGCAAATGGACAGGTCTGCGGAAAAAGATGTTAGCATTTTCTCCTTTCCTTACTATAATAGTTTGGGTCAATTTGATTGGTTTGGGGGAAGGAGTTTGGAGCAAAGTCTTTACTTAGTCATGGTATAAGGCATTGATCTAAAATTCAAAGAGAAACTGGCACATCAGGATCCCCACTGGCTACATATTGACTTAGAAAACCACATATTAACATCATCTATGTTGCTTTAAGTCGTTATTTATTTTGTTAAATATTCCCCACTGCATTTAATCTGATTATGGTTGCACTCATAGTGTTGTAGACAGCATATTTAAAACCTCTGGGATGATGAACCAAAGGCTGACCGTGACATCATAAAGATCTGAGTTTGGAAGTTTATTTAGACACTTGTCAGATATATGCCTTTGGGTAAGTCATTAGCTCTCTCTGAAATTGCTTCATTATCTTAAAATAGGGATGATAATAATAATGTTGATGCCATGGAGTTGTTGTTAGGCTCAAATGAGTTCCTGTAAGGAAAGAGCTCTGGAAAACTTAAAATCTTACTTAATTATGAACTACCATTAATAGGAGATGGTTTTATATGGGGAAAGAGTGTTGTTATCCAGTCCTTTCATTAATGTCTGATACTTCAAGACTCCATTTGGGGTTTTCTTAGCAAAGATGCTGGAGTGGTTTGCCATTTCCTTCATTTTACAGGGGAAAAAACTGAGGCAGACAGGGTTAAATGATTTTCCCAGGATCACAGAGCTAGGAAGTATCTGAGTCTAAATTTGAATTGAGGGAAATGAGTCTTCCTGACTCTAGGCCTAGCACTTTATCCTTTGTGCTGCCTAACTGTCCCTAACTAAGAAAACAATATTGTATTTGAAGTAAAATAAGTTAATCCTAATCCTACCACCTGTGTGATCTTGGCCAAGTCATCTAACTGTTGGACCTCAGTTTCCTCAACTGCTAAAAGGAAGAGGTTAGATTATCTGACCTCAAATGTCCCTCTTATCTCCAAATCTATGACTGTTTTTAGTCCTGATGTATGAGGGTGGCCCTAAGTTTATACAGGAAGTAACTAGGATTTTTTTTTTCTAATTTAGAAGACTTTTTCCTTGTATTCTACTCAAACTTGCCTCTGTGTCCGTTCTGCTCATTGTTTCTAGTTCTGCCTTCTGGCCCCTGAATTCAATCTAAGAGGTTTTTTTTCCAAACACAAGGCCATCAATTACTTAAACAGCTAGCCAGAATGTTTCTACTACATCTTTTATTCTTCTTACCAATCATACCCATTTTTGTTCTTCCGGGAAAAGGACTGCCGCACCTTGAGGGCAGGAGTTGCCTTCTACTTTTCTTTGTATCATTGTGGCCTAGCACACAGTAGTCACTTAATCAATGCCAGCTGACTGACTGTGTCCAATGGAATGGTCCTACCCCAGGCTTCTATCCCACCACCCACAACTGAATCTGTTCTAAGTGACAGATTTCCTAGTGAGAACTTTGATGAGCTCTTAAAGGAACCTTTTGAGCCTTCTTTCCAATATGCAGGGAACAATGATTTCTTCTTGTCCATGTGTTCATTCCTCTGCATGATCCTGCCCCCGGAACAAGTCAGCTGACACATAAATGATGGACGCACATTTCCATTCGGTCTGCTTTGTATAATTGTATAAGCAAGCACCCTAGCATACCCAGGGCGGCTGCTAGCACAGGTTCTTAGATCTGCTTTGTATAATGCATGAGATTAGCTGTTCTGGACCCGCAAACATCAATCCAGATTGAGGACAGGCCCCAGTTTGATCCAATCCAGTCCATCCAACAGACCACTTTTGAGTATCTACTACCCATTTAATGCTAGGACCATACAAGTCACAGCCCTCAAGGAGGTCATAGTGTAGTTAGGGAAGCAAGATGTAATGTTATGAAATGACCAATTTCATACATACATACATACATATATATATATATAATGCTGATGCCACACAGTTATTTTTATGTTTATACTCATATATGTGTGTACATATATACATGCACACATAAACACATACATGCATACACACATATATGTGTATGTGTGTGTGTGTATTCTTGATTATTAGTTTTAGGTGATTATAGAAAAGATGGTAGCACCAGATTAATTAGCAGACAACTTTAATTAGCAATAGGATTTCCGAGTGGTATAGCGGGCTTAGAGCATACCAACTTTGAATCAGGAGCTTTGGATTCTAATGTTACTCTGGTACACACTAGTCATATGACCTTGGCCAGTGACTGTCCTCCTATGTGGATCAGTCGGCTGCCATACATGCCTGCTTCCCAGGTAGCATCAGATGAGATAATATAGATGACCCTCAGTTTCTTGATCTAGAGAATGGATATCATTAATATAGTTCCTAGAGGACCTAGCTCATAATATTGTTTTGAGGATGAAATGAGAAATGAGGCAATTAGTAGCAGTAATAATAATAATAAATATTTACAGAGCATTTTACATGAATTATCTCATTCCATACTCATAATAAACCTAGGGAGTAGATGCTATTATCCCCATTTTACAGAGGAGGACACTGACACTGAGGTAAGTTACATGATCACGCAGATAATTACTACCTAAAACAGGATTTGAACTCAGGTCTTCCTAACACCAGCTGTAGTACTTTATCAATGATGCCAACCAGCTGCCTTAAAGTATTTCTTAAATGTCATCTATTAAGGCAGGAGAGGAGGGTAGGGGGGATTAATAGACTTAACAAGCCTCTCAAAACTTTCTGCAGTTACCTTTGGGGATTTTTTTTCTAACTGAAGTTTACTTTGCCATTGAACAATGCTTACTTATAACTCAAACTGTTCATGAAGAGACAGAAAATTGAGAGCTAGATTGGAAATAAATGGTGTGTGTGTGTGTGTGTGTGTGTGTGTGTGTGTGTGTGTGGTGAAATAGAAAGAGCACTGGGCTTAGATTCAGGAAGACATTTTCATGAGTTCAAATCTGGCCTCAAATACTTACTATCTGTGTGACCCTGGGCAGGTCACTTTTGCCTGTTTGCCTCAGTTTTCTCATCCATAAAATGAACTGCAGAGGGAAATGACAAATTGCTCCAGTATCTTTGCCAAGAAAACCTTAAAATGGGATCATGAAGGGTGAGAAACAATTGAAACAATTCAACAATATATATACATATATATATATATATATATATATACACCTATGTTTTTGTATACATATTCATATATGTATCTATTTAACTGAAAATGTCTAAACAGAGAACGCATAGAAGCATTGATTTTAGATTTTAGGATTTCTGTAAATAAGAATGTTAACACGGAAAAATTTAATTTTAGAATTAAGCATTTTCCTAATTTATTCAATTTCTTAGAATCAAACAATCTTGAATCTGAAAACAGCTATGAGATTATCTAATCCCAGTCCCTCATTTTATATACTGTTGGGAAAATAGGCCCAGGACCATGAAGGGGCAAGCCCAATGTCATAGACAATGAGTGCTTGTCAAGATAAAACACTCTCTCTGCCCTGACTTTTTTTTTTGAGGGGGGAGGTTGTTAATGCAAGAAAATGTGATCAGACACTGACATCTATTTAAAACTCATGGTTCTAACAGAATACATATCTCATAATGCTAATTATTATTGTGCTGCTTTTAAAAATGTCCAATATCATGAGATTTATCTCAAGATTTGTTTCCAGAGAAAATTCAGTGTTTCATGTTCAGGGTGGAGTTGAAACTTCTGTGTGTGTGTGTGTGTGTGTGTGTGTGCGTGCGCGCGTGTATGTGTGTGTGTGTCTGTCTGTCTGTCTCTGTATCTGTCTCTATCTCCATCTCTCTCTCTGTTAGTCTCTCTCTGTATTGCCCTCTCTTTCTCTGTGTATATATATATATACATATATGAGTATTTATGCTTACATACATATATACATATATATATACATATACATATACAATCACATATATACATACATAAATATACATATTAATAAATGACTCATCTAAAACTCAGTTTCAGGATCTCAATATAATCTTTTCAAGAAGAGATAAGACCCCACCTACTTTGAAGGTAAAATATTAAAAATATACAACTGAGGCTCACTAAATTGCCTAGAATGACTCATGGCTATAAAATACATCTTGGGTCAAAGAAGGATTAGAAGATAGGAATTTGGGAATCCCCCCTTTGTAGGGAAAAATACTTCCTCTAGCTAAGCCTCAATTGACTAAATTGTTCGATTGTTGGGGGGGGGGGGTTAAGTCAAGAACACTAACAATCAGTCAGTAAATATGTGTTACATGGCTGCTTTGTACCAAGTTCTGTGCTAAGTGCTATAATACAAAGAAAAAGAAAAAGACGAAGACGCTCTCTGCTATCATAGAGCTGTCAATCTAACGGGCCAAAGATAACATGCAAATAGCAAGGTACAAAGTGTATACAGGCAAAATAAGAAGTGATCAACAAAAGGAAGACACTGGATGAAGAGGGATCAGGAAGAGTTTCCTGTAAAAGGTCAGATTGTAACTGAGACTTGAAGGAAGCCAAGGCAATCAAGATTCAGACAAGAAGAAAGAGGATATTACCAGCGGGTGTTGGGGGAGCCAGTGAACTTTCCCAGAGACAAGAGATGGAATTTCCTGTTTGAGGAATATCAAAGAGACCAGGGTCCCAGGACTGAAGAATACATGATGGAAAGTAAGAACACTAGCAAGGCAGAGTGTGGGAGCAGGTGATGAAGGAGCTTAATGGCCAAACTGAGTAGCTAACACTTCTTTGTATCCTGCCCAGCATCTCATTTGGGACCATGCCCAAAATAGGTGCCCAATTAAAGTCTGCTAATGATGGTTCAGGAAGCTAGAACTGCATTTCTAATTCAATTAACACATTTTGGGAGTGGAGTAAAATTAACTTTTATGAATTATTTAATCATATGTAAATATGAGAAGGAGCCAAGACTTTTGAATTTGGAGAATTTCCAACAACCCATTTTTGGCAGAGTAGAAAAAATTCCTAGGGAGATGTCTGAGACATAAAGGGGTTAAGTGATTTGACCAGGGTTTTACAGTTAATAAGTATCAGAGGTAGGTTTTGAGTTTCTTCCCAGGTCTTTGTGACTCTAAGCACAGCAATTTATCAACTGTATCATACAGCTTTAATATACAGTTATGATTTAATGCAATTCAACAAGCATTTATTAAGTGCCTGCTCGATATAAGACACCGAACTAGGTGTATATTTAAATCTTTTTCAACCTCAGTAACCTGATACATAATGTGAGGAGTCATTTTGAACTCTAAATCCTATCATTCTGTGATACTTAGCTGTACATTTTATGATCCAGATTTTTTATTAGCTTCTTCCTTTCTTTCCTTTTTAATATTTTGATTTAAATTGATAAGATGTCAGTTTTACTGGAAATGTGTCTACCCACTGACCCAGTGTCCCAAGAGAACATCCTAGACCACTTTTTCTACCCAGTCATTTAGCATTTAAAATGCTTATTTTTCCTCTCATATTCTACAAACTCCCAGTCCCTAAATTGTCTTTCTTGTTTTTCCACCCTTAAAGATACAAACTTGTTTAATTCAATAAAAGCTATATTCAACAAGGAAGACCAATATCGTGCCCTAAAATACTCATTTAGTGAAGTGGTGGATCAGTGGAATAAATTAGGTTCCAATTACATTATAGGAAATGATCCTAATATTCTAGTATATGATAAATCCAAAGATTCAAACTTTTAGAACAAAAACTTATTATTTGACAAAAACTGTTGGGAAAACTGGAAAACAGTATGGCAGAAACTAGGTATATGCCAACATCTCATATTGTATACCAAGATAAGGTGAAAACTGGTACATGATTTAAACATAAAGGGTGATGCCATAAGCAAATTAAGAGAGCATAGAATAGTTTATCTGTCAGATTTATGGATAAGGGAAGAATTTTGACCCAAGAAGATATAGAGAGCATTACAAAATGTAAAACAGGTAATTTTGATTACATAAAATT